>WFKH01010931.1:9264458-9326586 GCA_016163765.1 Magallana hongkongensis | reverse complement strand
TAAATAAATAAATAAATAAATAAATAAATAAATAAATAAATAAATAATAAACCAACTAAAACAAAACAATAAAAATAAAATGGATTTAGTTCACTGAATCAATAAAATAGGTTAAATTATTCATTTGAAAATTTCAGAATGTTACGATTCATACTCTATAAGTTTAGTCCAAATATATTATATCGTTACATGTTTATGCACAATTTGAATGAAATTTTTTTATTGAAATTCGCTCGATTGCTTGTTTCAAGCATTAATTCATTAAGGATCCTCGACACCCCGTGACTTTTACTTTTTATGACAGTACGTCACAACATGGCGATTTCAACTCATTGTAAAACTGTTTATGTCACCACAATTGGGTGTCTATCTCTGTAGCGCAGTGGGTATGACTTTGGTCTACTAACCCGCAGGTCCCGAGTTCGAATATAGCAAGGACTTTTGTTTTCATGAATAACAATACATTTTTAAAAGCTGTTTTGATTTTTCTCCAAAATTGTACATTTTTTCCCGTCATTTTCAAGTCAAATGCATGCTTGAATTTCATATCTTTAAGGAATATAAAAAATCGGACTAGTATAACAAACTTGTCTAGAGGGTGTGGAGGACCCTTAATCATTTAAAAATTAACATCGAGTTTTGACTTGTTTCATAATAGTAAAATCTATAAATATACTAAAACTGTTCAAATTACATGTGAATTAATTTTCCAATTGAAATAACATATTCCTAACTAATTTTAAAGGTGCTTACATACTGTTTCGGCATTATTTAAAACATTACTTTTTATAACTTTCCTGAACAATGTGCTCAATTCCTTTATACAGCTTTCTGATAAATACATGTACAAACCAAAATTTTACGCTGACTTGTTATACACGTGTTATACACGTGTTAATATTCGTTCAATGTTATATAGTCTGACTAGTCTGGTGTAATATGTATATGAACCTTATACATATAAATAATTGATTTTAAATACTCAAAATAGTTTTCTATTACTTACAAGGATCTGGATAACGTTTTGGTTTATGTGTACCAAGATATTTGAAATTAACCACAAGCTTTTCTTTGAGGCGTGGGTCTTGTTCTAAGGTTTAAAATATTGGCAATTTGTTTTGTAGTTTAAAGTTTTGTTTACGTATCAATTAGTAAAAAACTTGCTGCCAGTAGATATTTGAGGAACAATTTGGAAATCCCAAGAAATCAATAATGGGTCATTAGGCTAACATTGTAGGCGTGTTAAAATGTTATGAAAAGGAAAAATTTGATCTACAAACTATCAAAGAACATGGTCAAATTGAAAAAATGAGAATATACCGTTATAAATAAAAATAAGTAGAACAATTTAGTAGAAAGTTTTACCGTTATCAAAAATTGAAAAATAAAATTGCTACACTGAATAAACCATTAAAACACAAATTTTAGAACCGGAATATTTTATACTAACAAATTTAATAAGTCACTATAGAGTTAGAGTATAATAGATCAAGAGTTTTAAAAATACCTTCAATGAAATTATAAAAAATTAGAGTTTTATTGAAAATTATTTGTAACATCTTAGAAGGGTAAAATGAATTTGAACTCGATTCTTCAATAAATCATACTCTATGAATGTGCTTATGGTTCTCTATTTGGTCTATTTCAATATAACTTCCATGGCAATGAAAGGAATTTACTCTGAAAAAATATAACCAAGAAAGTCGAGAAATTGGAAACTTGTGGATAGACGGGCTTGTTCAAGTTGTATTAGCTCCAAGAATACCATAATTTTGAGAGTTATCGTCGCCTGTCGCAGAACAAATATAGTCATTAAGTCAATCAATAGATGACTTACTTATAATCCCATACAGAATCGTGTTAATAGATTCAATATTCTGCTTTTGGAAAGTCAACAGATTTTTCCATCTGGAAGTATCAATGAATTGCTCTAAACCAGCTGTAAATATAACCGCGAACTCGCCTTACAATATTAAAAGCAAATGAATGAAACATTTCTTCATTCACAGATTTGAATGAGCATGTAAATGAAATGGTGATCCCGAGGGGTAACAAACCCGATGGAACCAATCAACCTCTTTCCCTTCTTCATGCTTTTCAAATCACACGAAATTCAAATTTTGTTATAACTCGCCCATGAAAAAGCATTTATACTTGTAATTTGGTTTCCCACAACGCATCATTTACATCAATGCCTATCAGTTGAAATGCTTCCCGAAATAAGTATTGCAAACGAGAGCATTTTGAGACGATAGGTAAAATGTTGCAATAACTTTGATGGTCACATTTATCAGATGATCGAGACGAACCACCTATCAGGAGTAGGGAATCTCTAAACTGTAATGTTCAGAATTTGGTGCTTAGCAACTAAACGTTCATATATCTAACAATAATCGTGAAGATGATAACATGTTATCATAGGAGCATTAATCTAGAAATGAAATATTAAGTTCAATTTTAAGCATAACTTTATCAAGATAATGCTTTTTAAGATATTAAGATTTTCAAATTTTACATTTGAAACATCATTACAGGATCTCTAAAAAAAATATCACACGTGTATTTTAACTCTTGATTGATTGATTTGGTATATGTAGCTATTTTACATCTCTTAGAAATTATTTCACTCACATTTTCAAATGTCATTAAAATGGTTATTTGGCACTCAAGACCTTTGTGCAATTAGAGCCAGCGCATGCAACAGGACCTTTGATGACCTTCAACTTTCATTGCCTGACATAGTTCTCACAACTGGGAATCGAACCTAGGATTACTCGCTCTACTTACTAAGCCATCAAGGCAATACCCCACTCTTGAGATCTAGAAGTCATAATCAGTGAACACCATGATATTGTATTTGTTTTATTTAGCCAAATGACATATGAAAATTCTGAGACTGATACAGAAGCAGAGAATACATGTATATAAAATATAAAGGAATGGAAGAAGAAATTTTTTCCTCACAGTTGTGGGTGAAGAATGGTTCTCATTTTTTTTCTAAGCAAATAGAAGAGCTTTATTACAGACTACCATTTTACAATCATAATCTGGTTTCTTCTCTCATTTTTGGGGGTTTTTATTTCTTCTGTAGCATCTTCCTGACATAAAAGTATCTTTTGTTACACAACCTCGAAACTATTTTCAACGCATGCTTATATGCCATGCCCCTTTATCCCTTGACCCCAAAAAGTATCAATGCAAGAACTTTAATTTTCAATTCATTTACCGTTTTGTATTTAATATTCAGTACATGTAGTTCTGCGTTAAGTTCCGAAACTTTCAAATGGTACGGAGTAGTTTTCCATGGCACTAAACTAAATACAGTAAATAAGTACATGTATTGCTTTTTTTTACTGATATCTTATATTCAGATTTGGCAATCCTTTAAACTACTCACAATGTACCATGACCTTGACATTTAATTTCCACTTCTTTCTAATCAAATGTTGTCTTGATTAGCATAATGCGGCAATAACGGGGTGTTTTATCGCCTTTTTAAACGTCTTCCCAAGTTAGCGCGGTGTGGGATGGTAGAAGCTGGCCAGGTTCTTGCTCCGAGCGTATCTCTGTTTCATTTGAAACACTGAAAGAAAATTAAAAGGTGCAGCTGCACACATAAAAACAGTGTCAGGAAATGTCATCATCATAAAGCATGAAATAAAATATGCACCCACTGAAATGCAACAGTGACATTGCAGTTTGTTCATAATGCAAGACAACGGAGTAGGTTTTGTCAACTGTATTTCTGTATATGGGGTTTTCATAGAACGAGTTCATACAAACTTTTGTAAAAGAATTTTGAAAGTTAAAAATTGTACGTCAAACTTCATGGTTTATTCAGAGTTAGGTCGTCTACCCATGAGTATTGTACGTAAATTGCGCATCATTAAGTATTGGTTGAAATTGATAAGAACAGAAAAATTATATATTACGTAATATATATGAAGAAATGGTCTCACAGTTGTTACCAAATATATGGTGTTTTAATGTCAGAGAATTATTAGTATCTCTGGGTATGCATGAAGTCTGGCTTTCACAGAATGTGGCTAACACTAATGTTTTCTTAAAAATTGTAAAGCAGAGGTTGTCTGATTTTTTCATACAGGAAAGAGACGCATTTTTCGAGTCATCCTCTATATGTTTATTGTACAAGTATCTGCCTGACACTTTTTCCTTACAATTTTATTTGCGTAAAATTATTCCGGAAAACCTTGTTGTCTTTTTAACTAAATATAGACTGTCGTCGCATATGCTTCTGGTAGAGCAAAGCCGTTATTATGGAACTGCCAGATCGGTGCGTATCTGCAAATATTGTAATTTAGGTGAAGTCGAGGATGAATTCCATTTTATACTTATCTGTCCTTTTTATTAATGTCTACGTGTATTGTATTTAAAAAAATATTACTGGACTCGTCCTTCAATGTGTTAGCTTGTTCAACTCCTTTCTATTTATAATCGCAAACAATTGTGCCATCTCGCAATGTACCTGCGTGAGGCAGGTAAAAAACGGGAATGTCAGACTACATCCAATTAATGTATTACTATTATCATTATTATTATTTACAATACCAGTTGATTTATTGATTTATAGGGTCTCTCCTCCTATGAATGTACGAATAATTTTTTAGAATATTGTATAATGTTAATAGTGACATGTGTGCTTTTGCTTAGATAGTGTAATATGTTTACAATTATGTACATATGTTTTATACCAATGATTATAATTCATATGAATTTTGGCAAATAAACAATACAATACAATTTCAGATTTATATTATTAGAAGCAACATTTTTACCTATGTTAGATTTTTGAAAAGTTCAATATTGAAGCTTTCTTGAAATATATAATCATCGAAATTGTGACAAAGACAAAAACCCTTATCTTACATTAATAATGTTTTATAGTGAGATTGTTGCAGGTCTGTAGCTTCCTGTCTGAACAAAATCGGATGGACGACCTGGGAGCTACAGTTCCGTACGTGTCAAAAAGTTGCAATTTACGGCGCACAAAAAATTGCGCTAGTTTTGGACTGATTAAGCTGTACAAATATTTGATTCCCCAAAATTCCTCTGACATTTTACTACAGATCTCGTCACTTTACTTGCCTCTGATATTCTTTTTAACACCATCCCCAGCCCCGTAAAGTGAAATGATGCAGTTAGTTTACATGTAAAAATGGCGACTCTCGATCTGCACGCGAATTTAACATATAATGCGTAGAATGATATGCGTTAACTGACACTGTCAATTCTGTGAAAAAGAAAAAATTGTTGGAGGGAATATAATATTGAATAGAAACTATGAAGAATTCATTATGGTCTACGGTGCATGTATACACAACACACTGCGTGGAAGCGACAATGATTGAATTAGGTATCGTTTTTTCCTTTAGAGATAATCCTATGATAAACTGCTTGTGGATGTAATAGTAATAGCACAGAGCTTTAACAGTTGTACTTTTCAGTTATTTTCCGCTACATATATATTGTCTCATTTACATTTGTAATAAAATGCTTTTTTCAATTTACCACATGTTGTTAATTGGCAAAAAATAGAGCAGAGTATACTCTGGTAGAAAAAAATCAAGATAGGTGATATGAAGGAATCATGAACGATGGTATAATGTATTTTATTTTTATGTTAGATGTACAAATAGGGTATGTCATATACCAAAAAAAGTTAGAGGAAAGACATTCTGAGTAGTAGTTTACTGTACATATAGGTTGGTACAGTATCTCTGCGTTTACAGAAACAGAAAACACATAAATTTGCAAAGGTTCCAAAGTTCTTTAAACATATGCATGCTAAGCAATTGAATAAATTTATATGTATTGCTTGCTTATACCAGCAATATGTTTACCCCATATAATGAATTGCGGGGGAGGGAAGTTGTAATTTGTATGACCCGTCCTTTTGTCAGCTATTCCGTGTCCCGTTTTTTGTCAGCACAACTCCTCTTAAACAATTGAGAACAGAATTTTATGAAACTTTGTAGTTAATAAGTAAAATATTAATTGTAGTTAATAAGTAAAGTATAGAGTGTATATTTACAAGAAATTCCGATTCAATTTTTTCTGGTATTTACCTCTTTTGATTTTAGAAGGTGTTAATGAATATACATGTATCACTAAAACAGTGTCAGCGCATCTCTTCTGAAATCGAATTTCAATTAACTTTGTTACATAACGTAAAGATGGGATTATTTGCAGGATATTTTTGATTTAAGAGGGCTCGATGGTCGTGGCCATTTTTAGACTGAATTGGTCTCCTTTAAAAGGAGAGTTCTATATAAAATATGGGAAAATTCCATAATTTAAAAGGTAAAATACACGGATTTTTTTTATTACTAAATAACAGTTTATAGCTAAACAAACTATATCTTAAAATTTTAGGTAGATCTGATGGTTAATTTGTTGACCATCCAGCCTCCATAATAGTTTTTCGGAAGTTAAGCTCCTTTTATTTAATTTTTTAAGATTTAGTGCATGCTTTGTCAAATCTAATGTGTAACACTGTGTCGGATAATTATGGCAGTGCCAAGGTGGCATTTTTGCACCCGCTTAGTTTCGCAAAAATCCATATAGACCAAATGATAGACCATTGCCAGTTTGCCAGTTTATGCGCACTTTCGTTTTTAACCATTTTTAAAAATTTTTCTTTAAAGAGGTGAATATTGTTTCTGCATTCTTCTTGTTTTCTTTTACAGTGAAGGTGAAACCAGGTTTTGAGCTCTTTGGATTTTTTTGGGCCACAGCTGAATTTACGGAATGTATATTTAAAGGACTGGATGATCGCGGCAATTTTTAGACCATAACAATCTCCTTTTAAAAAAGATCTTTTTATAAGATTCAAATTTTAAGCTTAAAAATTAGGAGTTTTCGATTACTAAATAATAGTTAAGGGCTTAAAACTTGCGTATAAAATTTTAAAGTTGATGTTGATCATCATGACTCCTTAACATCCGTTTGATAGTAAATATGTACGTTGTATTGGTTTTTCCACAGCTTTTTAACATTTTTTATTTACATTTTGTGCCATGTTTTTATTTACATTGGTTCAATATACCGGTAAAAGTTCATTTTCAAGCTGATTTTTCTATCTGCTAATTCGTTTTGAACATAAATAAACAGTACCAAGCGTTTGTCACATTTATTTTATTTTAGGTCTAAACCTGGAATTTTCTTGTCAACATTCAAAATGTAAACAAAAACATGACCTGAGCTTTGTTTACATAACAAAGAATTGTGAGCTCTGTATCTCGCTTATAACTCGACGACTGACACTCACATTTTGGTTGACTTTTAGAAATGCCTTACTGAAGCACTGAAAACATTAAAAAACGGAAAAATAAATTCTGACCAAAACCGTGACCATGCCCCTCTTAAGATCTCGTTAACTTGATTTATATTTACACAGATTCGAACACTCTTGTAGAGATCACTTGTGTCCTTGATGGTAACAATCCGAGAATTACTTGCAAAGAAACATGATCTTAAATTCTATGAAGTTACTTTAAGTCATTAATTCTTACCAATCCCGAATAGTTACAAGGACTGAAACTTAAATCATTAGATGAGATCAAATTCAGGAGATAGTTAACATTGGGTTTTTTCCAGAAATTGTCTAATTAACATCTCTCATCTGAAGCCCTGGCGACAGTTTTAAACAGCTTGGACATTTCTGTTTACTTGGATTTATCGTCATTCTGGCATTCTTAAAATATGCACAACACATAAATTTTATGGAATTATGGTTTTCATAAACATGCGTGGGAATTAAATGACAAGTTACATAATTTCTGTTTTTGCTTTTTTTTTCTCAAATGTATTTTATTACCAAGACATCCTAGGAATAATTGTTAAGAATGAAAGAGTTATTATTCTCAATGGGTTTTTTTCTACACTTCAAAACTATTGTTCTGTCTATTTATGTTCAAAAACTGAAGCATCTTTGTTTTGAAAAACACAAATCTTTTTAATCGTGTTCATTTGCTGATATTTTGTTTGCACTTTCCATTATTTACTGTCTCCATCTGTGAGCATTGAATACCAAGATATAATATCACTGCAACAACAGAGAACCGTGCTTCTTATTATATTTTATTTTTTTCTACCAAGCCTAAAATTACATAAAACTTTTTTCCAATAACAATCATACTCAACTATATATTTACATATACTAGTAGTTGAATACGATTTTTTTTTAGTCCCGTACCTTTGAAACCTTCTAGACTATTTTTCGTTATGGTTTGGTGAATTGATTTGAAACTTGCTGTGTTGCTTTATAATGAGAAACTACAGATCAAGTTTGAGTTTTATTAAGATTGATAAACAGATGATGAAGAGATTAATTTTAAACGACTCCCTTTTTTTGATTGTTAATAATCGGGTTCGTCCTTTAAAAGAAATCTGTCACCGATTTTTTTCGAGACTTTTTAGCACATAAAACGCGTACGACAGTTGTTTTAGAATTGGAAGTGCCGGTAGGGGACATGCATTGCAATACTCCCAGAATGCTTGTTGAAATAATTATTTTAATTATTGAATGTTTGAGTGTGGGAGAGGTGCCGTCTTAGTTAGTGTAGTTGGCCTTCAACCTTCCCATAGGATATTCTTTAATATAATTATAAATGCATGGGATATAATCTCCTTCTTTATCGACCGGTTTAACTCACAGTCTAATTACTAATATTAACACAAAAATTGCATTCTTTATTTAAATTGTCACGGGTTTTTTGTGTTAATACCATTCTCCATATAAAAAGTTTAGTTTTTGGAGGGATGGAAGAGGGAGAAAAAAAACCCAAAAACAAAACAAAACAAAATAAAAAAAACCCAAAAAAAACCCAACAACAACAACAAAATCAACTTTACATAATATACACACTTTTGAAGGTATGTTACAATGCTAAAGCACGCGTAGAACAAATTGCAAGAATGCGATGTGCAATTTTTTTAACATTCATGTACTGAATGTATATTTTACTGTTTTAACTAATGGAAAGTCATTTTATATGTACCCCTTTATATTAGTTTGCTGTGCTGTCTTCATAAGGAAGATTTTTTGTACTTTATTTAAAAAAATCTTTTAATTTGCAATACATCGATGGACGGCCAAACATCATTCATTAAATTTCTGCACGACCTCGAAATGGTAAATTGGGGATCCTCTTAAGTTGAGGTTATAGGGGAAAAAACTACATTATTATTAGACTCATGCCATCAGCAATAGCACCCCCTCCCCTCCCGTATAAGATATTCAGTTAATGCAAACAGAGAATAAAACTCGTTCAAATTAGTAAGATGCACTATCGAAAAGGTAAAAAAAACTTATGCAAAATGAAAAAGCGCAATTGCAATATTTTTGTACAATTCGCAATAAAGTAAGTAAATGTTAGCATGAAGTGTGTCTTGAGTATTGTCTTAAGATTTCTAACACATAAGATAGTTTTGTGAAATCTTATGATTGTCGTAAATCAAATCTTACGATAGTTTTGTGAAACCCAGCCCAAATCTAAACATTTAAGGTGGATCTACTGGGTGCTTCGTTGACCACCCAGCCTCCATAAAGATAAATGATAAACGATGAACTAGCTATGGCAGTTTTCACAAAAATCGATTTTGTCAGTGATGATGAAATAAACGAGACGTTCAAAGATTATTGGACAATGGATCTTCCAATAAAATAGAACATTGGTACGCAAGAATAGGCTTATAAATGAAATGATGCTAAAGATATTTTCACATGTAACGCAAGCGGGAGACTCATTCTATTTCACCAAAGGCTGTTATTAGGAACCAAAGATTTGAATTTAAGTGTGGCGGACCATTGATTTTTCGAATTATTGTAAAACAAAAACAATATTAAATTGAGATTTAGCCTTAACTTCGCGTGCCTCTTTAACTACATTCGATCATTTGTGGAGTTTGAATAGTACAGTTGGACAAAGAAAGTATAAAATCTGATTGGTCAGAACGTGTGAGCAGATTCAATAAAAGAACCTTTAAAACTTTTATGGAAATAAACAGATTCATAGCGACGTACAGGTCAAGCGACCGGTGAAAAAAACCTCGACAACGATGATTTCACATCGGATCTACTTCATTTTTTTCTTAAACTTTCTAGGTAAAAACGATCCCACAAAAATCGGTGATGTATAATCTCCCTCCCTCACCAAAATATCAAAAATGGCGGGGTTTGTGCGTGCTTATGTTTCTTTAAGAGACAGTCGAAAAATGTGAAAAACGTCTTCATTTTTTTTTCCTTTTTCAGCATTGACTCGGCTGGGGGCATCTCGGCTACGTATTCGACAAATTGAAGAAATTCTTCGTGAACATAATCGACACAGGCGAGATCTCGCCTTAGGACTGTATGGTACTAGTATATCAAACATGAAAAAACTGGTAAGTTTCTACTTCTTTTTTTTTTTTTTATCAAGTTCTCTAAAGGATTCGGATATTCTTCCGCATATATTCCAACAATTTTTACGACAAACGGCAAAATGAGGTTTAGAATTCTCGAAAAATTAATAAATTTTTTCATTTATTATCATATTTTATTTCTAAAAAAAAAATCAATGAACATAATGAAGAGTATTGCTCAAATTTTAAAATTTAAATTTTTTAACTTTGATTTTTTTTTTTACTTTTGTTGCATATTATTATAAAAAAAACAGCGCCTATTTTGAGTTCTCAATTAAATTAAACCATGCCGCACCCTCGTGTGTGAGATCTAAGCCAAGGTTTCTTTTTCACTTCAAGGTATTTGAAATGACAGCCACAAAATATTTACAAATTAAATCTTTTGGAGACATTTTCTTCTCCAAGATCAAATCAAAACACGATTTACATTCCTTAAATCAATTCAGCGTTTGTATTCTACCACTTTGAACGTTAAGTCTGTGCTTTTCATTCACATTACCAAATCTTTTAAACCGCCACCGTATCGTGCGATTTCAGTATAGATCATTGAAAGAGACCACAGACCGCCCCCTAAGTAGATTTTACTTTCCAAGGAAAAACATGTACGATGAATCTTTGAAAATATCTCTCTATAAAAGGATTAACCAATTACTGAATATTTAAATGCGCTGTTTATTAGTTGAAATTGAAATACTGAATGAAATATATTTAAATACAAATAAAACATTTAAAATTTTGTTTCGTCGTAAAACGATACGATCCAAAACATAAGAAGTGCATATGCATTTTAATTAGGATTGATTTCATAACTTAAATTTTTTTTTTCATCAATTGAATGTTTGATTTTCAAAACTTTTCGACATAAAAAAGATCAATTAAAAAGATAATAACGACGAAGCATTCAAAAGTACAATATATTTTATTGGTGTTTCTTAGTAAAATGCATTATTTTCAAAATTTTTAATTCAGAAATAAATTTCAATATCCAAATGTGGTGTGGAGGGCAATATTATGTCTAAAAGGAGCTTACGTAATCAGTGTTGTCCGATGTTTTTTTCTGTTATTTAAAAAACAGTGCTAAAACAATAATTGTTTTGAAAATAGCCAAGTTTGCATTCAGTCCATATTTTGATATTTGATATTGTAATCCAAACAGTCTTGATCTTCTACAATACCCCCTTCCCCATTCATGGGAATTACATTGAAGACGTTCTAACTTTTTGTACTCCTTACATACATATGCAGATTTTAGGCTGATTCAATATGTCTCTGTGAGAGAGTTTCCATGTACTGTAATTATTTCCCATGCCTTTTAATCTTGTTCATTTCAAAGCCTCTGTTTTAGACATAATTTTTTTTAGAGAAATACAAATTGTTTGCGGCCGTTTTCTTTTTGGCACTTGCACCAATATGTTTCTTTCTGTATTTTTAAATTAATCATATTTACGAGAAAATAAAAAGAGAAGTTTTTTTTTGCATTTATTTATTAATCATATATATTTGTGTTTCATTTTCAGACGTGGAGTAATGCCTTACATCGGCATGCCTCTGAAATTTTACAGTGTAGCACGGAGAGTTCAGAACTATCCCAGAATAGTCTAACAGTCAACTTTGGACAAGGTGTTTCTATTCATGAGATAATTAACAAGTGGTTTCGAGAAATTCAACATTTATATCCATACGAGGCCTCGTGTCTCGACTTTTCTCAATGCAGTAACATTTTAACGGTATGTGTAAACTCAGTGCATGCTAAACTATTATATCAAAGTTTAACTGGTACATTAATTGAGGATACAATTCAATGGTCAAGACATGCAAAGAGAAAATATAAATATTTACATCAAACCATAACTTCCCTTAGCGGACACGCCAAGTTGATTTGACGCTTGTTTTACTGTTTAAATGACATGCTTCATGTTGATCAAGGACTCGTATAATTCAATAAAATTTTGTTTGTATAAACCAGACCGGCCTGTTGAAGTTTTGGTAAAATGACCTTCACCATTTGACGTAACCTTCTATTTCTTTTAACTACAGATGATTAATGCGGAACACCAGTCCGTAGGCTGCTCTTATAAAAGTTGCAACGGAAAAAATAAACTATTATGTATATACGAAGGAGGGTAAGAAAATTGACAACATATGGTTACATTTCCTTAATGATCTACTCATTTGACAAATTCCAAATTTACATCATCTGCAATTAATAATGTGATTCTTAACGTTTGTTACATAAAGAGTAGGACATGTGATAATTGAATGAAATTATCATAATTAATGTCTTGACATCAACTGTAGGGCTGAATATCCACCAGTTTACAAACCAGGTGTACCCTGTACTAAGTGTTCGGATGAAGCTGCTTTTTGTGATGATGGACTTTGTGGTAATTACCATTGTTAATTTCATTCAAAACAATTGTCGCTCAGATTACAAATTTCATAGTACGACGCAAGATTTGAAGATATCGTTGTTTTGAGTTCGAATCTCCACTGGTCCTCTAGATGAAATCGCATTGCAATGCATACATAGTTATAGAAATGATATTGAATACTCTCCGTACGATATATTGGTATTATAATTAATACTTCCTGCATACACGTAACAAAAACCCATATTAGAAAATAAACCAATTATGATGATATCATTTAATATTCATCGTTTTTTTTTCTTTTAAGTTGCTTGTGACCCTTCAACAGAAAAATGTGGTGAGTTTATCTTGAGAAAATTTAATCTTAAGTTTAAAAGAAATCGCTATTTTATGTTTATAATTTTATCCAGATCAAAACCCTTTGTAAATATTTTTTTCACGAAATTCATTGCAGCAATTAACAGTAAAACAATTCTTGAATTATTGTTTTGTTTACTTTGTTATCATGATATCATTTTCAGATTGTAGAAAGACTTGTCATCGACCTTTAATAGGCCGAGGGACTTTAAATAACAACACCTGCACTTGTTCTTGTAGCTTTGGAATGGGACCTAATTGTGACGGTAATTCACTTATTCAATATTTGTGTGCTATAAGAATTCGGCACCTTACTGACACTTGATATGTACGTTATCACAGAGCAGTGAGAATAGTTGATCTGTTTATGTGTAAAAGTAAGTATAATCCAGTGATTCTAAATATTTGGATATGTAAAGTGTCTGTCATATGTAACACCATGCCAATGCCTTCATTTCTCAACAACCAAAGGTTTCAAAACAAATGGTATATGTAATCAGGAGGCTTTAAAGATTTTACTTCTTACTTCTGTTAATATCTCAAGAATATTAATAACATCTGTAAGATTTTACTCCCTACTTTTCATATTTTCAAAGTAAATATCCTAAGGCGATTGCCTGTTAGATTTTAATTTTTACTTTTTGAAGTGTAAATATCCCGAGAAGGACGTAGAAATAGAAATATTTCCTATTATCGATGTGTCTGTCATAAAGTCTAAATACCAGAATATTTTTAAGTGATATAGTTACGCTACATTTTATCTAGGAAGTTAAATGTACCACTCATTAATGAGATACGCTAACAACATTCATTTATTATACAGTGTCAATATTTTTGAGTCAGCTGGACGAATGAATCAAGATTAACACAAATATGGATGCAAAGATTTAGTGTTTGGTGAATCTTTGACAGAACATTGATAAATCTTGGTATTCATCCATTTTAAAAATACAAATGAAAAACACTACATTTTAGCCATGTGTAACATATAACAGCTTTAGTACCTAGTTCTTGCCATCTCAAAATTCAAGTACAAATGCTGTTGATCGTGTGTCCAGCAATATAGCCTACTACAGACCAAACAGAACTAGTTAACATTAACCGTGACTAAGTGAACTCGATATTCTGTGTATATGTAATATTTGCTGGTTAATTTGTACTTGTATTAACCAATCTAGTTTGCCAAGCTTGATGGAAATACAGACGTTTTCTTTATCATTTTACGAAAACAATGATCACTCACGAGTCAATGTTTGTTTACTAGGACAGAGTCTGTATATTGAACTATTTGTCATCGGAAGCTACGAAATTAAAAAAATGTAATTAGAAATATATGTGATTATAGTGTAAGTAATTTTCAAATAGCTAAGATTTTACTTTAAAATATTTGAAATTGGTTGGTACGCTATGAAATCTACATGAAATAGTTAATTTTATGAATTTGTGACCACATAAATTATTTTAATGGTGGCAAAGAAAATTATTAGATAGAGGTTGTGTTATATTATTATTAACGCTTTTTTTCAGAGGAATGTGAAAACAAAAATATGTACGAAGATTGGGATATTTGTCAAGAATTGACAGATGAAAATTGTAATTCTCCATTCCCAGAAGAGAGAGATATGTTCAGAGAATTTTGTCCTAAAAAATGCGGAGTGTGTAGTAAGTACTCTACCTATATACACATTGCATTATTCAAGCTCAGGCCCAGCCACCATGGTGGTAGCATAAGCAGGTTACCTAATTCCAATTAGAAAAAGAATTAAAAACAAATCTGTGATTAATTATCTTGTTAAACACATGTAACGAGTAATCAATCATTATGAAAGCGTTTATTTAATACTTTTATTGTTAATTTAACTTTTATCCTTGATAATTGTATACTTCCGTAGCTCATCAGCCCATAAGTGTTTTGCTCAGAATTCATTTTCCCAAAGATTATCTTAAGAGGGCTGGATGGTCCATTCTCTCACCAGAGGTCGTGCTACATTAGTTTCGCTTACACCTCTGTCAACGCCGGAAAAATAGTTTGTCACATGATCAAAACAAGCATGGCGAGCACATGGCATTGTTGATTCGTTTCTTCTGTACAATCAGCTTGAAGGGGAGTCATCGACGGGCGAAGACTTTGATGACACGTTTAAAAACATCACATGAGATGACATTGCTGCTGATTTATGTAAAATTATCGATAAATCGGTAGCGTACAGAAACTGATTTTTCAAACATCTGTCAAACTAGATCATGTGATCATGTTTTAATTTTTACCTCCGCAAAATAGTTCTTCCAGTAACGTTGAAATAAAAATAAATAAAGGCGTTAAAGATTTAAATTTAATTATTTATAATCATATTCATAGATAAAAGAAATAACTACATAGATTTTAATAACATTTTGCCCATCGTTTAAGTTTGTACAAGAATCTTGTACAACGGGCGTTGACAGAGGTGTAAGCGAAACTTGTGTAGCACGACCTCTGGTGAGAGAATGCTGGATGGTCGTGGCCATTTTCAGGCTATATTTACCTCCTTATGAAGAAGAACTCTGTATAAAGATATTGGAAAATGCTCAAATTTTAAAGCTAAAATATTTGGATTTTTTCTTTACTAAATGTAAGAGTGTATTGCCAACACTATCATATGTCAAAGTTTAAGGCAGTTCTGATGGTTAATTTGTTGACCACCCAGCCTCCGTACATGCTTTTAAATCTAAAATCTTTATAAAGTCACCAGGCCCCGCCGTCACCAAAATTTTTAAATCACTCAACTCAGTCCTCAACTCAAATCTTTAAAGGAAAAGTGCATGAGTTCGAGGTAAAAACTCAAATTTGAGGCTAAGTATTGACTTGAAGAAAGTTGGTGACGGCGGGGCCTGAACTCCAGAGGGGCACATGTTCATTACAATGTACTTTTAAAAGTGTGCAAACATTCTAAGGACGTATAAATAGCAAAGTAAATCTGCAACAACCAGTTTACTTTTCATAGTCTTATTTTTTTTTTGTTTAAAAGAACAGAACAAATGAAAAATAAATTATTTACACGTGTATTGACCTTTTTGTAGATGTACTTTCTATTTACGTCATGGGTCTTAATTAATTAAAATAAACAAAAGCTGGGGGGAAAATGTAATAGAATGTATGGTGCTTTCAGCTTTAAATCGACAATTTGTTGTCATGGTGTATGAATATTTATTTGTAGATTCCTTTCCTTCAAGTCATATCATGTCCATGTTGATGAAACGAAGCGGAACTAAGTGACAAAACGTGCAATGCATTGATTTTTCAAGAGGAATAATATATTGTTAAACGTCCTTTATCTGTGAACAACCCGCATACTATCATCTATAAATCGCAATTGTTGTTTGCTGGAACAAATATTTTTGCGAATACAAGCCATCGTTCAGTGTATAATGGCTTATTATTATTAACGCAAACGGTAATGAGGTTGGAAATTCGCGTGAAATGACTCAAAATTTATTTAGCAGTGTGCTATATGTGCAGTTTGTTCTAAACAATGCTGCTCTCGCAGGTATGCATTTTCGAATACTGAATGTTTCCAAAAACGAGAGTAATCAATGTTTGATATTTACCGCATTTTCAAACTTTATACGTTAGCCTACAAAAATATCACTGTTTAAATATCAACAAATGCCATTATTGGCATGATTTTTTATGCTTAACATCTTTGCAAAATATCAAAAGGCAAGACTTTGTTCTTTTTTTTTGTGTATGATTTAACGGTGCTTGGTCCGAAATATAAATTATTTGGACACTGTAAAACAATGGTTTCATTTCGTTTAATTCTATTAATAAACAATGCATATTTTCCCTATTATCTATGAATTAATTTATTGTTGGGGCCAAACGCCCGAAATAGTTATTTGAAAAAAATACCCCATATGTAACTTAAATTTGTAGTGCTAAAAAATGGCAAAGAAACTTTTTATATTTACGAATAGATAAACGGGATTTAAAACGGCATAAAACATTACATTAATTTATGAACTTATAGTTTATGAGATTGATTCACAAGAAGTTCTAAATTACTGATGTGTCAATCTGCTAATTCATAAGTTATAGAAATGCTAGTTTACTTTAAGTTCTTTCATTTAGTAAATTAAAATGCAGTTTAAATATTGCATAATGAAATTGTCTTTCATTTTTTGCACTGTACATGTTAAGGTTATATGGGATACATATTACTAGTATATATCAAACGTGGGCTATTATAACAAGTTCTGGTGATTGGTTCAAACCTACTTGATTTCGCATTTTAATGAGAAGAGTATTTGCCATCAACAACGACGACGACGACAACAACAACAACAACAACAAAATAGTTTCCAAAATATTTTTGGCTTTACAAAACTAATTCTATGAGTACAATATTTTAAATAATATCTTTGTATGTGTAAATGACGCATGTGAATTTGAACAAGCATCAAACGCAGTAATAGGGGACAAAACCAAAAGAACTGTTAAGAGACCAATTCTGATGGCATAAAAAGTTAGGTTAAAGTTAAAGGTATATGTGGCGTATTTGGAGTAAAATTTTTGACATGAGTTTGAGTAAAAATATACATCATGCTTCTTATAATTAGACGTTTCACAAACTCTAGGCCCATAAAACATGTTCTGTCTTTAGTTATTTGTCTCTAAACTTTGCTACACGTCTGATGAATATTAATGTGATCCGCCATTTATAACGCCACTGCGCATGAGTGCGGGAAAACCTAGCATTGAAAACACGATGGAAGAAGAGTTTGTTTACAAATTAGAATCACGTTTTCCATGCCTTATATTAGATATTTCTTATATCAGATGACACTCGAAGCATTATTATTCCGATATTCATTAATGTAGAACGATATAAATGGTTAATTATGTGTAATAAAGATGAAACACGATTTTAGGTTCATCGACACGGCCGGTAAACTGAGTAGGCTAAATACCCCCTCTCCCTGAGGAATGCATGTACTGAGAGTGTTTATTTATTCTTTATTCACAAATTCCTCTAAATGAAAATCCACTTGTGGTTTATAACTTATAAAGTAAAGACATGGAACACATGGAGCACGAACCTGACTAGCAAAACCCCTACAACTTCATGATGGAAACTTAATTTTAATTCGGCTTTAATTCCTATTACATCAATCTTCATGGTCTCCGATGACAATCTTCCCTTTGTTCATATCCTTGTCAGTCTGTCTCTTTTTTTTTCATTGCCAAATATGTCAAACTTAACGGTATACCTATCTTTCTCGTCGTCGCCATTGTTGTTGATAGACCGAGATGGATGTCACGTGACCCATTTAAGGCGGGGTTATTCAAATCTTTTGTATTTTTTACCGTGCAGGTAAAAATTCAAAAATACTTTTTTGATTTCTTGTATCTTTGTTATGCGATTGACTTGTAAAGCGTAATTTGTGTGAAAGTCCTATCTTTTAGTAAAGAAATGAAGCAAATTATCAGATCTTATAATTGTTATTCACTAAAAATACGCCACATATACCTTTAAGTTATTCCAGGAAAAATAGGTTGTATGAAAAAATATTTGATACATTCATGGCATTAAATAGGACCAAGCAGCTATAATTCGTTATTAAGGAAGGAGTCTTCTCGTTATCAGACATACTTCTTATATTAAGAAATTCATGAAATTTTGACACAGTCAAAGAGATCATATAACCAAATGATTTTATCAGTTTAATCAAGTTTGACCCTCTTGATTTTAGATAAAGGTCAGGTCAAGGTCACTACCCTTTTCCTCAACTTAAAGGATGATAAAAATAAATGAGTTATCTGCAGTTATGTAGACACCTGATTAAGATATGAAGTTTCTATACTTCAATGAAATGATAGAATATCAGAATGTCTATCAGCTTATACTACTAAATTGGGATAAATATTTAATCTAAAATTGATATTGCTTAGCCTGCATTTCCTCTAATTTTCTTAAATTTTAAAGATATTTTGATAATTTTTTTATGCTTCCAATATTAAAATATTTCTGATTTTTACATATTAGGAGGGCTTTATATAAAGATATAAATTGACAAAAAAGCTAAGATATTGACCTTTGATAAGAGAGAAAATCCGATTTAATTAATTTTTTCCACACAATTCTATTAATAGAATGAGCGGTTAAAAAGCTAATAAAAATGTAATTTGATATGCAAATATATATTTTAAAAAACATATTCTAAAACCCAAGTATCTTATCATTAGTTCACATTAGTTGAAAAAATCCAACATTAATGTTATTGTTTTAAAAATGCTAAATAGACTTATGAATCTAAGGCAATTCTGAATTGCAAAAACATGTGATTTTTCCTACGCCAATGTTCTGCCAAAAATGTAGTCCTTGTTAGATTCTTAACTTTAGTTACTATTTCTATGCCAAGTTGTATGATAGTAAAAAAGAAAGAAAAATATGATATTTTAATTTCCTTTCATCTTGATTTAATGAACATTTAATCAAATTTACTTTTGACAAGTCAAAAACCAGAATAGACTCCTTCCTTAACTTCAAAAAATGTTTTACGAGTACAGGACATTGTCACGGTTTTAACGAACTTGTACTTTTTTTATCAAGCAAAAATGAATTTTACAATTTTTAAAACATTGCCTCAGTGCAAAGCAAAACTCTTAAGTTGTGTAATTACTTATGGCCGTTGCCGCGAAGTATTTTATTTTGGTTGGTGGTAAAAAAAAAAGGTCTACCGTCCAGTTAATTCACTCAACATAAGTGACGTTGGGTTAGATTGGGAAGAAAATAGCGGGGAATTATAAGTGGTGTACCGTCGAGTGTATGAAACTTGCAATAAACTAATTTCTGTTTGCTTATTAGGTGTCAATATATAACCCACATGTAACTAGTGTATTGGTATAAGTGGGGAAAACAACAGGCTGGTTTGTACTGTGAGACAAAATTATTTAATTCGGCCAGAAGATCATTAGATTTCAAGAGTATTCAAACCGGAGCCTAGTTTAAAAACATGTGAAAACATTAATTTTCGGTAAATTTATAAGACTGAAAGAATTTGGTACTTTTCTTGAAATAAAAACTGTTTTTATGAAGTAGAATGTCATATTTAAAATATGAAGGTTAATCTGATCGGTAATGGGTTTTCACCGAGACCGCTTCATATGTCAATATTTAAAATGTACTATATGTAGTATACTTTAAGAATTTTTATCGTTACTTTTTAAGCATGTTTTAAATATTTTTATGAAACACAAACAAAGACCTTTTTTTTGTTTATTGTAAAAAAAAAAACCCTGTTTATATTGTTATTAAGCTTATCATTCGCTGTAATTTTGCTTAAAGTGTACTGTATCTGTTTATTAATAAAAATTATGTGATTGGCATAATGTAAAATTTTAAATTTGATAAAAAAAATATATATATATTACTACAACAATACGTGAAATAAAAATAAAAACCGCTTTCCTGTTGTTTGTTTTAACTTACCATTTATGTTTTGTTTTCGGTTATTGCATTGTTTTCGGTTATGATACAAAATGCATGGTCATATGTTTAATTTCCATACTAAGTTTCATTTAATTAAAGAAATCGCGTGAAAAACCTTTGATACAAAAATTCTTAAACCTAGTCTTCTATGGCCTATTAGAGAGGTCCGACTTTTTCTCAAATATGTAATTTAGGACATTGAGTACTTTGGTCCACTTTAGTGCGTTGGTGGACTGTGAATTGTACCCTATTTAATGCCACCCGCCGTTCCTTTAGTAAAGAGTGCTCAACCACCGAGGAAGGTTTATTTATTGTTCAGTTTGACACCTAGAAAGTAGAAAGAATAAGGATTGAATAAAGGTTTCATTCTTCTTACTTTAAGAATTAAAGACTTCGGGTATGGCCGAAAACAAATTACGTCTCAAGACACAAGAGAATGTTTTGGTAGAGTATCATAACAAACGGCTGTCTTCTCAAAGTTTCATAAAACATGGGGTATAAATCCTTGAATCTAATCTCTGTTATGTCAATATTCAATCTTTTCTTTATTTGTATTTGATATTAATTATATAATATTATTCTCAATTAAACCATGCATATGCAATGTTATGACATATTGTCATAACATAACAAGAGTCACAAACAATGGAGTCTACATGTATCTGTGCATGTATTTCTATATTAATTAATCCGATACTTTTTGAAAATTAACATATTACTATTTGCACTAAATAACACGTAAAACTTTTTCTAGATTTTCTTCTTTTGTGTTGTTCAATTTTGGCATAGGACAATTTTAAAATAAGAAAGTTAGCTTTTTTAAACATGTCAGTCAAAAATATGTAAATGTGAACCCGTTTATGGTTTCCAGAACAATTAAAGTATAGTTTGCACTCATTCGTATCACTGGATAGACTTGTAGAAAAACATATAATGTGATCTACTGTTGATATCTGGTCGTCGGTCCTGTAAATCTGTGGAAAACTACGTTAAACTCCATAAAGAAAGATTAGCTTAACTGATAAATGGATTTCGTCTGAGGAGGGGATGGGGTCATAAAATCTATTCCACCCCCACCCTCTTATATAAAAACTGTTTCAATCATTTACACATACAAAAAACTATGATTAATTTTTTTTAATTACATAGATTGAAAGACAGTTTGAATCTTTGAAATGAAAAAAATTAACCGTGTTTTGGTCAGATATGCATTATTCCGACACTTGCTATTTCCAAGTAAAAGAAACAACTAAATAATAGTATATGTTGGATTGTCAATGCTATGGTGGCGTTTTTCAACCCGTCCAGCGCACAGATTACTAACAAATTTAAATATGCTGCATGACCATTGCCGTAAGAATATGTAACCAACTTTCGTTTAAAATGTGTCTCACTTGACAGGATACAGAAAATCCCGTTGGATATCTATAGATCCTAAAGGAATTTTGTACTCCTATACAATAAACTATTTTTCACAAACAATTTGGATAAGTAGTTTTCTATAAGGTATAAATTCAATGCCTATCGGAATTTTTGAATACCACTGAAAGCAATTTAATTGTAAATTCTAAGTATTTTAAAGATTTATTATTTTCCAACAGAATTACTATTTTCTCGTAAGAATTCATTTATGAAAGATGAACATCTGACCTGAAAAATGGCTACATGTATATACACTGTAGGCAATGGTTCATCATATGCTTTGTATCAATTTTAGGAAACTGCACCTCAAAAATGCCACTTTTGACACTGGCATCATCTGGTTATGTGTTTTGTTATATACTGTGTTGATTTTGTGTCTTCCCGATAGAGACTTTGATGATAAAAAAGATAAACAATTCATTGAGGATAAAACACTAGTAGGAACAATTATATATTTGGAAAATTTTCAGTGATTCCGTTGTTGATGCATGTAGATTTTGTGAGAAGTCAATTCCTAAAAGGTGGTATTTAGTTGGTGTTATAACGATAGGTAAGTATCCATAGTTGTTGGAGACTTTAAAAAAATATCGTCAATAGTAGCATGATTCAACGATTACTTAATTTAAAAGGTATCCTAATTGACATTTTAAATAAGCTTAGCATCGACATATACTTTCTTTTAAAATGTTTCACCACTAGTGTATGAAATTAAAGAAGAACAAAAATGACAATTTACCAATATTTTATAAGAAAAGTTGTTTTAACAAGTGTAACCAAGAATAACATCAGAAAAGACCACTCGGTAATATTTCGCAACAATTAATGTGGAACAACTGTAATTTGGTCCACAAAAGAATATCTATTTTCTTTTGGAATTGGATTAATTCTGGAATCACATAAATACATTATTTTGTTAGACGATAAGAGTTCTTTCATTTTTTATAAATCTTAATGGATATGCTATTACATTTTGTTATATCCATTACTTGATCAATTCGTAAGCTTTACGAACTATCAAATTTAAGCTACACAAACATACAAAACGTTATGAATTAAAAGGATATTTTTTTTTCAAGAAGGAAGTCAAAAAGGGGAGCAAATGGACTTTGACGATACATGTGACTACCAATTTTTACAGAAGTCAATTCATTAAAATGTAAAGATTTTCTTTTCCGACACAGATATTCATTATGAAAACATTTATATTTTATTTGTTATTTAATTTTGATTACAAAAAACACCGAATCAATAAAATAATTATTGTAGAATAATACTTAGCATCCTGTTAAGTGTCTTAATTTTCCTATGTTTCCAGACTATGCAAGCACACCTAATAATTAAGCCTATTTTTAATTTTAAAAAATGACTAAATAACCGTTTGAAGTATCGAAAACATCCATTCTCTGACGTACTTTCTTCTAAATTCAATTTTAACATTCAACTCAACTTCATATATTTCACGTTGTTGTCCTCAACAATTAGATGGAGGACCATCGTGTAATAATTGATCCGTTTGATAATGCATTTAAGTCCGTTTGTTTAATACCTATCTTCCTGTGCAGAAGTGCAAGTGAGTTTTTTTGATCAGTGATCAGTTGCTGTCGTTTCTCTGTTTTCTGTAAACGATTCACCTTGTTGACGACATTCTCTACAGAACATTTTGCCCAAAATCAATGAAACACAGGACATCTTTGAATAAAAAGGATTTAAGTAATTTTGAAAGTTTACACCCTTTTTCAAAGGCATTAAATCAAGAAATAGTGTTCAGTTATGAGACCATTCAAAAATCGTCTTGAAAAGAACTAGTCAGCTTAAATAAGAAACTTATGCCATAATTTTGTTACATTGTTTAGATTGAAGTTTAATTTTGACCGTGACGCCATGACCAATAATAGAACCCTAAAAGGGATGCAGTGGTCAATATAGGAATAATTGAATATACAGAGAAGATATTGTAAAAAAAATTCTTCTCACGATCTGTTATGCAGGTATTTGTGGTATTAATCTGTAAGCATAATGATTAAGTTAAGAATCAGTTTTGTTCAAGCCATGTCTCCTGGACCAATCATAGTGCAAGATAAACGTAGGTGTATAATGAGATTCATTTAATCCTTTAAAATTTTCTACTAAGAACTTGTATGCTACTACTAATTGTGATATTACCCTAAAACAAATCTGAATAAGAGTTTTTGTTATGTATCTCAACTTTGCTACCTTCCATACTTAAACTGTAGGACGGTGGACCAAATAAGCTTCTTATCATATTTTGTTAGGCGTCTGAAGACATTGCTGTTATCGTCTGTGGCCTAAATTTTTTTTACATGTTCATCTGTTTTGGGACCATTCAGTAAATTTATACTAAACTTGACGTATAGCATCCCTATAAAGTGCATTTCAAGTTGTTTTTTCCATGTGGAGATAACGGAAACTATAAAAATGGTGTGTGGTTTTTCAAAAGTCTTATTAAAAATATAAATTAACCAATTAGCCAGTTATAGCAAAATTTCACACATGATATAAAGCTACCTTATTTTTAAGGTTTTTTTTTAGTAATTGGAAGGTGGATGTTTTAAAATCAAAACACCTACAGGAAATACAATGTCTAAAGAATTAAAGCGTATGATTTGTGAAAGTAAATGGAAAGAAAAATTGCATTACTCATGAAGTTAAAGAAATGTCTCAATTTAGAGTAGTAAGCTTTTTCTAATATATTGAATATAGTTAAGTTTGACAACTACTTGGGTCAGAGCAGAATGAGCGATGTGGATCTTATATTTAGGCTTGTTTAACATAATTCTTCAAAGATAGATTTCTATTCAACTCTTTCTGTTTTAGTACATTTAAGAATAAATAATTGTTCAACCGTCACAGTTAGTTTTCTTTCATAGGCAATGTTATTTTCATAGTCTGGTAGCGGCTAGCCGTTGAACTTTCCTTCATTTAAATGATGACACCAGTCTGAGACATTCCACCTCGGAGATATTTCAAAAACATCATACATGATCATAGTTTTAAAAGACTAAAATTTCAAAATGAGAGTATTCTATTTTCATTTTGCTGAAATCATCGTACTGAGGCATTCCGATATATTTAATGCTAATTGTGCATATAATTCTCTGACATTTAATCAAGTTTAAATAACAATTTGCTGATCTATGCGAACATCATTATTTATTTCCTATACAATGCATAGAAAACATAAACTATAAATTGTTCAATTTTTTATATATTCATTATTGGTTTTTAATTGTTCTAATTAATGTTATGTTTTTTCCTTTCTTATTCTAATTCCATAAACCGTATATTATTTGCTTTGTTGTATATGCATGGACTATTTTCTGTTATTTCATATGCTCGCTGTTTTTTTTATATCTCTTTCTTGTTCTTTTTCCATTTATTTGTTGTCGCTTTTTTATTTGATTTTCATTTTACGTACTTGTCTCATGTTTTTTCTCTCTCTCTAAGAAGTCTTCTTTTTTGTTCTATTTTCATATTCGATGTTTCTTCTGTATAAATTTTAAAAAAGCATCCTCTTACAAACATGTGCTCTACCATCATAAATTCACTTCATGTTTTGTATCTCTTTGTATATTTATTCTTTTTTTCAGATATTTCTTGTCTCTATGTATTCTATTTTTGGTTTACTGTAAATTCCTTATATTACGCGAGTACTTAAATCCGCGATCCCGCTGTTTTGTATCAAATCGCGAGAATATCAAATCGCGGACGCGGAACATTTATCCATATTTCTTATGGTTCCCAACTCTCAGAAAATAATGGCGAGATTTTAAAATCCGCGAGGGGTGCTTCTCGCGATTTCACGCGGATATAAATTCCTCGCGTTTAATTAGGAATTTACAGTATTTAGCTTTATTTTCAATCATTGTTCGGTTTTGTTCAGCATACCTTGGCTTGATATTCTAATCTTAATTGAACAGGCATCATGTAAGTCTCATTTTAATCTTCAGGTACTACTTTGCAAGCACGTGCATCATAATATTTTTACATCTACCGAGTATGATTCCCTCTATTTCTTACGGAAACTTATTGTAATTCATAGTTCTGTAGAAACTGACCGGACTGAAATCTACACGCCCCGTTTATAGATTGGTTGAAACCTACAGCAACATAAGAAAAATCACGGACTGCACGAAATAATCACGATGATGTCGGACTCAAATTCCCATAGGAGATGATTTGGCTGTTTCTTTTAGCTAACGTACTGATGTACATTGACAGTAATTTAGTTAATTTTACTTGCTTTTTACGATCAATTTATTAATGTATTAATTTATTAAAAGAAAGGTGTAAATATAAACAATAAGGTGCTTTCTTTGATGATTCATGCGGGTTATGAAGGTAGCGATCATTGCAGAAAAAAATTATATACCCGAAGCAGACTGAAAAGTTTAATATCGTATTATCTAGAAAAAAATCTGTTAAAAATATTTTCAAAACTATGAGGATAACGGTTTATTTACCATAATTATGATAAACCATCCTGATATAAGGTAGAATCAGACTTTTTTAAACCGAGAATTTCGGTCTAATCATGAACTCCACTTAAGGTTGTAAAGTTCATCATCAAAAAACATATGAAAAATTGTCAAAAGTCTTTGTTATTACAACATGTATACACGCTTTCTGACATAATGCGGTTTCATCAATATTCGTTGAATATCAATGTTCATGAATTTCGATGTTGAGTTGGTCCCTAAAATTAAATGTTCATTGAAATGCAATATCTTATAATATATTATATCGATATGATCATTAACCACAAATTCAAGTATCCTTGAAACTAATTTTCATTAATCCCCGAAAATTGGTGCTCATGAATATTGATGAAACCGCTGGACATGTACATACGTTACTCTGAACCCGAAACCAATAATAGGGTCATATGAAGCTTGCAAATTCCACAATAGGCATGTAAAGGTATGGATGGAGGAAAATATATTATATCATTTTAAGCGACAATGAAGTCAAAGCTTAAATATAAATAATTACTTTTTGTATAATGACAATACACAATTGTGAAAGAGTGATGTAAAGAGCAAAGATGAGACCAAATGCACAATATGAGTCAAGACTTTGAATAAGAAAATACAGGAGGCCATTTTAAAATAACTAATAACCGATAACTAGGAAACTGTTACTAAGGTGAGCATTGTGACCCATAAGCTTCTTGTTCTTCATTCGCCATTTTATACTTTGCTTAGAGACTGACCTGAAATGTTTTTAAATTGTCGTATTAGTTGTGTTAAATTGGTTATATACATTGTTTTCAGATCATGCATATTATCGATATCCTTATCAATGTTCGATAACTCTCAAATATCCGGGAACTATTTGGTCGTATCATGGAATGATAATGAATATAGATATAATTCTGGAAAACGTGGAGTAATCTATTAAAATGTTTACAATATTTATAGTTAAACATCAGTAAATTTTGCTCGGTGAAATCATGGACTACAAAACTTTATGTCAGATGATTGTGGGTTCAAACCTCCGATTCGATATTCATTTTTTACACTAATTTTCATTTTTCATATATTTTCCATTGCAACTAAGCTAGACAAACATGCAATTTTTTATTAAACTCAATTTTCTTTTGATTTCAACTTGTATTAAACGTTTGAAGAACAGCTGAGATATTCGTAAAGTCCGTTTACAGTACCAATTCAAAGTATTTAATGACGTAGTTCGAGAGTTTGGCTTTGAATGCTTAGAACATATGAACTACCTAGAGAATTATGGTTTGAATGACCTAGTGAAAAAGGTTTCGGTATTGATGAACTTTAAGGAGACTGTTCTGTTTTAAATTAAAATGTATGCACTCTTTAATAATCAAAAGATTTGTTAGCTACACGAAAAGACGCTATTTACCGGTAACTAAAGAAGTTTATTTGGCTTCAGTGAAAAAAAGAGCTTTGACCGTTAATTTTGCATAAGAATGTTTCCTAAGAAGTACAAGAATTTAAGGGTACTTAATGTTTTGTGAATGGAAATTATATCAACGTTGACACTTCTTTCAATTAGTTTTGATTGCATTTCTAAATATGCGTAATCATTGTAAAAAAAAAACCGTGTACCAAATAGGTTTTGCGCAATTCAACATTTGATACAACGTTGAATCCCATATATCATTAGAAAATTCGTCAGTTACAGTGGCAAATTGTAAAAAATGCAGTATTTCCAAAGCATTCTTAAAGCACTGGAAGACAAAAGAAAAACAAGTTATGCAATGTGTGTTTCAGGAATTGATCTATATCTGAGCGACACACGCTTGCCGTGCGGGTGATGGAAGTTGCCACCCAGAAACTCTAAATCTCACTCACTTCTGAGCGACTCTGTTGTCGCATGTGGTGATGTGGTTCTCGATAACTGTTGGTGCTAGTGCAAAGTTGATACGATTCAACAATTTATCTCAACCTTCCTGTTTTTTACAGTTTTGGGACTCCGAGAGTGAGTTACCATGTACATGTAATTATTGGTCTATCAATATAGACGTTCTAAGAGTTGTCGATCCTCTTGCAAAATCAACATCAGCAACGGAATCACTGACAATCATCGAAATATTAGATGCATTTCTTATCTAGGAGTTAGTCCTTTGAGATTAGTACATGTACATTTCTCAAAATACAAATGATATAAAATTTAACTTTCGTAATGAGTTGAAAAAAAAATATGTGCACCTCTCTCATGTATATATCTGGGACATATACGATACCCTCTATAAAAAATTAGCACATCGTCATTCATATGCTATAATTGTTTTTAGTTCTATGAATATATGATCAACATATTGGCTTTATGTTGTTGGGTATTTTGTGTTGTTTTTAGCACAAATTCATTCTTGAATTAATGCATGGCTTTTGTTACGTCAAATGTAAAGAAGATATTTAGTAGTTGATAAAATGACGTAATGTATTACTTAGTAGTTGATAAAATGACGTAATGTATTACTTAATAGTTGATAAAATGACGTAATGTATTACAATTATTGTTTGTATGTTTTTTTCAAATATTTGAGTAAGTGCATTTTTCTACCAGATGACATTAATCTGCTCATAAGTTTTCATGGTATGATGTACTGAAATTAGAATTCAAAAGCATGGGGATTATTGCATCATTTGAAGAATAGTTCAATAGAGTCCTTCAAACGTCTCATTACCCTTTTCTTCTTTTTTTATTTTGATTTTGCAATTTCCCATTCATGTTTTTCGCAAGGATACAAAAGTAAAAAGATAATTATGTTAAAGTTTATAAATTCGACAAAAAAAAAAAATCATAAATTAATTCATACGCATCAAGTACGGTACCATATGATGTAAAAGCTTTTTAATGACAAGTTTTAATTTGCAGGAAAATTAATAGAGTTTATACGGTGGAATTAGCAACGCGGATTTAGAAAAGACCCATATGTGTGGTTCAACATTGCAAGATAAATCTTGATCTGCTAATCGTTTTAACACCGCAAGATGTAATATCTCCGTTCGTCGGTTTATCGCCGGTAATTAGACTCACCCTTTCCCGTTGATCTGGAAAGGAAAGTTTGGTGGTAAATGAAGCGACTGATAGCCCTGCGGAAACTGAAAGCAGTGAGACACCTGTTTTAAGAACTTCAGTTTTCACAGACAAAAAGCTGCTGGTGGTCATGTGATGAACTATTGGTCCGGCTAATTAACGATAACTTCCAAGGTTTCTCCAGCATTTTCGTTATCAATCGCGAGGTGCATCGAAGGAGATAACAGATTTCTTATTTTGACAAAAACTAGTTGACTTAAAAGACTTAAGAAAAAGGTTAAAGTTTATGCAATTTTTGTGACACAATAAAAAAGCAATTGTTTCTTCAGCAAACTAAAAACTGTGAGTAGTTAGAAGGAAAAAATTCAAAAACCTAGATCACACTGCACATGAGAGTATTTTTTTCGTTTAACACTATTAGATGCCAAACAAAATATATATGTTTAAGGACATTATCCGGCACTAGTGACGATGTATGTTATTCTGCATTACACATCATTTCCTGTTTTGATGGAAAACATATTCTTATTAATACCTTATTGATCGTTTTATCTTTTGACAAGCAAATGAATTGAAAATTAAAGTACTATTTGATACATGTATTTTTAACGGTTGTAGAAACATGATTTAACTACAACGCTAAAATAATTCTTCTTCTAATTATAATTCTAAATCTCCTTATCAATAATTAGTTCAACACTTTATCTAAATGGCCCCCAGTTTATTCAAGAATATAAATAAAATAAGAAAGTTTTTAAATTTAATTATGGACAGTAATTTATTTACCTCTTAAAAGATTATTAGAAGATACCATTCTTTTATTGAAACATCCTTTGCAAATTTGTTCTTTTTCTTACCGAGGTAATGCTTTCATTGTCAAAACATATCGATGTACATCCTATAGCTATAGAAAATCTAAGGCTCTATTCAGGCTTAATTAAACAATGCTGTAAAAGTCATTCGAATTTAGATATATACCTAAAAAGACTCTGTTTGCATTGATACATTGCGTGACCATATATTTGAAACATTTGGAAATGTTACATTGGTTGATTTTCTGCAATGATTAATTTCGTTCACAGAAAATACACAAAATATGTGGAACTCTTTAACTCAATACTAACAACAGGGATACAACTTTAACTGAATATCTTTATAAGCCACGATTTTTTCACGATTTTTATAAATTCAGTATGGTCAATCACGTAAACAAAAAAGTGCAGATGACCTTGTTTTAGCTCAAAAGAATTCAGTTGTTTTCTGAAATTCTCACGTACTATACCATAAAAATATTTTAATAATGGAACACGTCATGAAACAAAATGTGCGCAAATTCTTGTAAATGCCTTGGTGTTACAGGGAAAACTTCAATGAGTAATTTAGCAGCGCAGTTGTTCTCATTTTAAATAATAAACTTATCTCAAATTCATTTCGATCAAACCGTGATTAAAACCGGATTCTTTCCTTTTCTCATATCTTGATAATGTGCGATACTTGCTTGCGCGATCACAGAACAAGGTATTTTACGCAACATTGGGTGATCTATCGGTGTATGCGATGGGAAACCCGAGCCCCGGGGAAGCAAGCCTCTGTTCCGTATCTACTTCGTCAAATTCTTACCACATGTTCCTCTCGTGCCGTATCAGCCATGTCTCTAGGTTTCCATGGCAACGCCTCCTTCACCGAATACTGTAATGTCACTCTCCAAGTTTATCAAACTATTTTATAAGGCAAAGCACGTGCTTTTTTGTTGGCTCGTCGGCAAAAAATTGGAAGTTGTAAAGCTGTTTGTGAATTAAAACAATTAGAAAGCGACGGAAACTTAACTCCACATTGCTTAAGTGACGCAAGAAAAACCATGAATGAAAAATTACAGAGTTCTGAAAATCCAGAAATACTGATTTTAGGAAAAGCCGCATATGCATGCATTTGCCATGAGTTCCATATCAATATTAATTGACATTCTAACAAACAAACAAACACACACTCATTTTACTTATGTATTTTTTATGATTTTAATGAATCGCAATAATTAAAGTAAAATTGGCTCCACAGCCAAGAAACGATTTGTGCGAGAACTAAATATGTGACAAAATATTAAAAAGGAGCAAATTTTTCCAAGGAATGGTGTTTGCTGTATTTCTAACAGATCTAGTGTATAGATATGTTTGATATTGGCTTGTGCTTGTGTGCTTGCAGTTTATGGACAGTGGGGGAGTCGCTTTGCCTTTGACACTTGTTGCGCGTGCTTCTTGGCAGCAGTGCCAGAGAGGGCCTGCCAGCCAGAAGATCGACAGCAGGCGCACGTGCTGCACGTAAACATTCGCCACCGGCACTCATCTTCATGTCACCTGGAAATTTACCATGCCAAAATCCTTTTTATTGACAAATCGGAGGTTTTTAATTGAAAAGAAGAAGTTCAAAGAATTCCCTTCAGGTAACTAGTTACTTTTATTGCTGTGTTTAGTGTAAGAAGCAAACTTTGGGGTTCGAAGACGCTGGAAACATTCGGTTAAACTCTGTTACTAGTTTGTTTCCTTAATGTATGTTGTAAGTAATATTTGCTGCATCTTTATCATCAGACTGTTCAACTATGCAAAGAAGGTATAATTATTCATTTTTTAAAAATATTTCCGATGTGTTTGTTATATTAATCATATTCTAATTTTCTTGAAGTTTTCGAATCATGATTTTTAGAATTCTGTTATAAATAAAGTTGACAGATATCTCATACAGTGTAGGGTTTTGTAACATGTCTGTTTTCATGTCATTAATATACATTTCCCTTCGTAAGATTATTATATTATTAAACGACACTTTTACTAATCGTTATAGGTTTGTTAAATTTCTGTGTATTTAATATTCAAAATGCATTTGCCTTTTTTCTAACCCCTGACCCTATCAGTATCTCCCCTTTAGCTTTCTTAATGAAGCAATAATTCAGGAGAAATAGCCGACACTTCTCAGAAAGTTCTGGTCTCTTTAAATTCTAAATATTTAAAATGCATTGAAAACGACATTTTTTCTAACCCCTGACCCCATTTGAAGCTCTCTGTTATCTTTCTCTAATGAGACAATGATACAGGAGAAACAGCCGACGATTCTCAGAAAGTTCTGGCCTCTTTAAAAATTGTGGTATAGAATATTACAGAGTCGTGTCCGCACAGCGGGGTTCTCAGACAGTACAACACAGATCCATACCGCCTCTTTTTGATTTCAAGATAATTACCCCAGGCTGTGAACCGCGCAGCGTAAGCAAGGGTCTAAGTTTTCGAGTGTCGTAATTTTAATACTGACCCCTAGTGAGACGTCAAGGGCTCGCCAGGTCATGAATCACCTGCAGATTCATCGCCACTGATGGTGTGATTAGGGTATCTCCCCTAGACTGAATCATCCGTAAGTGTGCAGCCAACAAATGTGTTCTGACATCGCTGCATCGTTTGCACACTTATCATCGCGCACCTGGCGGGCTTATTTATTGAGTAAATAAACAAGAATAATGACACCTCCCTGACATCTCGACGACAAGTCTATTCTTCATTAACTTCTACCGAATCATTTTTTATGAACTCAAATCTGAGCCTAAAATAAAAATTAAGCAAACATGTAAATAAACAAAAATAATGACACATCTCGACGACAAGGCTTTTTTTTTTTACTTCTACCGAATCAATATATGTAAACTCAATTCTGAGCTTTCTTATAAAAGAAAAACACAAGCAAACATGTTTGGTTCTCATTTTCTCTTTATGCCTGTCTCCAACTTTAATCAAACAATGATATACTTTATTCAAACGTATGAAATGAAGACGTAACCAAGAGTTAATGGTAATCGTGTATTGATATTACAGGGAACCCGAGTAGAAATGAAAAGACAACACATGACGACGGTTTACGCTATGAAGCTGGACAGTTGCAAAACTGGGATGGCAAACCCTCCCGATCAACACCGCAACAGTGTCCAGAGTTTGTAGATTACCGTCAGATCTTTTACATCGAACACGACGAAAGACAACCCCCGACCAAAGACTTTTCGAACGAAACTGATACTGATGATAATGACACACCAACAGATTTGTCAACAAAAAGAAGAACATCACCATTCATACCAACACAGGCAAACGAAGCAAATTTGCCAAAACTCAATGAGGGCCACAATGTCCCTCAACAAATTTCGACTGCGCACGCGATTCATGCCCCACCTTACATGACGGGACAACGATCATCATATTCCTACTTTCAATATCCCGATGAAAGTAGTGGACAAAGAGACTACCCAACTGAAGCTGTACCCGATTTTAAACGAGCGGCACAGACCCCGTCTATGCCATCAGAGCACCGACCGGAAGTAGAACTGTCGCCGTATAACAGGTACTCGGACTTCAGTGCTGAACTTCGACCTGAATTCTCACCTATTAATCGTTGTCATGCTGAATGCTCTGACCATTTTTCGCTACTGTACGATCTGATAAGGAACACTAATGGTCTTTTAGAGCACAGGGAACAAATAGAAGCCCCTTTAAATGCAAAAAGGGCACTCAATTTCGACAACCCGACTTATTCACCGGTTATAGAGCCAATATCACCAAGATCAACTTCAGGAAACGAGCACGACGCCTTTAACAACTATCCATGTGAAGAATGTGGAAAGAGGTATAGCACCTCAAGCAACTTAGCCCGTCACCGACAAACTCACAGATCTTCAAGCGACAAGAAAGCCCGAAAATGCCCTCATTGCGAAAAGGTGTACGTGTCAATGCCTGCTTTTAGCATGCACGTCCGTACACACAGTCAGGGCTGTGAATGTCCGTATTGTGGCAAGAGATTTAGCCGACCTTGGTTACTACAGGTAAGTTTAAGGGTCATTTTTGGGAAGCTATGGTCAGTAAGCTTATGCGAGACTGACTTTGGGTAAGAGCTTGCCGTTGGCAAGAGTAAATATCTTTGAGTATTTATTTCTATAAAGATTTTTTTTCATTTTCAGGGTCATATCAGAACCCATACAGGTGAAAAACCATTCGATTGCCCAAAATGCGGAAAATGTTTTGCCGACAAGTCCAACCTTAGGGCGCATGTGCAGACTCACTCGACAGAAAAGCCATACGTATGCGGAAGGTGTGGCAAGGCGTTTGCTCTGAAGAGCTACCTCTACAAGCATGAAGAATCTTCATGCATGCGCGGACAACGCAATAGGGCTAAACTTGAGAAACCAGGAACGCGTGCGCACAAACACCGGAACAGACAAAACTCGATTCACGACTCATCACCAAGTACCCCAGAAAGCTTGGCTTAACGGACAATGGCATGGTAAATTTTCCAATCATCTCGACCAAGTTCATACTTGTAATTCTTCACATCCTTTTCACTACATAAATCTCATTGAAAACCTGGACTGGACCATTCCAAAGTACGAATACATCGTATTGGTGCATTTTAACATACTCTCTCGAATTCAATATCTTTTTTCAAAGAGAAGCAGCATTCCGTGGCAAACCGTTCTACTGCCAGATTTCCGTTGTCAAATCGCACATTCATTTATCACCTAAATATACATTTTAGCGGATCTTCGGTAGGTTTTTATTCCATTAATTGTAATTTCACATTTGTTTACACTATGTACGAAAAGAAAATACCGCAACCACGAGCAACCATTTTTCTTAAGATTAAAACAACGATTCCTAGTTGAATAAAAAATTCTGCGTAAAACGACGTCAAACCGCAAGATTGATTGAACATACTCTTCAACACTGAACAATTCTATAGAAATCAAACACAAAATAGACCACATTCAATAACTATTTTTGTTTTATTGTAACCACATTTTAGACGTGACCTTTGGTTTATGGTTGTCATGGACACTGCAGCAATACACCATCTATCATGTGTCTTCTCACATGGTTTTCATTAAGTCGAACTTCATGACAATTTCATCTTTAGTTGTTGTCCGTCCGAAATTGACGATAAAGCTATATCTCTATGAAAGCCAGAAGGCGAAGTCAAAGCAAAATACCAATCGGGATCTGATAAGATTCCGAAATGTGGAAAGCATTAACGATATAATGTCCCATCTATGGCCTTTATGATATGAATACTGAACCATCGAAAGACACGAATCTTAATTTTATATACGTATTAAGATTCAGTCAGTTATCGCAAAAGTGCTAAAAACTAGAAATTTTCTTCATTTTCTGTACATAAGTTCTTTAAGAGCGTGAGTGTTTTTCACCAGTTTTAGTGCTTTTTTCATGTGTGAGTTATGTGTGATTATTTATTTTAATTTATTCATTCTGGAGTGTTGTGCGTTTTCATATTTATTTCTTATTTATAGAATTTTTGTTTAAATTTTCCATGTTTGTCATTTACATAATTTATTTATAATACTGTACATTATTCATGATGATATCGTGAATATTTATGAGATTTTTTAAAATACAAAATCGAATTTATGCAAGAAGTTTTGAGCTTTACTTGATTTTTTTTTTGAGACGTTTTACATTTGTAATGATTGTAGATTTTTTTAAATTATCTTTTTAATTCACAAAAAGTGATTACATTTCAGATATTGAATGACTTGATTTCCAATTTTTTTCTATTTTTATACATTTTTCCATAATTGTATTTGTATTCTTTTGACATTTGTGTGGTGCGAAAGCTTATGCCATTTTTGACAAATTTTATCGAAGGCTTTAACTGTTGCGAAGTTTTCAACGTTTTTCAAATAGTTTATATTTTAATGGCATTAACCAAAGCTATGGTTATAATAAGAATGCAGAAAAAAAATGTCTTGTCCCATTTGCTATGAGAATAAATTCAGGAACTTTCGCATGCGTTTTCCTTTGTTTACGCCAGATAGTATCGTAACATGTGGGCCAAAAGAAGAACTGCTGCATGTCGACGTGTGAAGCGAAGCTGGGAGGGTAATTGTGGCCGAAAACCAAGATAAACAAATGATTAATCGTGACACTAAGCGGCCTCGATGTTTGGGATACGCTACTGGAAGCAACCGTACTAGTGTCATTTATACGACCAAAACGTCTTCAGACAGAGAATCTTTCTGACAATTTATGATTGAAAAATATTCCATGTGTTTGTCTTAAGCACAGAAGCTCGTGACCCGTGCGGGGCGCTAGGAAAGATTTCCTATTTTGTTCAAGAACGGAGTTGTATCAGAATTACAATTCAAGGCCGTTTGTCCCGCTCTGTAACCAACATGAAGCAGAGGCAGAGGAATATGCTGAGCGTTGCATAATTCTAATTACCAGGAATCTTAAAATGACTGCGCTTCTTGAAGAACGTCAAAATATACCAAAAACACATGTTCCGTTTTAAAATTCGTTTTATGACTATTGAGTAAAAACAATAGCAATGAAACCGATTATTTTACTAGACATGTTGTTCATAAGCTAAAATACATATAAGTTGATTTAATATTTCATTTCTATTTGAAGCTGTTATTATATTTCATATTTATGAATGACGTATTGCTTCCGTTGCACTATTCCCACGGTTGCGTAGAAATAATTTGTATAGTAGGCACTTTTCCAAAACCATTTGCAAGAAAGGAGAGTGCTAAAAAAACAGCTGTCAAGTCACGGAACAACTTCCGCTGTTTATATTTTACACAAAAAACATAAATGAGGAAATCTCTATTGACAGAATGCATCTTCCAGATTTTTTTTTCTTAAACCACTGTGCAAAAAAGTTCTTCATAATGTTTGTTTACAATAGCGTGGGAAAGATGTGCTGTATTATATACTGGAGACGCCTGTTAGGATCGGGATCCAGTACAAGCAGACAAGAACAAAAGTGATCCTCAAAAGCTTCAAAAACTAGGCACAGACAGACGAATCCGGGAGACACTTTTTGCGCACGCTCTTTATTAGAAACACGTGTTCTTGGAGATTTTACTTGCATAATGGATTTTTGCAAACATTCGGCACAGAGATTGTATAAAATTTAGACAGGGGTAATTTACTTGCTTAGTATCCTCGCGTGCCATTGCTGTACAAGTCAACATAAGACCGTCTTGTAAGCATAAAAATCTACTCAATCTAAGCAGCCGATGCTTATGTTGGTCTCTGGTCTTAATTATCAATGAGAATTGACATAATTATTGGTGTCAGGTCGGCGTGTCGAATTTCTACAGTGGAGGAACGCCTCTATACACAATCTCAGACCTCAAACTTTAGAAGGTTGCTGGGCTGTAGTGGTCACTTTATGAGAACACGTGAAACAAACATTGGTTAATCAAGCAATCCAAGATATATGCAAAAGTACGCGGGGTGGGAGATTTTAGGGAGTGTGATGATTTCCCAGATGCCGCAATATTTGTATATAGTCGGGGAAATGTTCCTGTCCCATACGAATAATGAGAGCAAGATCGCTCTATCTGCAAGCCATCTCATTTAACATGTGGCGAGATACGGACCAACGAAAGCTCCTAATGACCAAGCAAACGCGACTTTGTCTTCAATTTGTTTATGATTGCTTTGTTAGGTGATACCATTACTACCGCGATAATCGGTAAATAAACACATACTCAGTATCTACTTAATGGAAACCACATCCTTTTTTTAAGTTGGACGTAATTTTCAATATTCATTCAAGGTTTCACCACCGGCTTCCCGAGGAGGTTTGACCCAAAATTCAAACTTTTAAGCTTCACTTGATAAAATATCATGCACGAAATATTGACTGCAGATGACAAGTTTTCATTTCCGTTAATACTGCACGTGCGGGATCGCGCTCACGATAACCCTCCCCCCTCTTGGCAGAGGTAATGTGAGCGCTCAAGTAGGCTTCTGTTGTGTAAACTGATGTAAATTAATTTCCTGATTCCTCATTCTTGTACTTTTAATGCAATGACATTGAAAGCAATCTTACTTAAACATTAAGTATCTTCAAAGCTGTCAAATCAGAAATGTAATACTTGATTATGCAATATACAGCTTAAGTTGCTCCCACCATTTATGATATTCTTAATGTTTCATAAATAGTTCTGACAGGGCATGCTTCCTTCATGATAATTGGCTTTCTGTATTGAATTGCATCGCCAAATTTCGGTTAATACTCCGAAAAAATTATATATCAACATAACTAAAATGTATTATTTTTTAATTTTGTTTCTTAATATCACGCATTTGCAACAACTGTATTAGGTTATAAACTAATTTCTATTTTCTGGAAAAAATAATTTAATTTTCAAAGTACAAAGCGTCTTCTCGTGTCACACAAAGTTCTATTAGAAATTTCGAGAACCTAATTGCATTCTTCAAAAACTGCAAAAATATTTATACAACTGCATATTGACACAGTATCAAGCATGTAAGTTCTTTTTTTAAATATTTAAGATAAAATTCAGTTGCTAGTCAAAGATCAAAAAATGTTGCGTCATATGTATAATTGCACCAACAGAACTGGGTGGTTGATCAAAGAGAATTGCTCGGTGGGTGTGAACGAAAACACAACGTTATAATGCATTAATCTTAATGAAATAAAAATTTCATGTTTTCATTACTTTAATATGATGAGATCGAAATGCTTAGAGCAAGGTTGAATATTAAGCTGATAACTTCGTTAAAATTCAGATTGAATTTTGATAGCATGCAGTAGCAGTATGGAATTCTTAAATTTCTGTCATTTTGGTGGAATTAGAAAAAAATACACCATAGCAATGTTTATCAATTGTCTGTAAAACACTCAAGAAAAATAAAATAACGATAAAACATAAACCATTGCCGCTGCTTTTATCTTGGTCTGGGGGGATGTGTTATATTTTCACATGTACTTTACAAATAGGCTAATTTGATAAGATACTGCATGCAATAGAAGACCTTATCAAGCCAATGACTAACACCGAGTTGCCGATAGCGATGACTAAGATTCTCCTGGAGAAAGCAGGTTTCTTCAGACACCTTGTATCCATGTAGAATTATCGTAAAAAGCACCTCACTTTACAGTCTCCCTGCAAACGGATGACTAACCGCACCTTGACCTATCGACCTCCGTTTATAAGGAGGACTTTCTTTACCCTACCCTGGATTGCATAATGTTACCTTCACTATACCTAATACCGTGTACTGCCACAAATACATTATTACCATGGTGTCATTTTACAAAGGTCATAGACACACTTTTGACATTCATCAGAAAGAATTATAAATATATTAATCATACCCGGCCACATTTAATATTTATATATTTTTTGTATTTCCTATTGTATCTCACCCGAAGTTATCGTTGAATTCACTTTCAACGATAACGTCGGATGAGATACACTCGAATACATCTGAGAAACTTTTGTTTTAAAATTTTTTTCATATATCCTTAAATATCAAATATCCTTTATAGAAGTAATCATCCTGTAGAAATTATTTCTCCATCGGATAATTCCATAATCATATCTGTATTTCATCTACCAGGTGCGATACACCGACAACAATAGTTATGAATGCTCCGTCGTCATGGAGACATATGAAAATGTACCTTTCAATATTTTCCCTCGACAATAATTGCTCGCTTTTACATTCCGTCCTGTTAGATCATCATATGGTATCCAAGTTCTAACTCGGTAAAATGCATGGAAAATTGTTACGGTCAAAAAATAAGGTTTAACTATAACCTCTGTTGTGTTTTACAGTTAATATATTACAACAATCTAACCTCGTTGAAATATTCCTGAGTTACTACAAAAGTTCACAACTGGTCAGAAATTTAAAAAAAAAAGGTGTTAGAGTTTTTGTTGTTTTTAGAAGTCACATATTAATTGTTCGGATCATCAATAGTTTTTTTGACACATTCATTTGTATATTACTTTTTATACAAGAGGTTCACGACAGTTCACTAAAATCTGGTTGTTATTTTTCAAAGATAAATTAGTTAAATGTATTCTAATTCACACGCATAGGAGTGCTTAGGCCAGTCACAGTTTGAAATTGCACCAAGTGTGAATTTTATAAATAAATACTGGTAAATATCATCAAATTATATATTAAGCCACCGTTTTAATGACATTTGAATGGTTTTGAAGTGCGTGAGAAAATGTTAAAATTTGTATCTCGCACACTATCTTATTTATGACCTCAGTGCACAAAATTACTTTTGCGATTAGATATGAATTTTACAAAAATATTCAATAATTCAATATCTGTATGTAACGCTTTATTTTATTGGCTAAATACGAAAGTTTTGTATAAACCTTTTCCCCGATGTCACAATGGCTTGCACCAAAGATATATCAATTCGTCAGACGTTACATTTAATTTTGTGCAATCCATCGTTATTTGTGAGGACAATTAATCTCAGATTATGTATTAAATAGCAGAACATTAAATCATAAGGAATGAATTAATAGTTACAGAATCTATATCATAACAAACTGGATTAGATAGTTTACACAATGATTATAAAGCATAAACTGTTCATTCCAGGTTATACTCGTATACATTCTGTAGCTTATAAAACCATTTTAACAAGAGCTCGGACTTTGGGTAGTTGTGTCAAACAACGTAACGTAGGCCTATCTATTTCATTGATGGCCAATATGTTTTTGCTCCTTGAAATCCACAAGATTTGTCGGACTCTCAAGCTAAGCCTAGCAATCTGTGCGTATTTCGCATGACACCAGCGTCGTTTTTAACTTGTTTTGTACTATATAGAAATAGATAGTTACATCCTACCAAAAATCCAAGGTCTTGTTAAAATGGTTCTAGTACTGAATTCATTTGTTTAATAATCATTAAATTAACGCAGAATGAAAACAAAATTCAAAAGCTGTACACAAATTTCAATGTCTCTTAATTAATGCAAAACAAAAAATCATATAGAATAATGAGAGCTTATATCGATCTTTTAATTGTGAAATCATATTTAAAAAAAAATATAAATATATCTATCAAATACACTGTAATAAACATGTATTGGTTTGCCGAGCTAACTGTACCTTTAATGGATGTCCACACATAGTCCTTTACTCCATCTTAAATGCATCCAAAGGTCAAGACAACATGCTTGTTAGTTGGGGTAAATGTTAAAAAGATGCAAAAGACATTGGCTATTTTGCCGGGCTCACCATACAAGTTTTTATTTTTTACTTTATAATTTAAAAAAGATTTTCAAAAACACACATATTTTGATTTTTATTTCGTAAAAAAAAATGTATGATTGACACAGCATATATATATATATAACTGTTACAAGTTAAAAAAAACAATTGTTCTTGGAACGAAAAATATATACATTATTTTAGTCCGACTTGAGGTAGCAACAGTGTGATAATTCTTCAAACACCGGGAACTTGGTTATCTCTCTTTATACGTGTATTGTGTTGTCAATATGAGCTTTTTGTTGTAGCAGGGAGGTGGACACATGATAATTCGTACTCACTTGTTTGTGGTCCCTGTTAATGCTATCTGTTACAATAGCTACGGAGTTGTACTGTACTACACAACTATAATTCAACGATTGGATTTCACAGCAAGACAAGGTTGGAAATAAATCAACTTCCTTAATTGGGTTGTTCGAGACATCTAAATATATGAGAGCTGGGTATCTTGAAAGATCTGTTGAACTCAAGGATGAAATATAATTGTTCTTCAAACTTAACACTGTGATGGGAGATGTCGATAATGTTTGCAGGTCGCCTATCCTTGTGAGACTGTTGCTGGACAAATCTACAAATCGAAGCGACGGAACAAGATCCAACCCAAAGACTTGCTGCATGGAATTTTTGGACAAATTTAAATGGCTAAGCCAGGAAAACTCATACAATACAGAAAAGTTTATAAAGCCAATGTTGTTGCAACTTAAATCTAAATGAGAAATCGCACTTTTGTTCTTGTAACTTAGCAACGCTTCTATATCAGAACGATTTCTTATGGCCAGTTTTCTATCTGTGGCCCATGCATCTTTTAAGAACGAGATATTTTGACTAACAGTGCATGGTGTCGATGTCTGAGATGATATTTGCATCGTCGTTTGGATGTTAGCAAAATTCAGCAAAATGAGGGTGACAATGAAAAATACTACGAGTATGAACATCTGCAAACACCAAAGATTAACAAAGAAATTGGAATTCATTTTGACAGGTTCCCTTTCTCTGAAGAGAAGTGGATGAGTTTTTGATGAAGCCTTGCTGTATCCCATTGTATAGTGAGAATCATGTTTTTGTATTTTCATTTCCTGTGTGTTTGGTGTAAACCTTGGAAATTCTTCTGGTTCTATTGACAAACAAACTGGGTTTGTTCCTGGAGACTTTTCTGCGTGCTTAGAGCTGATAGAATCCCCATAGTCTGCAATAAAATATATATGTCATTCATTTCAAATACAGAAGGAGATAATTAATACGTAATGATTGTTGAATAATTTCAAACAATTTTAAACAACTCACCTGTAAATTCGTTGACATCTTCTTTCATAAAATGGGCTTGGATTTGTAGTTCCTCATTGTCCTCTGCTAAATTTGGATCCGCGACTTCAAGAATAGTTGACACAAGTTCTCTCTTCCTTTCTTCCGACATACGTTGTATCGCATATCTTGGAGCAAGAGTCACATCAAAAACTGCCAAATTGAAGAATATTATACTATCATTAATTGTACTATAAATATTTACACATTTGCATTCATATCTATTTCATTCTTCTAATTCGATATCGTCAAAATCGCAATATCGACCATGTTAATACGATGATTAATCGGATATCTATATAGTTTACATCATCTACAGCTCTCTTGATCGATCTTGTCGACATCGTAACGTCAACAATGTTGATATGCTATTGAGTTTAAATGTCCTCATTGTTACCAATCTAATTATAAATATTGTCTGCTAGTATTTCATTATTTTAATTGTCGTCTGACATTACGATGTTGACAATATCGATAAAACATCGTGCATTTGACATACGTTAAATTTTAAACACTGCATCAAATACAATATTTTTACCTGTGTTCTTTAACTGAGACCCTTTGAAGAGTTCCACGTCTGCAGAATCCCCCAGTGTCAGATCAACTTGAACGTTAATCTTTGAGAGACTGTCATTGGAAAATCCGACTAGTTTAAATAAAATTGACACGAATTCTCTCAGAACACTTTTGTCCATTAGATTCTGAGATATTGGTTTCATTTTGCGTAGTACGAGAACAACACATCCTTTTCTCGAAACCACAATTTGGACACCAAACTTTTCCTGTAGAACTTTGTTGATTTCTAGCAATTGTTCTCCAGATAATGACCGAAGAATACGTTCCTCTATACGGGCAACGTATAGCCCGGATGTAGATGTCGTGTTCAAATGAAGGATCATCTTGACTAGATCATCTTCAGCCTTTGTATTCCCTGATTCTTCATGACTTTGCAAATGGTCAAAAACTTCCACGTTCATAATGCATTTATTGTTCTGGCCAATTTGTATGCTAACGTCTTTGCCACATGACACAATCTGAATGTCGCCAGGACATTTATCTAAAAGAGAAACACAAACGATATTATAATATGTGATATAAATCACACGAATAATCTTTAAACAATACTAATATTAGCTGCAGAATGTAGGTCTACGAGAAAATTCAGGTTGGCATGCCGTAGAGCTATAGTTCCTCCAATACAAAATTTACGGCGCAAAAACACGCGGATTGATCAACCTAATTTTCTAACTCATTCTGTAAATAATTAATACCGAAAAAGTCCTAGAACATTTTACTACTAATATCATCACTTTACTCGCCTCAGTCGTTTTTTAACGACCTTGGAAAGTGAGGTATGTTAACTTCACGTGCAGATCGAGAGTCGTCATTTTTACATGAAAGAAAACACACAACTCCACTTTACAGGGATGGTGAGGGCGTTTAAAAAAAGTTCAGAGACAAGTTAAGGAAGGAGTCTTTTCTGGTTTTCGACTTGTCAAAAGTAAATTTGATTAAATGGTCATTAAATCAAGATGAAAGGAAATTAAAATATCATATTTTTCTTTCTTTTTTACAATCATACAACTTGGCATAGAAATAGTAATCAAAGTTTAGAATCTAACAAGGACTATATTTTTGGCGAAACATTGGCGTAGGAAAATATCACATGTTTTTGCAATTCAGAATTGCTGTAGATTCACGAGTCTATTTAGCTTTTTAAAACAATAACATTAATGTCGGATTTTTTCAACTAATGTGAACTAATGATAAGGTACTTGGATTTCAGAATATGTTTTTAAAATATGATTTGCTTATCAATTTACATTTTTATTAGCTTTTTTAAGCGCTCAATCTATAAATAGATTTGTGTGAAAAAATCACTAAAGTCGAATTTTCTCTCTTATTAAATGGTCAATATATTAACTTTTCTGTCATTTTATATCTTTATGTAAGGTCTTCATAATATGTAAAAAATCAGAAATATTTTAATATTGGAAGCATAAAAAAATAATCAAAATATCTTCAAAATTTAAGAAAATTAGAGGAAATGCGGGCTAAGCAATATCAATTTTAGTTTAAATATTAATTCCAATTTAGTAGTATAAGCTGATAGACATTCTGATATTCTATCATTTCATTGAAGAATACACACTTCATATCTTAAACAGATGTCTACATAACTGCAGATAACTACATTTATTTTTATCATCCTTTAAGTTGAGGAAAAAGGTAGTGACCTTGACCTGACCTTGATGCAAAAACAAGAAGGTCAAATTTGATAAAACTGATAGAATCATTTGGTTATATGATCTGTTTGACTGTGTCAAAATGATATGCATTTCTTAATATAAGAAGGATGTCTGATAACGAGAAGACTCCTTCCTTAACTGACTAAATTATAGTAAAATGTTTGAGCAATTTTTTGGTATCGAATATTTGTACAAAATATTCAGAGAAACTGGGTTATTCAGCCCAAATCTAGCGCCATAACTGTAGTTCTACGGCATGTTAACCCAATTTTCCCATAGAGCTACAGATCTACAGCTATTGTATACAAATATGTTAGTAGTCATTGTTTTTGAAAATAGTTGTCAAAACGTTATTTTGTAAACAAACACTAATACCAGAATTCTACGTATGTACAACTTTCTTTTTAAATCTTGTTCATAATTCCACAGAAACACGTGACCTTCACATCATATTACCATCTCCTGGTATTTGTCAATTAAATCGATCAAATTTAAAGGGGCATGGTCACGATTTTGGTCAAAAATTATTTTTCTGATTTTAATGTTTACAATGCTTCAGTAAGGCATTTCTAATAGGCAACCAAAATTTAAGTGTCATTCGTTAAGTTATAAGCGAGTTACAGAGCTTACAATTCTTTGCTATGTACACAAAGCTTTTGTTTACATTTTTAATGTTGAAGTAAAAATTCTAGTTTTAGACCTAAAATGAATGTGTTAAACATTAGAAACTGTTTAGTTATGCTTAAAATGAAAAAGAAGATAGAAAAATCAGTTTAAAAAAGACTTTTTACTGGTATATTGAACCTTTGTAAACAAAAACAGGGCACGAGCCTTGTTTACATGATAAAAAATCGTAAGCCCTGTATCTTGCTTATAACTCTACGACTGACTCTCAAATTTCATTTGATCATTAGAAATGCATTCCTAAAGCATTGTAAATAATTAAAACAGAAAAATAGAATTTGACCAAAATCGTGACCATGCCCCTTTAAAGTGCAACGGTAAGCCTATTGGTGTTTAGTCATTCAGCACTCCTTTCAATTTTTAAAACCAATCAAGTGTAAGTATAAACAGGTATGCCTTAAACAAAACTGAAACTTAGGTAGTTGTTATGTCATAATTTACTGGAACAGAAACATAATGACCAGTGCTTCCAAAAACTCTCTGGGATCTCCTCAAGAACACATCCCAACGTGTGAAAAACACAATATGAATATAGACATGATATGTGAGGACTGTGATGAGTTTATTTGTTCATGATGTGCCAAAACCGACCACAATGATCACGACTGGAACACTATACACACAGCTGGCAGACTTTAAAGAAAAGAGCTTCAGGAGACTCTGTCTAAGATACCGGAAAAAAGTGTTAAGGAAATTGACGAAAAGATAAAGAAGTCAGTCAAAGGAATGGAAGACAACCAAAACTGTTGTGATGATGAGGTTTCGAAGATTCAGAAACATTACGATGCAATCGTGACAAAACTTGATGAAATTAAGAAGGATTACGAGATAGCATTAAGGAAAATTTGTAAAGAACAAAAAATGCTGAATTGAGCGAGAAATTCCTAAATCTAGAAAATAAGAAGAAACAATTGATGGATCTTGCGAAATTCCTAGAAGAAAAGCACAACACCATGTCTGACTATTGTTTGATAGACAACCTCAGAGACTTGACCAACATCTTGTCCACCAATGACAGTGAGATAGACCAGGGGAATCTTTCGATGAGATACAAAAGCGGAGACATTAGCGAGGATTTAGTGGGGTCTATGATGGGACAAACTTTCGATTTAGATGACATCACTGTTACTGAGATAAACTCATTTCAATATGGAGAAGAATTTATAGCTGCCATGGAGGCTCTAAATGAAGAAACGTGTTTCGTGATACAGGCAAACTCTGGTTACATTGAGCAAATTGATACAAGGAATGGGAAGGAGAGAAAATTTAAGATTAATGTAAATGATATATGTTTAACTGACGATGTGTTCGTCACTAATGTTGAGAACAACTCCATTGTCCGTCTGTTCCCGTCAGGTTCGGTCTCGACAGTATTCAGTACAGCTCCACTAGAACCATTGGGTATCTGTCAATCATCAGAAGGAGGTCTGCTGGTCACAATGGTAGATACTCAGTCAGAACAATATCAACCAGACTCAAGCGGCAGACGTCCTGTAAGACACGTGACACTGGCCGCTGACGTCATTCGTGAGTACGAGTACCAGAGGACCGTCAGACCAGACTATTTACTGTACCATACAGAGTCAGACAGAAGGGTAACACTAATATATGTGTAATTAACCTGACAAGTGACAACACAGGTGAACTGGTGATTCTATCTTCCTCTGGATCTCTGAAGTCCGTCTCAGTGGGCAGAAATTCCAAACGACCGATGTAGTGTTCGACTCAGATTGCAACCTCATTGTTAGTAACTTTAATACTAGTAGTCAAATACATCTCGTGAGTCCTGAAGGAAAGTTCATAAAGTACCTACTGACAGAGACTGAAGTTACAGAACCATTGTCCATGTGTCTGTACAAATCTACATTATGGGTAAGCGACTCCGAAGGACTTGTCAAAGTTTTTCATTACAATAAAAATTAAAATCACATTTATCATGGACAGGTTAGGATCTTTTGCATAAACTTTGGGAACAAAATTGAATCGCACTAAATTCATGTGAATATAATCCACGTTGTATTACAAATGCACCAATGAAGACCAAACATATTATACAATAACACACTTGTGTAACTTTTGATGTACCTTTCGGTTTATAAATCCTTTCTGAAAGTGTTTGTAACCTTGGATAAATGAACGTAAAGTCTTTCTTTTTTTTAAGATATTGCTTTGCACGTTATCATTTCTAAGTTAATTTTCCAGCATTGATAATCTGCATTGAAACAATTTAAAATTTGAATTTCATACTTATATATATTTTTTAAGTAAGACATACTACATGTATGTCTTATTTTTTAAAAAATCCTTTTTTTTTATTTAAAGTGACATTTTGACATTTAATTAGATACTCTAAACTGTTTTAATGTGTGTCGTTATATTTTAAGGTTAACAGAGGTAAAATTGCGTTTTTTCACTCCAAATTCATTGTCTTCCAAAACTCTTTGAAAGTTACTAGGGCTGTATGCCGGTACCAATATATTGTATATTGAAAACTATGATACCATAGTATTTTCAATAAAATTCAATATTATACAGGTTTTTTAATACAATAAGAATATTTTAACAATTGGTAAAAATTATAAACATAATTCATAGAATTGAATAAAATTTCCAACCGAGCTATGTAGTAAAGTGTTTTTACAATGTAAGTAAACAAATTACGAAAGGTGTATCACAGAATATGATAGAGATTAGTGGTAAATAAATGATAAACATTTACAGAGATGTACTGTGGGGAATATTTAGATTGTATGCAAATGTAGACGTCGTGTGAAGATGACCTCTTATCGATACCTGTCAAACCCTGACGAGTGTAAGGAGAAGGGGGTGGTTTTTATCAGACTGCCATTTTGACTTGATCAATATTTCTGCCCTTCCTCAATAAAAAACAGAGAGATAATCATTCAAATATTTATTCTTTACTGCTTCATAAAACTTTAGATAAGGTAAGATATAACTTTAAACAATTTTGAAAAAGGAAATACCCTTATTGTCCAAATAACATTTATATAACTGGTCACCTCATTATCAAACTTTATATCTGTTTGTTTCTTTCTTTTTTCGGTCTTACCTGCGCGCTCACTCGACCGTGTATATATATATATATATATATATATATATATATATATATATATATGTGTGTGTGTGTGTGTGTGTGTACATCTAGAGGTTTTAGCCACGTGAAGACACTTGGGAAATTTAAAAATATGTTAATCCAAATAACCCTTTCATTTTAGAAAGTTCTAGGATTGGAGTGAGGTAATTTTCATTCATGTCAGGGGAATATTACTAACAACTCGATTTAGTTAAATAATTGTATACACATTGATTAAGATTTTAAAACGATTGAAAAAAAACACAGACATACGAAAAATACAGATACTGTACCATTATCTTCTAACTCTCGGTTCATAGATTCTCTGAATGCTTTCCCAAAGGCAAAAAACGATGAAACGTTGTCTCCTAAAGTTTTCAGTGTCTGCAAACTTTCCTCATAAATTTCATCAGCCATGAAATTTGATTTGTTGACAACGTTCCACAGTGACATGAATTTCTCCAGGTTTTCGCCAATATGGTCGCGTTTTAAGCCCTGCACCTGACACTGTCCACACCAACCACAGAGGGGTCGTTTTATCCGGGTAAACCTGGTCAAAAGATAAAAAGTCTGCTCCAACTCCAGTTCAGAAAAGGTGTTGTCTTCTTTGATCGAACAGAGCGCTTCCTGGTCAGCTTGGGAAAGACTTGAGTAGTAGTCTGATTCGATGAGTTCTTCATACAGAAGCGCTGGGGACGTGTACACCTCCAAAACCTCCTGAAGAAAGTCCCTCCCGTGGGACAGGTAAAAGTTGAGGAGACGTACTTTGTTTTTCACCATCTTCTGCCGAAGTAAACGACGGTCTGACTTTGGTAAGGAAGACATGCCTGTATCTTTAAAAGCTAAACGCCGACTAAATAATCAGAAGAGTGAAAAAATTTAAATGCCATCGAATATATACAGTGTATACCGGGTTTCCCTTTGTCTAATTTTAGTTATGAACATCATTTCAACAACAAAGTATTTCATAACCGGAACAATTTCTTTTTCATATAGACTGTTTCGCTGTCATTGATTACGAGTGCGAGCGCCCTTTCTAATCAACTTGAATTTCCTAGCGGCAGCGTTTGGAATCAAGGGCAGGCTATCCAGTCTATTTTTCATATCGGTTTTTAACAAATCAAATAGGAGAAGTAATTCCAGTTTTCATCATTTAAACATCAATAAACACTTATCGGGGATTTCATAATCTATTTCAAATTTTAATTTCCTTTGTTGATAAAAACTTTGTACAATATCTACATAAGGATTAAGTACATACACTTGAATAATAGAAGTGGCTTTACAAGCTCTGACGAATAGGCAACATTCCTATTTTTGGCCTGAAGTAAATAACAGCACTAGAATATTTTAACCAATAAACAAGATTATGAAATTCCTTCGTCACCTTCAATAAACATTAAGTAAATACATCCCATTATTGACTTCTGTAACAAATGTCATTTAGAGGAAAAAAGTATATTCAGAACGATAAATTCCTCATTGTTACTACTGTTGCTGATTTTGTAGAAATGCACAACTATAAAAAAAGGAAGAAAACAAAAATAACGGATAAAAGAAGATATACTGAAAGAAGAATATACATTGTCTTGTGCAAAGGAAGTTAAATGCAGGATACGTTGCATTAAAGTTAATATCATTAGTTCATTTGTATTGAGCAGTACCTATTTCTGCTCGAGATATATTTTGCCATGGATTCTCGTGACTCGTTCAACAAACGCATGCATGTAGTTTACAGGTTCATTAATCTACTATAAAATTGCGCAATCCTTACTTTGGCATCAACACTTCCTGAATTCATTTTTATGTTTTGTTATTTACAAAAACATAACAATTACAAGTTGTAAACTACAAAGGGTTTGCCAACTTTATATCTCACTTTTGATCTTTTGGTTCCATTTACTGGACACAAAACCTCCAGATGCTTACATATTTTGTTTAGGAATAGTAGGTTAACGTAGATACTTTGGTATATTTCCAGTACTGGTCATAAACTGAAAACATGATTGTACTTTCTTAGTAGAGGTTGATGACACTAAGAAAATTTCAGTATTGTTGAATACATGTCTCTATATTTTTATTTTGACTAATTTTTTTTTTCAGTTTAGAGACAAACTCCAATAGCCGTATTCGCAGATTTCATAAGTTGAATTAAAAACTATAAGTATTAAAATTTAACTTTATGTAACCTTTTATATGAATCATTTGTGTAGGCAGCGATCTATTTCGATCTATTTGTACTCGTTGGATTTGTGATATGAGACATGTTTAAAATGGTGTGGATATATATATATATATATATATATATATATATATATATATATATAAACAATCCTAAAATCATAACAGCTGCTCAACGCTAGAAAGGAAAGTCAACAATGAGCACTTATACAATTTTATGAATACCAGTAATTTTTGCACTAGCTAAGTTTTTTTCACCCAATGTTTTGTCCATTGTAGATATGTTTAGCTTTAGCTTGCTTATGTTTGATCTTTTGTTTTATGTAGCTCATATTCATGAATGTATGCCGACCAGGTAATTGTCAATAAATGAATTGAATTAATTATTTTAGAGGACAATAAAAGAAAAGCAATAAATCCTTACTGTGTTTTTTTGTCGTAATAATTTTATCATCAGTTATTGAACAATCATTTTGTATCATATATTCTTATATCATTAAATATCTGGTGAAATACAACTGTTTTTTATTAAAATAAAATCTAAATCAATTAAAAAAACCTTGCAAGTTGTTGGTTTATGATATCATAGAATACAATACATTGTATAAGGTTGTATAACAGTTGTAAAATATCAATTATAAAATGTGTCTTAATTGTTTTAATCAATACGGATAAAAAGCTATTTGAAATATTCCAAAATTCACAATATTTTGTATGTATGATTATTTCATTTTGTATAGCTGAAACTGCTGCATTCACTTGTAACTTGTTCTTCAAAATAGCTTAAATGACCATTTTCGATCTTTTTATTTTGTTACCATTGCAAGCAGTCCCTATAGCAACCATTTAAGGTTGTCATGCATCTTTATAAACCAAAGTATATTATGAAATATGAATAAAATCGGTGACTATGCATGGCCACCGAAGTCTGATATGTTTACATAGATTTTATCTGAAATGTTAGTTGTCTTCTTTAATCTTTAAAATTGTCTTTTAATAGTTATAACATGTGCTTACTCTGTATTGCATATAAAGTTAACTGTTTACAATTAATGCAAGACTGATACGGATTTCATAATCATATAAACTGGAAAAATCATGAATGGTCACGGAAGTCTGATATTTCCATAGAATTTATCTGAATGTTAGTTGTCTTCTTTAATGTTACTTGTTTTGCAATCCAAATGAAGCAGCAATGTTTATTTGTTTCGATATGTAATATAGAATATAACATTGAACAACCATTTTTGTCATTAAGTTAAGGCGTATACATATTTGATGAAAATATTAAGCTACTAAGCTATTTCCAGGATGTGCTCAATGGTTCCTGGAAGAACATCTGTCTGAAAATAATGAATTACATACACAAATATGGTAAACTTCATGTTGTCAGAAATATAATTATTATAATAATGACAGGTGGTCCAAACTAATAAATTATGAATTGACCACACATGCATATAAGGGTTCATTAATTTATATAAATGGTAATATTATTGTGATTATTTCAAAGTGTGATAGAAGGCCTTTATCAAGTATACTAACTGACTCATCTTAATTTTCAATTCAATTCATTTATTCTCTCAAAACCATATAAATGCTACAAGAGGGACAAGACATACAAACATATTTACATATATATAAACAGTCTGGATGAGCAGAGCTGGATCATATTGCTTGTGGAGAACAGATCTCATAAATTTTAGTTATGAAAATAAATAGTTTTTTTTTAAATACAGAGTTGGTATTCGACAATAGATTACAGAACTTTATTCGGTCGGACATAGTTTTTCTTGCTTAAAAATCTTTTCTAATTGAAGATAATACGTTACATTCTAACAGGTAATGAAAATCGTCCCCAATTTGATCATTATTACACAGATTACAAACTCTTTCGTGACGATGTAAATTATCCATCGACCAACCTCTATAGGGAGACGGTTATTGCTTGTTCCAAATTTCACAAGAATATTTCTAAATTTTCTAGGTAATCCATTTAAGTATTCTTCACATACAAGCTTTGTTTTTAAAAAATCTGTAACTGATTACTTTACTGGAGTTGATATCACTGTTCCATTTTTGTAAAAACTGATCGGTCAGCTTTTGATTAATTGAAGCGCTTATCCACTTGACACTGTAAAAATTTTGATCCCTCCAAATATTACTTATTCCTGTTGTGTTAAAAATATTATGTATACATGATATCCATGGGTTGGTGGACTGGTTTTTGGTATACCTAATATACAGATGCATATAAATAATTCTACATAATTTGTTATCATTTCTGTATATCAATCTTCCCCAAAACGATATCATTCCTGTAAAAAATACGTATATAAAGGGGATAACGTTCAGTTTCTCCAAATACCATAAAATTTGGAGTACTAGATTTAAGATTTAAAATATATTTCAGAAAACGTACAGAGTATATGTAAACGTTCATTTATATCAACAATTTCGAAACCCCATATTTCACATTCATATAACAAGACAGGAGTTACAACTTTGTCGAACATATCAAGTTGACAGTCTAGAGGTAAATTATATAATCGAATTTTTCTAATTGCTAGCGCTCTCGAGCGCTAGCAACTACGTTAGTCAATATTCCTGGAATACGCATGCTCGACTTCACGGTCGGGCATTCTGGGAAAACTACAACTGTAGATAGACTGTACGATGACAATTTCGTTATATCATGAAAAATAGATACTTGTATGATCCGTATTCTGCAGTTTCTTAATTTATTGTCTAACCTACACATAAAAGTACAAGAAAAACTGATGTCATATAACAAGAGTGTAGAGATCAACTGGTAAAACCTAGCTTTTCTTTCAGTTATACCACCTTCCTAGATAATTCCGGCAAGCTCATAAAAAATCAAGGATATCTTTTCAGAGTATGTCGGAAAGACAAAAAGCGATTGATAAAATCATTGTAACAATGCCGTACCACACAGATATAATACTTTAATTTTTTCATTTTTTTTCCTTTTTTGACGGAAAAGCCCGTTTGTTATAAACTAAGAAACGACATTCAAGCAGGAAATTTTCACGTTGAAGCACAAACAAAGATAATTTCTCATTGGTCATTTTGGCTTGAGTCTATCATACGGAAAAATTCGAGCAAAGAAACGACATTCACGCAGGAAAATTTCAGCAAAATAACCCAGTTGATCACGCGAACCTTCCTTTGTATGTATAAAAATGGTTACAGCGCTAGCTCACCTCTCTTTTTTAAAAGATAAGCTTGTAATACCGTACATTGCTTTTTGTGCTTGGTCACAAAGATGTTTTTTTTGCCTTACAGAATGATCCCGATCTTGAAAATAAAATACCCAGATAGTTAAATTCTTTGACAATTTCTATAACTTAAAACTATAAACATTAAATTTGAATGTTCAGGAGCTGGTCCTTTCAAAAATTGACAATTTTAGGGTTTTTTTTTTAACAATAACATGGAATTTCCGTGTTTCACAGTACACAAAAAATTCGTTTAGAGCATGTTGAAGATCACTCGGGGTTTCAGATAATATTACAGTATCGTCTGCATAAAAAATATGAACAGTTTCATAAAAATACAAAGATCGTCTTCAATGTCCTTTGAAACATTCTCTAAACCACTGGTTCCCGTTAATTTCAGTATAATACCTCTCTAGGTCATTAAATAATATAAAGTGAATATAAAAATGGGGATAGATTTTCCCCTTGACGGACCACGGCATTACAATTGAAAAATTCAGATGACATACCGTTCACCCTAATTTTTGATTTAATACCAGCATACATATTTTTAATAAAAATAAAACATTTCCCGGTAAGGTCACTTGAAAATAGTTTGTACCAAAGGCCATCTCTCCAAAGACCTTTTTAAAATCAATAAAAGCGCAGTATAACTTATTTTTTATAATTAATAAGTGTTTGAGCCAAAAAATATTGTTTAGAACATATTAAATATTTTACTATTGAATATATCTAGACCATTAATTATATCATCATTAGAATATGCGGCAAATTTTAAGCTTTATAATAATTTCTATTAAAATGTGAATTTGTTTAGCAATCCATTGCTTTGATTGTATATATATCGTGTGTGAGCTTGTATAGGGTGCATGCCTCGTTGTTCTTCTGTCGATGGGTGTAGTATATAATTTATGAAAAGAAAATTTTTATTTGATTTTTGTTGATAATTTATCAATATGTGTATACATGTATTTCAGAATAATCCGTTAAAGATAATGCAAAAATATTTATATGTAAATGAACCAGAAAAGTTGCATCTTTGAAATGTATGCGAGCAATTATGTTGGTTTTAAAGGTATTTTTAGATTTCCAAAAACAAAATAGGTTTTAGTGAAAAAGCAAGTGCATTCCACATACCAGGAAAACAATTGCAGCATCATTATTGTGTGAAATATCCGTGGCTGTCAATAGAAATATTGTATACTTTTATTACGAATAACGGGATTAAAGGAAACTTGAAACCATAAGGGAATTGCAGTTATCTTTTCGTTCAAGAGTGCATTATGTTACCCCATGCCATCTTTTTCTGTTGGTGTTTGTATTTCATAAAAGATGGTAAGAATGTATATTTTGACAAAGTTTTATTTGAATGAGAGTACTATTTATTTATTTAGATAGATAGATAGATAGATAGATAGATAGATAGATAGATAGATAGATAGATAGATAGATTATAAATCATACCATTCTGTATCATAAATTAGCACAGGTTACTGCAGAACAAAAATGCTGGACTAAGGAGGACGTTCAATCACAGCGAGATGGATCAATCCGTTGTCCAGGAGGCAGCATTTTTGTAAAAGACTTTACATTTAGCTGTTATATTTATAATCGATTTCAAAGTTTTAAATCAATATTGAAATGCAATGGATTGCATGATATTTGTGACAGTAACAATACAGATATTCTAGCAAACATTGAAAGAAGTGTTAAACATTGCTATCACTGGGATGAACATGCCAACGCTTGTATTATATATGACTGCATAACAGGTGAGTTTACAAAATCTTGTTGATTCTTCAGAAACATATCTTTCATAGTTGATAATGGGACATCATTTGGATGTCTACCTTTCTCATTTCAATTTGATGACTAGGCAATTACAAATAATGCACAGATATGTTCCTAGTTTAGAAAAATTTGAATTTAAAATCAATTTACTTAATACATTTATAATAAAATTGTCAACCATTTATAATTTTTTTTTATCAACGATTGAAATTAAACTTTTCAAAAAATGAAGCACATGTGCAAATGATTTCAGAAAAGTTTAACAGTATGATTATGACGAATAGCTCAGCGCTGACAGCCACCAGGGGGAGCTACTTTTAGCTCCTCAATTCACGGATTCTTACGGTGTTCAGTTTATGGAAACATTTCAAACATCACCATTTCAAAATCAACCTATTTCTTAGTGAGAAATCAAAACGGTACAAAGATTTTGGAATATGATAATGGTAATTTGGTTTTTTTTAAAGCTTATTAAGTTCAAACTTAATTTATTTTCAAAGCATTTATTTATATAGAGAACTGTATTATTGGCTGTTGTCCATTTAGATTTCATGTGAGTTATATAGTTAAAAAGTTCATATTTGCATTTTCAAAAGTAAAAATTTCTTCTAACTGAATATTTCTTAGCTTCATCGCCGAATAAGAATTAAAAGACAACACATGTTCTAATCATCTTAAAATCTTAAACGTAAAATTTGATTCCTGATAAATGTAATTATCTTAACATTTTGTGCAGGTCATTATTTTACCTCGTCACTCGACGTCTCAATATTACTATAAGAATAAGACAATATTATCATGCAGTCCAAGTACAATATGTAGGCTTACTTCAATCCATATAATTGTGATAAAATCCTATACAACTTAAAATAAGCACAGACAAAAAAAACCCACCGTAAAATGACAGGTTTTTTTCTAGATGGTTAATGGGATGGTTGTTATTTGGAAGATAGAGAAAGACACTTCAGAAATTTGTTCATCTGTTTTAAGAACATCAATATCGATGCTGTAGAACTCAATTTAAACAATGGAAATTTGGTCGATATCATAATGATTATTGAAGGTAAGCGCTTGTATCATTTTTTATCTAAATTTCATGTTGTAAATTTTAAATTTTTTTGGGCGGGTGTAAATACAAAATTTACAACATGCCAACTTTGTCATGTTGTAAATTTTGTATTTACATCCCACCCAGTAAATTCAAAATTACAACATGACATGAACAAAAAAAAAAATGCTTTGTTAGATGGTTCATGCACATATAAATGTAGTGAGCATTGCGGGAAAAAAACATAACCCGCCACAGCGTGTTGTAAAAATATTCTTAAATACTTAAACAACAAAACAGGTAAAAGACAATATTTACAAATCCATGTATATTTTTTACATACATTATTATTTTTCAAAGTTGATAACGCTCGATTGAAAAAAAAAATTGTGAAAGATTGCATTTGAAGAGAGACAGTAAATAATGCATGTTAATTTATGAAATTCTATATCACTACACTATGACCACAGTGGAGCATATTATTCATTTATGTACTCAAGGTGCCACATCTTACCGTTGTCAAAATTCTACTTCTGTAATTAAAATCGGAGAGGAAAGGTCAGATGAATCATCTACTTTAACAGGTAACAATATTGTTTATTTGCATGCGAAAATATTTGCGATGTTTCGCGAACACCTCTCGAATATTTGTTGTCGCGATCCAATTTAAACAGCAAGACTAAATCATGAAATTTTCTTGTTGCAAACACTTTCACATCAATGATTTGCAAAATCAAAAGTTGGTAAACAGTATTTACTAATATCTTTATTAGCTCACCTGAACGAAACGTGTAAATAGTTTCTGATCAACAACCGAGCATCGTCTGTCCGTCCTTCCTTCCGTCTGTTAGCTAACTTTGTTTTCGACTTAGAACCGATAAAAGACAATTTTAACCTGTCAACCAAAACTTTGCAAAAAAAAAATCCTTAGTTAAACGGCTTCCATCTTTTTTCAAAAGCCTTTTAAGAAATATTGAAAATACAGTGTAGCGTTTGAAATATCTTTTCAGTAAAGACATAGAGATATTTATATAAGCTTCAGTTCGGGTGGGGGAGATGGCATCGATTCAATCCACCAATGGCACTTTCTTGATGTTTTGATACTAGTTTTTGATACTAGTTTAACAAGGTTTGTTTGTTACTTGGATCAAAGTTAGGTGAACAATGTAGCACTTGGGTTATTGTCTGTCAGTCTATATGAAGGTACTTGCTTCCTTTTGTATAATGAATGCTTGTGATTTTAACTCTGTAACTCCGATTCCTATAGTGCAAGCTCCTGGTAAATGCGCCTGGTTTAATGTCACACGGCTGCGTTGAATCACGACCTTCGTGTCCATCATTTTGACAGTACTTCTCGTGGGAAGCTGCGTCGCTAACTGTATCTTATGGAAAGCATTCAAAGGCAAGTGAAACTTACGCCTTAAAGTTAATCATCGTATCGAATCTAGAGAAAAGAAGGGAATACAGCAAAAAGTGTGCTCTGTGTGCATGTGTGTGTGTGTGTGTGTATGTGTGTGTGTGAGTGAGAGAGAGAGAGCGAGAGAGAGGAGAGAGAGAGTGTACTGTTCTTTACAAAATATAAGATTTTTGAATAATATTTAAATTATGAATTTTCAAGAATCTTTCAAATGACAGTACCGATATATGGATAGTTTCTGTAATGTGTTATTCTCATAATGCTCAAAGCAAATAGGTGGTTATATTTTCCATACTCTAGTAATATAATTTTATATCTTTTTAGTTCGCAATTTCACGCCATAACTGGCCTTTAGGAAGAACGGACAATTAAACCTGTATCATCTGAATAGAAAAATGCAGCATCTCATCTTCTTTGTAGATCACATTATTTTATACATATTTCAAACATTGCAAAAACTCAATACATGTATATAAAGTATGCTCAAGTCTAATCCGCCATGAAAACTTCCGCACATGCAGTCGTGTAAAATTATGAATGTGTAATTCGGTAACTATGAGGCTGAGATTTTATTCTCTCTCCTCTCTCTCTCATATAAACTTACCAACAAAGTACTTGAATTTTTGCTGAGTAGATTGATTACAAGCTCGTTGTTTAAGAACTATTCACTTCTCAGACTGGAAGTTATGGGTGTTGTATGTTATTAACGTTGAATTAAGAATGCGTTTTCTCTACCATCATGGTTTTGTTCTTTATCTTCTATCATGAATTTCATAATATATAAAAATTAAATTTCAGATGTTATTATTTGACGAGATAAGAAATTTATCTAATATGCACAGCAAACGATTTCATGCTATTCTTGATTTACTTCACTCATAAATCAAAATTTTAGTTTTCATTAACAATGTAAGTTATCTTTATCTGAACATGTTGCACGCTGCTCCATATACTAGTACACATATAATAAAATCATATTATGGCAATGCCCTTTACGCAAATATAACTATTGATATACATCCTGGAATGAAAGGACTCCTCTTTTATTATATTTCACACTGTAAAATTCATGTGAACGAAAAGAGGGAAATAATAACAAATCAATTTGATCATTTTAACAATCACTGTATTGACATCATAGTTTAAAAAACAATTATAATAACACTGCTTATAGACTGTCAAACTCTGTAGAAAATAGTTAGACCACATAACTCCAATTTGTGTAATGGTTCATTCCGGTGAATAAACTGTTTCTATTAGGTACGCAATCAAAGTTAAATATGGCCTACAAATTTAAGGAGACATTCATTTGCAGCATTTTCACATGGCATACATTTTTTTAAATAAATTATCTAAAATTGCAAACAAATACACAAACTATAATATATATATCATAAATTATATAGTAATATTGACTAGAATTATAAATATAGTGAAATACTTCAAGCATTGATAAATTGCACATGCATTTGATCAATGATAAGCCACTCAAGTTCAAGACAGTGAAAACTGATATAAAATTATGTACATCATTTAAAGCTTTATAGGTAAAAATAAAACATCATAAAAATAAAAACATTCTAAAAATTCAGATCTAAAATATTGCAATATTCTGGAACACTTAAAAATCTTTAAGCATACAAAGAGATTGAACTAAACCCTGACAAAAATTTAAAGACCTTTAAAATCAATTAACAAAAATCAACAATATCATATTATATTTACATCTATCAAATATGATTCCTTCTATTTCTTACGGAAACTTATAGTTAATTCATAGATCTATAGAACAGTTGTAGAAACTGTCAGGACTAAATCTACATGCCCCGTTTATCGATTGGTCGAAACCTACAGCGACCGAAGAAAAATCTCGGACTGCACGAAATAATCATGATGTCAGACTCAAATTCCCATAGGAGACGATTTGGCTGTTTCTTTTAGCTAACGTACTAATGTACATAAACAGTAATTTAGTGAATTTTACTTACTTTTTACAATGAATTTATTAATTTGTTAAAAGAAAGATGTAAATATAAACAATAAATTGCTTTCTTTGATGATTCATGCAGGTTATAGAGGCAGCGATCATTGCAGAGAAAATTTACATAACCCGCATTAGTGAAAATATGATTTCATGATGTGACATAATGCATTTGTAATTTTTGACTGAACATACCTGTGTTATTATCGGTAAGTCACAGAATATTTTTTGTGCTCCCCAGACCAATTTTATCCGGTAGAACCACCATGAAAAGACTTAAGTGATAACACAGAAGGGTGTTGTAAGAAATTGCATTTGTGCTTCCTATTCTCTCTTAAATATAAGTAACACTCAACAAAATTCCTCCATTTTGTTGTCAATAGAGGTTTCGTCAAAGTTGGCATCGACCTGGTCCAGTAACCATGGCGACTCCTCTATTACCAAGGAGATGAGTCTGTCTAGGTAGAATTTCTGTCTGCTGGCCTCCTTCACAATGTCTTTAAGAGTCATCATAATCTGCTCCTGTTGTAAATTGATTAGGTAACTAATTATTCATTTGTTAATTTTGCCCGAACTAAAGCAAAATAATGGCTTAGCTAATGAAGAAATTAATCATCTGTGTCCAAAATGGATTCTTCAAATATTTCAATCACTGTTTTGTAATGTCTTAAATTCAGAGTGTTTGTTTTTAAGATTTTGCTTACAAGGCAAAGCAGGAAATGATTCAAATTTTAGACCTAAGCCTGCTTTCAAGACATTATTTGAAACTTACAAAAAAGAAATAGGAAAACGTTATGAGTGACTACATTGCAAGAAAGATTAAGAAAATAGTTAAAGAAGTACTCTAAGACATCTGTTGATGAACTAAAACACTAAAAATAAATCAAATAGCGTGCCAGTGATAGAAATGTTTTATACATAAACAAATGTAAAACACTAGCTACAGTTTTAAACTATAGAGAGATCCACCAAAACTTAGCACTGGAAATAAAAACATGAAATTCTACATAATGCTACTTTTTTTTTTTATTTAAAAACATAATTTTTTAATACACCCTGGTACTGTGAATTTATCATTATTAAATGAACATTGAGCAATTTTCCTAGACTTGGTATTGAGTCAATCCACAAAATCAATTGTTCATTGTCAGAATCACAACAAAAATAATTTACTGATGGTAATATTGTCTACAAATTTCTTATCTTTGGAACGGTGAATTCTAACAAAAGTTGATGCCCACAATATGTATAAATAAAACCAGAGTATTTCAATAGACAATGTAATTTTAAATGCATAATGGTCTTATAGATTACAACCATATAATTTTATGATTACAAGAGTGCTGCAAACAAATCAAAATTTGAATAAAAACTACAACTTCACTTATGCCTAAACAAAATCAAACATAAATTCTACACGATAGAAAGCTCTTAGTGAGGTCTCCTTACTCTGACAGTGGGAAT
>WFKH01010931.1:9233047-9250447 GCA_016163765.1 Magallana hongkongensis | reverse complement strand
TTTTAGTCCGACTTGAGGTAGCAACAGTGTGATAATTCTTCAAACACAGGGAACTTGGTTATCTCTCTTTATACGTGTATTGTGTTGTCAATACGAGCTTTTTGTTGTAACAGGGAGGTGGACACATGATAATTCGTACTCACTTGTTTGTGGTCCCTGTTAATGCTATCTGTTACAATAGCTACGGAGTTGTACTGTACTACACAACTATAATTCAACGATTGGATTTCACAGCAAGACAAGGTTGGAAATAAATCAACTTCCTTAATTGGGTTGTTCGAGACATCTAAAGATATGAGAGCTGGGTATCTTGAAAGATCTGTTGAAATCAAGGATGAAATATAATTGTTCTTCAAACTTAACACTGTGATGGGAGATGTCGATAATGTTTGCAGGTCGCCTATCCTTGTGAGACTGTTGCTGGACAAATCTACAAATCGAAGCGACGGAACAAGATCCAACCCAACGACTTGCTGCATGGAATTTTTGGACAAATTTAAATGGCTAAGCCGGGAAAACTCATACAATACAGAAAAGTTTATAAAGCCAATGTTGTTGCAACTCAAATCTAAATGAGAAATCGCACTTTTGTTCTTGTAACTTAGCAACGCTTCTATATCAGAACGGTTTCTTATGGCCAGTTTTCTATCTGTGGGCCATGCATCTTTTAAGAACGAGATATTTTGACTAACAGTGCATGGTGTCGATGTCCGAGATGATATTTGCATCGTCGTTTGGATGTTAGCAAAATTCAGCAAAATGAGGGTGACAATGAAAAATACTACGAGTATGATCATCTGCAAACACCAAAGATTAACAAAGAAATTGGAATTCATTTTGACAGGTTCCCTTTCTCTGAAGAGAAGTGGATGAGTTTTTGATGAAGCCTTGCTGTATTCCATTGTATAGTGAGAATCATGTTTTTGTATTTTCATTTCCTGTGTGTTTGGTGTAAACCGTGGAAATTCTTCTGATTCTATTGACAAACAAACTGGGTTTGTTCCTGGAGACTTTTCTGCGTGCTTAGAGCTGATAGAATCCCCATAGTCTGCAATAAAATATATATGTCATTCATTTCAAATACAGAAGGAGATAATTAATACGTAATGATTGTTGAATAATTTCTAACAATTTTAAACAACTCACCTGTAAATTCGTCGACATGTTCTTTCATAAAATGGGCTTGGATTTGTAGTTCCTCATTGTCCTCTGCTAAATTTAGATCCGCGACTTCAAGAATAGTTGACACAAGTTCTCTCTTCTTTTCTTCCGACATACGTTGTATCGCATATCTTGGAGCAAGAGTCACATCAAGAACTGCCAAATTGAAGAATATTATACTATCATTAATTGTACTATACACATTTGCATTCATATCTATTTCATTCCTCTAATTCGATATCGTCAAAATCGCAATATCGACCATGTTAATACGATGATTAATCGGATATCTATATAGTTTACATCGTATACAGCGTTCTGGATCGATCTTGTCGACATCGTAACGTCAACAATGTTGATATGATATTGAGTTTAAATGTCCTCATTGTTACCAATCTTGTTATAAATATTGTCTGCTAGTATTTCTTTATTTCAATTGTCGTCTGACATTACGATGTTGACAATATCGATAAAACATCGTGCATTTGACATATGTTAAATTTTAAACACTGCATCAAATCGATATTTTTACCTGTGTTCTTTAACTGAGACCCTTTGAAGAGGTCCACGTCTGCAGAATCCCCCAGTGTCAGATCAACTTGAACGTTAATCTTTGAGAGACTGTCATTTGAAAATCCGACTAGTTTAAATAAAATTGACACGAATTCTCTCAGAACACTTTTGTCCATTAGATTCTGAGATATTGGTTTCATTTTGCGTACTACGAGAACAACACATCCTTTTCTTGAAACCACAATTTGGACGCCAAACTTTTCCTGTAGAACTTTGTTGATTTCTAGCAATTGTTCTCCAGATAATGACCGAAGAATACGTTCCTCTATACGGGCAACGTATAGCCCGGATGTAGATGTCGTGTTCAAGTGAAGGATCATCTTGACTAGATCATCTTCATCCTTTGAATTCCCTGATTCTTCATGACTTTGCAAATGGTCAAAAACTTCCACGTTCATAATGCATTTATTGTTCTGGCCAATTTGTATGCTAACGTCTTTGCCACATGTCACAATCTGAATATCACCAGGACATTTATCTAAAAGAGAAACACAAACGATATTATAATATGTGATATAAATCACGAATAATCTTTAAACAATACTAATATTAGCTGCAGAATGTAGGTCTACGAGAAAATTCAGGTTGGCATGCCGTAGAGCTATAGTTCCTCCAATACAAAATTTACGGCGCAAAAACACGCGGATTGATCAACCTAATTTTCTAACTCATTCTGAAATAATTAATACCAAAAAAGTCCTCGAACGTTTTACTACTCCACTTTACAGGGATGGTGAGGGCGTTTAAAAAAAAGTTCAGAGACAAGTTAACTGATTAAATTATAGTAAAATGTTTGAGCAATTTTTTGGTATCAAATATTTGTACAAAATATTCAGAGAAATTGGGTTATTCAGCCCAAATCTAGCGCAAGTTTCTTCCGCCATAACTGTAGTTTTACGGCATGTTAACCCGAATTTTCCCATAGAGCTACAGATCTGCAGCTACTGTATACACATATGTTAGTAGTCATTATTTTTGAAAATAGTTGTCAAAACGTTATTTTGTAAACAAACACTAATACCAGAATTTTACGTATGTACAACTTTCTTTTTAAATGTTGTTCATAAATCCACAGAAACACGTAACCTTCACATCATATTACCATCTCCCGGTATTTGTAAATTAAATTGATAAAATTTAAAGTGCAACGGTAAGCCTATTGGTGTTTAGTCATTTAGCACTCCTTTCAATTTTTAAAACCAATCAAGTGTAAGTATAAACAGGAATGCCTTAAACAAAACTAAAACTTAGGTAGTTGTTATGTCATAGTTTACTGGACAGAAACATGGCGACCAGTGCTTCCGAAAACTCTCTGGGATCTTCTCAAGAACACATCCCAACGTGTGAAAACACAATATGAATATAGACATGATATGTGAAGACTGTGATGAGTTTATTTGTACACGATGTGCCAAAACCGACCACAAGGATCATGACTGGAACACTATACTCACAGCTGGTAGACTTAGAAGAAAAGAGCTTCAGAAGAATCTGTCTAACATTAAGGAAGAAGGTGTTAAGGAAATAGACGAAAAGATAAAGAATTCAGCCAAAAGAATGGAAGACAACCTAAAATGTTGTGATGATGAAGTTTGTAAGCTTCAGAAACATTACGATGCAATCGTGACAAAACTTGATAAAATTAAGAAGAATTACGAGATAGCATTTAGGAAAAATCTGGAAAGAAAAAATGCCGAAGTGAGTGAGAAATCCCTAGACCTAGAAAATAAGAAAAAACAATTGATGGATTTTGTGAAATTCCTAGAAGTAAAGCACAGTACCATGTCCGACTATTGTTTGATAGACAACCTCAGAGACTTGACCATCATCTTGTCCACCAGTAACAGTGAGATAGACCAGGGGAATCTTTCTATGAGATAGGGGGCAGAAGAGGGGACATCAGTGAGGATACAGTGGAATCCATGATGGGACAAACTTTTGATTTAGATGACATCACTGTTATTGAGATAAATTCACTTCTATATGAAAAAGAATGTATAGCTACCATTGAGGCTCTAAATGAAGAAATGTGTTTCGTGATACAGGCAAACTCTGGTTACATTGAGCATATTAATACAAGGAATGGGAAGGAAAGAAAATTCAAGATTAGTGGAAATGATGTATGTTTGACTGACGATGGTGATGTGTTCGTCACTGATGATGAGAACAACTCCATTGTCCGTCTGTTTCCATTGTCCGTCTGTTTCCGTCAGGTTCGATCTCTACAGTATTCAGCACAGCTCCACTAAAACCATTAGGAATTTGTAAATCCACAGATGGTGGACTGCTGGTCTCATTGAGTGACAAGGAGTCAGAAAATTTTCAATCGGAATCGCACAGCAGGAGTCTGGTCAGACACGTGACACTAGCCGGTGACGTCATCCGTGAGTACGAGTATCGGTTGCACACCACTTAGTCTATTAATTTTTACTATATATTCTTACCAAAATTACGCAACTTTAGACACGGGTAGCGAGTTTAAAACAAACTTCTGGAAAAATCCCTCTTTACAACTTTTAAAACAATCGTTCCTAACCAATTTAGTAGCAAAAAACACACAGCCATCCACAAAGGCACAAGAGTTTGTTTACATCAAAGTTACACATGTGCTTGAAAATCATGTCCGAGCCTTTTCACCCCCCTGCCGAAATAACTGGCATCAAAAATTCAAGTGACCTCGTATTTTTACAAAAGAGGGAAAATCAGGCATTTTACACGTTGTTTTTCATCTCATAAAAAAGTACAGTCCCTGTCGCTGGCGGAAAACCCCTAAAAACGAAGGGGAATTCGGGAATTATTTTGCCTCAGCCATGTTTTGACGTGAACCTTCGGAAAAATAGTGTTGTGAGACCTGCATCAGGAGGACGGTCAGACCAGGCTGTTTACTGCACCAGTCCGAGTCAAGCAGAACGGTAACACTGATATATATGTAATTAACCTAAGAAGTGACCACACAAGTGAACTGGTGATTCTCTCTTCCTCTGGATCTCTGAAGTCTGTCTACAGTGGACAGAAACTGGGGAAAAAATTCCAACCGACCGATGAAGTGTTCGACTCGGATTGCAACGTCATTGTTAGTAACTTTAAAATTGGAAGTCAAATACATCTCGTGAGTCCTGAAGGAAAGTTCATAAAGTACCTACTGACAGAGACTGAAGTTACAGAACCATTGTCCATGTGTCTCTACAAGTCAACATTATGGGTAAACGACATCAAAGGACTTGTCAAAGTTTTTCATTACAATAAAACTTAAAATCACATTTAACATGAACAGGTTAGGATCTTTTGAATAAAATTTGAGAAGAACAAAATTGAATTGCACTAAATTAATAATCCACAAATTACAAATGCACCAATGAAGACCAAACATATTATACAATATCATACTTGTGTAACTTTTGATGTACCTTTCGGTTCATAAATCCTTTCTGAAAGTGTTTGGTACCTTGGATAAATGAACATAAAGTCTTTCGGTTTTTTAGCTCACCTGAGCTGAAAGCTCAAGTGAGCTTTTCTGATCAAAATTTGTCCGTTGTCTGTCGGCGTTGGCGTTGTCGTTGTAAACTTTTCACATTTTCATCTTCTTCTCCAGAACCACTGGGCAGATTTCAACCAAACTTGGCACAAAGCATCACTGGGTGAAGGGGATTCAAGTTTATTCAAATAAAGGGCCACACCCTCTTTAAAGGGGAGATAATTTAGAATTATTGAAAATTTGTTGGTATTTTTCAAAAATCTTCTTCTCAAAAACTATTAGGCCAGAAAAGCTGTAACTTGTATGGAAGCATCCTCAGGTAGTGTGAATTCAAGTTTGCTCAAACATGGTCCCCAGGGGTAGGGTGGGGCCACAATGGGGGATGGATTTTTACATAAGAATGTATAGAGAAAATCTTTAAAAATCTTCTTCTTAAAAACTATTTGGCCAGAAAAGCTTAAACTTGTGTGGAAGCATCCTCAGATAGTGTAGATTCAAATTTGTTAAAATCATGGTCCCCGGGGGTAGGGTGGGGCCACACTGGGGGGGGGGATGAATTTTTACATAAAAATATTTAGAGAAAATCTTTAAATATCTTCTTCTCAAAAACTATTAGGCCAGAAAAGCTTAAACTTGGAGTGGAAGTATCCTCAGATATTGTTGATTCAAGTTTGTTTAAATCATGGTCCCCGGGGTAGGGTGGGGCCACAATGGGGAATCAATTTTTACATAGGAATATATATAGAGAAAATCTTTAAAAATCTTCTTTTCAAAAACTATTAGGCCAGAAAAGCTCAAATTGGAGTGGAAGCATCCTCAGATAGTGTAGATTGAAGTTTGTTTAAATCATGGTCCCCGGGGGTATGGTGTGGCCACAATTGGGGGATAAATTTTTACATAGGAATATATATAGAAAATCTTTAAAAATCTTCTTCTTAAAAACTATTAGGGCCAGAAAAGCTCAAACTTGTGTGGAGGCATCCTCAAGTAGTGTAGATTCAAGTTTGTTTAAATCATGGTCCCCAGGGGTAGGGCTGGGCCACAATGGGGGGGGTGGGGGGTGGGGTGTTATATAAAAATAGAGAAAAATCGTCTTACAGGTACAACAACAAAAGGGGCTTGGTATTTACCATAAAGATATGTTGATAAAAGTCGACAGATTTTTAAAAACTTTTTTAGCAAGATCTACTGTTCTTAGTTGTCAAGATTTTTTGATTTTGATACTGTTATGCTAATTTGATCAGAGTTAAGGCTATTGTTGCTCAGGTGAGCGATGTGGCCCCCTGGGCCTCTTGTTTTAGATATTGCTTTGCACGTTATCATTTCTAAGTTAATTTTCCAGCATTGATAATCTGCATTGAAACAATTAAAATTTGAATTTCAAACTTATATCTATTTTTTAATAAGACATACAATGTCTTTTTTTTTTTTTAATTTCCTTTTTATATAAAAAGTGACATTTTGGCATTTAATTAAATACTCTAAACTGTTCCAATGTGTGTCGTTATTTTGTAAGGTTAACAGAGGTAAAATTGCATTCTTTCACTCCAAAGTCGTTGTCTTCCAATATTCTTTGAAAGTTACTAAGGCTGTATGCCAGTACCAATACACTGTATATAAAAAACTATGATACCATAGTAAAGTGTTTTTACGATGCAAGTAAACAAATTATGAATGTTGTATCACAGAATACAATAGAGATTAGTGGTAAATAAATGATAAGCATTTACAGAGATGTACTGTTGGGGTATATTTAGATTGTATGCAAATGTAGAGGTCGTGTGAAGATGACCTCTTGTCGATGACAGACGAGTGTAAGAAGAATGGGGTGGTTTTAATCAGACTGCCATTTTGACATGTTCAATATTTCTGCCCTTCCTCAATAAAAAAAACAGAGATGATCATTCATATATTTATTCTTTACTGCTTTATAAAACTTTAGATAAGGTAAGATATAATTTTAAACAATTTTGAAAAAGGAAATTAACCACCTGAACGTCCAAATAACATTTAAATAACTGGTCACCTCATTATCAAACTTTATATCAATTTAAGAGTTCATTTCGCCGGTCTTACCTGTGCACCCACTCAACCTTGTACGTACATCTTGGGGAAATTTAAAAGTATGCTAATCCAAAATACCCTTTCATTTTAGAAAGTTCTAGGTTTGGAGTGAGGTAATTTTCATTCATGCCAGGGAAATATTACTAACGTTGAATAGTTGTATAAACATTGATTAAGCTTTTAAAACGATTGAAAAAAACACACCATATTTTGACAGACATATAAGAAAATTAAAACTACAAATACTCTACCATTATCTTCTAACTCTCGGTTCATAGATTCTCTGAATGCTTTCCCAAAGGCAAAAAATGATGAAAAGTTGTCTCCTACAGTTTTCAGTGTCTGCAAACTTTCCTCATAAAGTTCATCAGCCATGAAATTTGATTTGTTGACCACGTTCCACATTGACATGAATTTTTCCAGGTTTTCACCAATATGGTCGCTTTTTAAGCCCTGCACCTGACACTGTCCACACCAACCACAGAGGGGTTGTTTTATTCGGGTAAACCTGGTCAAAAGATAAAAAGTCTGCTCTAACTCCAGGTCGGAAAAAGTGTTGCCTTCTTTGATCGAACATAGGGCTTCCTGGTCAGCTAGGGAAAGACTTGAGTAGTAGTCTGATTCGATGAGTTCTTCATACAGAAGCGCTGGGGACGTGTACACCTCCAAAACCTCCTGAAGAAAGTCCCTCCCGTGGGACAGGTAAAAGTTGAGGAGACGTACTTTGTTTTTCACCATCTTCTGCCGAAGTAAACGACGGTCTGACTTTGGTAAGGAAGACATGCCTCTATCTTTAAAAGCTAAACGCCGACTACATTAACAGAAGAGTTAAAAAATTTAAATGCCATTGAATATATATACTGGGTTTTCCCTATGTCTAATTTTAGTTATGAACATCATTTCAACAACAAAGTATTTCAAAACCGGAAGAATTTCTTTTTCATATTGTTTTGTAACCAATCAAATAGGAGAAGCACAGGCACCTGACGTCATATATTTTTCTCATAATAAAAAAAAATACTCCGCTTACCTAATAAATGACAAGGTACCCATCCCCGCCATCTTTGATTTTTTTAAAACTGGTACATCAACTGGGGACTGTATAATGACCTGATATGTATAATGTCCTGATGACCTGATGGCGTGTATTTTGTAAAATACTGATTTGTGCAATGAAATAAGACAAATATTTTTACATATTTATATAGATAATACTATTTTCTATCAGAAAAACACAAGAAATAATTTATAACTTCTTTCAAATTAATTTTACAGGGCATATAATTTTTTCAGGAGTATAATGTCCTGATTTTTTGTATAAAGACCTGATGACATAATGGCATGTTTTTTGTAAAATACTGATTTGTACAATGAAATAAGAAAAATATTTTTACTTTGTTGTATACATCATACTGTTTCCTATACAAAACACAAAAAAATATTTTGAAAATTCCTTTAAATTATTTTTATTGAGCAGTTAACAAAAAATCCAGGGTTATAATGACCTGATTCAATTAATGACCTGGTGACCTGATAAATTTCAACAGTTTATTAAACCCCATTTTCAGCTACAGACACGTGCCATAAGTATTCGGTCAACATGGCGGCTTGTTTACGCTTGAAAACGAAAGTATCAATTTTTTAACCATTGTGAGATATATCCCCTACATTCATAATAGCAAATCAAGTCAATCTGGGCATAATGAAATCAATTATATATATCTATATATATCTGAAAATTGTATAAAAGAGGGACCTGTATGATCTTTTGAATAATAATTTTGTGGGGAAATTCTTAATTAATCTTTTCATGTTTCTTTGATCATATAAATGGAATATAACATAATGTCATGATTTCATTATGCCCAGATTGACTTGATTTGCTATTATGAATGTAGGGGATATATCTCACAATGGTTGAATTTGATAGTTGTGAAATGATTAAAATCAGGAAACTCTCTGCTGCATATGTATAAAAAGTCTTCATTTGTAACAGGATTCTACTCCGTTAATTCAATCATGATCAGATAAATGCAAAATTCATTTTTTTTTTTACATATCAATACTTTTAAACAAAAAATACTATCAGTTAAATTTGGTTTCAGTCAAAATTTTCAAAATTATGAATTTAACACGTATGCATACAAAATCTGTGACAATTTTATATTTAAACCAGATTTTCTTGAAAAATGAATTCAATAATATGCATATTATTCATATTATAGACCACTTGAATCTCTCTCCAATTAAGGACAATATTAAAGGTTTTCGGGGGAAACCCACATATTGCTTTCTAAAATATAATTTTTTATGTTCTTTATTTTGTTATGATATTTTTTTTTAATTTATAAATGTTTCAATATATTATTTGTTCTGGTATTATGTGTCAGCTGATGTACGGTTCGTACAGTATGTTTGACAGATTGTACCCCCTCTGTATATATCCAGTAGCCTGTATACGTGTATGGTATACCGGGGTGTTATTCACACCTTTTTTTCTGTAAGAACCATAATTGGGTTCCTTTGTTTTGATAGCAATTAACAGTTTACACTGTACACTGTTTAAAACTTAATAGGTGGTCCTCTCCTTGTTACATACATTATTTTTTTTATTTTTACATTGCCATATATATAATAAACATTTATAACAATTGTGGTACAAAACAAATAAAACAGAAATAAACACTTGTTTTAAATGCTGTGATATTGTGTATCATAGTAGAAGTTAAATAAGAAAATTATGCAAATTAATACAATTACATATAATTTAGTAACCGGTAAATCAGTTTCCACACTTCTGTATGAATGTTTGAACTGCTCAAAATATTTTTACAAATTAATTTCATCTCAAAGTATTAAGTGTACATGATTTATATGTTTTAAAATCAACGATAAAAGATTAGTTCTCTCCATTAAAGATCAAGGTATATACCTATTTCTTACAGTTATCGTGTATATTTTTCACTTTTACATACACATTTTACTAACTTATAGAGAAAACAAATTCAATGTATTTATGTTTACATGTCAATCTAAAATCAACAAGATATACTATATTGACTATAGTTTTGAATATATAGCCTATAATACCTACGTTCATCTTACTTCCCCCACCCCCAAAAAATATAAGTGGACAGATCAGTCACATTTTATATAATCTTCACACTCATTTATACTAAGAAAAGGTAGTATTTAAGTTATTTAAAGATTTATTTACACTGAAACCCAGACCGAAAAATACAGAAAACCAACTGTTCCAGAGAGAGAGAGAGAGAGAGAGAGAGAGAGAGAGATAGAGATAGAGAGAGAGAGAGAGAGCAGTCTGAAAAACTAAGATTTAAAGATAAAATCTTAATTAGTTTATTTGTATGTATTATTAGGATGTTTTCTTGGTTCTTGTCAGATTGTCAGAATTATATGATCTGGTTCATTATCTACTTGATCAGGTCAATCAGGCCATTCTGAAATCAGGACATTATACCCCATGTTTTAGATCAAAGTGATTTTTGGGAAAAAGTAACCATCAATATTTGTTCAAACTTCAGAATTTTCATTTAGGTGATCATATCAAACTATGTCAATATAAATACTGAGGCATAAAGCTTAAACTTTTATAGTTATAGCCTTTTAAAAATCATCAGGTCATCAGGTCTTTATACAAAAAAATCAGGACATTATACCCCTGAAAAAATTATATGCCCTGTAAAATTAATTTGAAAGAAGTTATAAATTATTTCTTGTGTTTTTCTGATAGAAAATAGTATTATCTATATAAATATGTAAAAATATTTGTCTTATTTCATTGCACAAATCAGTATTTTACAAAATACACGCCATCAGGTCATCAGGACATTATACATATCAGGTCATTATACAGTTCCCATCAGCTGGAAGTTTTGCTTGAAACTCATCGGTAAAATTATTTTGCAATCCTCTCCGTCTCCCGATCGGTCATTCAACATCTAAGCTTACAACCAATTCAACCAAAACGGTGCATTACACCTGTCATTAATAAAAATAACCACTCGATCTGCATCTACTGCCTTAGATATGCGATAAATGTCTAAAGGGTGGACGGAAGTTGTCACCAATATGTAAATGAGATTTCCCTGCAACGTGTGTTTGTTTCAATATTTCAAAATATATGCATTTATAAACATGTTTATATAAACTTTGTGTAACAAAAGTTATAATTGATTGTTTATAGTATCCCTTTTCTTAATTTTAACTCGTATGTTGATCGAATTCAAAATTGACGCCTTTTGAATATTCGTATCAGTTCTATATTTGGAAGGGATTACCCATATTATGACGCGATTTATGTCAACTTCCGTCCACCCTTTAGCTTTTTGTCGCAAATCAGCAGCAGTAGATGCAGAATGAGGAGATATTTTTAATAATAAACGATGTTATGGGCCGTTTTGGTTGAATCAGCAGTAAGCTAAGATATTGAATGACCGATCGGACGGCGGAGATGATCGCAGAAAAATGTTACCGCTGAGTTATAAGCGAAAATTCACGGCGATGTGACAGTTTAAAAAAAATCCAAGATGGCGGGGATGGGTACCTTGTCAATTATTAGGTAAGCGGAATTTTTTTTTTTTTTATTATGAGAAAAATATATGACGTCAGGTGCCTGTGAGGAGAAGTAATAAAATTATTCCAGTTTTCATCATTTAAACATCAATTAACACTTATTGGGGATTTCATTATCTATTTTTTTTCAACTATTTCAAATTTTGATTTCCTCTGTTGATAAAAACTTTGTACAATATCTACATAGAGATTAAGTACATCCTCTTGAATATTAGAAGTGGCTTTACAAGCTTTGACGAATAAGCAACATTCATATTTTTGGCCTGAAGTAAATAACAGCACTAGAATATTTTTAACAAATAAACAAGATTATGAATCTCCTTCGTCACCTTCAATAAACACTAAATAAATGCATCCCATTATTGACTTCTGTAACAAATGTCATAGAGAAGAAAATAGTGCATTCAGAACGATAAATACTTCATTGTTACTACTGTTGCTGATATTGTAGAAATGCACAACTATGAAAAAAAGGAAGAAAACAAAGAATAACGGATAAAAGAAGATATACTGAAAGAAGAATATACTTTATCTTGTGCAAAGGAAGTTAAATGCGGGATACGATATTGCTTCAATTTCTCTTTGCATTAAGGTTCTCCGATCCTCAGCCTCAAAGTATTTTTTTCATCCTAAAATGTTATTTACCCTTCAAACTTTATAAATGAAATAAAATAAAAAGAATTTTTTTGATGGTATCCATGCATTTTACAAAATTATTGCAATTTTGGCCATGATGAATATAATGGAATAAATAACGTATATACAAGTTGAGATCAAATTAGAAAAAAAAGGTTGTGTCGGTGGCTTGAACCACCTCACCTCTAGGTGGTAGGTCTCCGTGGATCCACTAAGCCAAGCAGTTCTTTGAAAGTCTTAGAGTAATATTAATTAAGGTGGCTCTATACACCCACAGTTTATTCCAATTTTCAATAGAAGACCACAAAACATATACTTATCAAATATTAAAATGATGAAAGTGATACTATAGGTATTTTTAAAAAAAATTTAATGTTTTTTCGTGTTTTTGTAAAATAATTTTTAAAAAGTTAAATATTAACAAATTTAAAGAAAATTGTTTGTCAAATGATGGATATTTCCTTTAGACACATTAAAAAAAATATAACACTACATAACATTCAAAAATATTATTAATGCAAATTTTTGAGCATTTCCCCAAAACATATAATTTTCATATCTTCTTTCTCTGTTGACAAATCATCTGAAAAAGCTGCTTGATGTTATAAGAAAATGTATTTTCATAAATGTGACACAAAAAATTGAATGAAAATCGTTACAAATAAACACAAAATTTTTTAAAAATTTTATTTGGTATGAAAGTTCCTCGGTAGGAGTTATCTTTCCTAGGTCCCAAGGCTCAAACACCTTGGGGACTTTTCAATTTCTTAGTTGAAGAAAATGTCCTAAATGTTTTTGTAATGATAAATACATACATATTTCATTATAGGCCTATATAAGTAAATATATTCACTTTAATGCAAAATTAAGTCAAATAAATAAAGGGGAAAATTAATTTATAGGATTTATGTATCCCAACCTGAGAGAATATATCTACATGAATGATATAGACATTATATCTTTAAAAATAATACGGTATTTACAAGTGTAATTGTATTTAAAAACATCGTACTTTAAATAATGAATTTTCCAATTATCAAATTAAATCTATTCAAAAAGGTATAGCGCCTTTTCCCATTATTTCGCCTACACCTGTGTCTGGACGGAAAGTACCTGTTACTAAATATAGCTTCAGGTACCTGTCGCATTATGATTCTCGAAACACAGATACTGCTTTTGTAATGGTGTCTGTAACAACTGATTTGTCATAAAGTCGGGACACCTACATCGAGAAATGAATAGATAGAACTCTGTGTTTAATGTCAGTTGGTATTCTGAACCGTGATAACTTCCAGCAAAATGCAATTAATCTAAGTTTACAGTTGTATATAGAATACATGTATAGTGTTATTGAAGAGATCTGTTTATATTGGGTGTGCTCATTCATACTCAAGCTGAATTACACAAGATTATTTGAAGAAAAAAAATTCCAGCCGATTAGATGCATGTAATTTAAACTATTCTTATCATGCTTCAATAGTTAAAAAAGTGGCTATACCTCTTTAACAAAATTTTCAAAAGAGCGGTTCCCATACAATTTTCCTCAGTTTAAATCAGCCAGTACCGGAAATACATGCTTTCAGGTTTACTTTTTTTGCGTACTGCGTCACCAAAAAGTGGTGTATAGAGCCACTTTAACACTTCAAGACCAATGAATTTGTCTATATAAAAGGCAGATTTATGGTATGGATAAAAAAAATCCGGATAATTTAGAGTTATTGAACATTGCTGAGGATCGGAGATCGTTAAAGTTAGTACCAGCTAGTAGTGCATTGGCATTGCTCGAGATACATTTTGCCATTGATTTTCGTGGCTCGTTCAACAAACGCATGCATGCATTTACATGTTGATTAATCTAATTCAGTTACCTGTAAAATTGCGCAATTCGTACTTTGGCATCAACACTTCCTGAATTAATTTTTATGTTTTATTATGAAAAATTACAAGTTGTAAACTACAAAGAGTTTGCTAACTTCATATCCCAATTATGATATTTTGGTCCCATTTACTGGACACAAAACCTTCAGATGTAGGTTATACTTACATATTTTGTAAAGGAACACTAGTTTTACCTAGATACTAAGAACTATTTCATGCACAGGTCAGAAACTGAAAACATATACTTTCTTGGTAGGAGAGGAATGAAACTAAGCAAAATTCAGTATTTTGATACTTGTGTCTTCGTATTTTCATTTTGACTGAAAGTTCTTTTTATCAGTTTACAGAAAAACCCAACTTCAACTTAGAAATGCACGCGACGTTCCTTAGGTTTAGATAATTTTCCTTGATTTATTATTTATTTGCATTTAAACCTGTTAATGCCAAAATATATCAGGTTGCATTACCAGTCTGTTTTTGGAGTAAGAATATTTTGAATTTAACTTTCAATAGCATGCAAAATGCAATTGAATTCTTATTAATACAGTCATAATATATATTTTCAATTGAAGCTATATACAAACATTTATCCAAATAGAAACTAGATGCTGTCATTAGACAGTAATACCCGCACCAAGTGTTTGCCCCTAAATACCACTGTTTTGTACCAGTTTTAGTAAAAATGAAGGCCACATAGAATTTCCGGTAATTTTTAAAAATTATAATTTTTCATAAAAGATGATATCCCATCCCATAATACACATGAGCGGCCCTTTATGTACAATTTGGAGTTGAACTGTTTGCATTTGAATTTTAAGTTAATCAATAATCTTAATATTTCATGTCATAGAAAGTATGGTCTATATAATTATTACAAACAAAAATGACATTATGGCCCTTACCCTCAGCGGTTGCCGGCTTTATATTTGCATCATCAACATCATCGTGTGCAGGTATTTAGAGAAGGGGAGGGAGTGAGGGGTCCAGACCCTCCCCCCCCCTTTGAAATTTTTTTAACCCCCCCCCCCCCAACCCACACACACACACACTCCTCATGAATAAAGAAACATCAGAATATTTTGATAACAACGAAAGCCTGTATATGTACCGGTATTTGCAACAAAGAAGATTGTAAACATGCAGTGCAAAATAAATGACATAATTATATTGCGCAATGATTTTCAATGCAGAACTGCCAGGACAGAAGATATAATTACTGAATTAAGGTGGTATAACTAAGTCACATGTCGATATTTATGTGGATGAAAGTGTGTAATAATCAAAATTCTTTCACGGTGACGGTTTAGAATTTTAAAATTTTACAATTCATGTATTTGGCCAAAAAAATTCAGTTTTTAAAATTTTTGCAAACTTCAGTAAAAAATAAAAAAGCCCCAACAGGAACTGAACTCTCTACTTACATACACGTAGTTAACGCTCTAACCCATAGCGCTTCACTGTTATTAAGTAACATTATTTTGGGAGGAAATATTATATTTATACTGAGCGCAGCGAGAGGCGGGCGAAGCCCGCCTCGCGAATCGAGGATTAATGGTAACACGTATATATAAGAAAATCAGTGAAAAATGAGAGTTGAATCAGGGGTACTATGGGCTAAAAATTTCTTCCAGCCCTGGGCGCCGCCATATTGGCCGCCATTTTGTTTTTAAAAAGTTAGTTCGATCATCGATTGACTGGCACTTATCGATGTTTATTGCCCCTAAACTCGATTGAAAACTTTCCAATGTTTTAATTGAAGGTAGTTTAAATTATAAGAAATGAAAGTGGAATCCAGATAATTTTCAATAGTGCTTCAATCAAGAAACACGACTAGTTCTACGAATGTCTTATCAAATTATCAGATGGAAAATAAAAAGTTAACATTAGCACCAAGGTACTGATCTTTTAGATACTGAATAAAGTATTCAATTTTATTATCGGTAGTCAACATATATAAATTAAATTGATAAACGATGAAAAAAGAAATAATTTTTTTTCGGAATCACGTAACTCTCTTCGGCTATTTCCGGAGACAAAACTTGTACGTTTTACGTATGAAACATGACGTCATAATGTAGACTGAGCACGCGACGTTTAGTTTAACTTTGGCTAATGATTTGATTAGGCAAACAGGGGGATCTACTGTGTGCGTTTCAAATAAATTTTGTTATACAAAAATCAAACTGCACTGTGTTAAACTGCGCTCGGTCCAACGGTCACACCGTTTACATATTACTTTATTGTTTATTTCAATAGGAAGTACATCACAATATGCACTGAGGTGCCCTGTGCCACCTTATAACTGAAATGTGTGCTTTACATAGTTATTTACCTAAATAAAATAGTGGAAGGGGTTTAAAAGAATAAAGAGATGAAAATACATGCATGTTACAAATAACTGATCTTTGTTAGGTCACCTAAGTAAACTCAGGTGACCTATTGCTATCTGTTTTCGTCCGTCGTCGTGCGTCGTGCGTTGTGCGTCGTGCGTTAACAATTTACATTTTTAACTTCTTCTTACAAACTACAAGGCCAATTGTTTCCATTTTTGGTGTGAAGCAGCTCTATGGTAAGAGGAATGTAAATTGTGAAATTGGTGGCTCTACCACCCCAGAGTGCCACAGGTGGGGCCAAATATGCAAAAAACAGCCAAACTTTCAAAAAAAAAATTTCTCTACTCCCACACATGTGAGGAAAAAACTGATTGCATGGTTATGATGTCCATGAAGCCTTCTACCAAAATTGTGAAATTCATGGCCCCTGGGTCAGGGGTTCAGGCTCTAGGGTGGGGCCAATATAGCCATATAGTAAAAATGTATTAAATCTTAGAAAATCTTCTTCTCTACTCCCATTAATATTTGTTAAAAACTAAATACAGACAGAAGATCCGGTCACGTGATGAGAGTGGACTGACGGTTTTTTTTAGACGCTCCGCAAAAATTATTTTTTTTTTTGTCTCTTTAAAACGTTAAAAGGTTACTAAAGACACTGAATTCATAAAGGAACAGTAGGAAATT
>WFKH01010931.1:9152693-9174475 GCA_016163765.1 Magallana hongkongensis | reverse complement strand
ATCTCACAAAATATTAAGGTAAGACAATGAATATTAAAATCAGGAGACTAGTTTTTATTGAGTAGTTAATGTAAACAAATTGCCACCATTTTGACGTCACCGACGAATACTTTTGTCCAATGACTGTACCAATAGAATGAATAGTATTTTATAATATGTTGTTAGTGCATCAGATTTTGCGCAGGTACATGTAAACAATCGGCTGTCTGATTTACCGAAGTCTTTATTTGATTCGATATGTAAAAATTCCAAAATACATTTGATAGTTCCCCTTAATTTAAAAAGAAAAGAAACGAAAATCAAAACAAGCTAAAACCACCGTCACAAGTGAAAATGTCAACGCATTGAAATATTTAACCTCAATTTACTTCACAAAAACACAACAAGCAAATTTATCTTTGTCAGTTTGACTCGTTTATCATGCATTCAACACAGCTGCTTCAAACAGAACTTTCGTTTTCGATATATGAAATATCGAGCCCGAAGTTAAACTGATTGACCCCCATTCTCTCTGTCTTATTATTATTTTCGTAAATTACTCAAATTTGAAACAGAATTAGCCCATAATTTTTGCAATTTATATTTTCCTTACCATAAGTATTATCTATGCTAAATTACGTTGAATTTGACTCAGTAGTTCTTGAGAAGAAGATTTTTAAAAATGCACCCCCTTTTTCTACAGTTTTGAGGTTTTCTCCGCTTTGAATAAAGATCGGTCTTTCATTTCTGCAATTTATATTCACCATACAATAAGGATGCTTTGTGCCAAATTTGGTTGAAATTGGCCAAGTGGTTTTAGAGAAGAAGTTCAAAATGTGAAAAGTTTACAGACGGACGGACGGACAGACAGACAGGCGGACGACGGACAAAATGTGATCAGAAAAGCTCACTTGAGCTTTCAGCTCAGGTGAGCTAAAAAGGCAAAAAATGTTCTGCCTTTAACCATTTATTAAATAGTTTTTATTGATTACAAGAAAGATAAATCTGATGATTAAAAACATTAAAATAAGAAAGGAATGACAGTAAACATGTTTATAAAGATGATGCTGATGATGATGATGACCTAGTTTATATTAACCTCACCTGTCACTGACCCTGACACCTGCCTGTAGGTCGGGGCTGACATTACTGACCACCAACTGTCCATCTGGTCGTGGCTCTATGGTAATGCCATAATGGCCACCCTTTTTCTGAAGCGTGAAGCATGACACACAGGAATTATAATTTCCTTCCAATGCTTCGAACCAGGTACAGGCTGCTGATTTCTGCCAAATATCAAGTTATATTTGTACATGTATTTGGATCACAGAGAGAAAAATTAAGATATATAAACCATAAAAAAAAGAGATAAGATTGCATGTATCATTTAGAAAACCTTATCATACTATCATCCCCCACCCTGGTCCCACTAATAAAAAAGTTATATTCATGTAATTAGGTGTAATAAATTAAATCATAAAATTTTACAATTAATGATGTTCATTAAAATATATACCCAATATTACTTTAAAATTAAGCTCCAAAATTCTTATTTAAGATATGATACCACCTTATTACCTGGCCTAATGTTCTAAATAAAGAAAAACTGAAAATTAAACAAACATCATAACATATTGATGCTAAAAATATCATACCTTAAACTTTTTCTTGTCATGAAATCCTTTTGGTAATTCTATATGTTGTCTGCTTTTAATGAAAGAAACGTTTTAATTTACATACTAAATTTTACTAAATGAAAAAATAATGCACTGTAAAATATACAAAAGCTATCAGATATAAGAAAGTTTCAAATTTAGTGTAAGGTATTGATAACCTTTCAGAATCTTTACTAAAAAAGAAAATAAATTGAGCAATCAAACTTTCTAATGATTATCATATGATAAACAAACCTGGGGTCAGATCCTTTGCTAGTTGCAGGCACAATTTTTGGTTTCAAGGAACTTAAGACACTGGGTCCATCAGAAGGTGCGGACTGCTTCCTCTGTTTGGGTGTGGGTGAGGATGTATTGGAGGACAGCGAGGAGGAAGAGGAAGAGGAATGCTGGGAAGGAATGAAGCAGACAGGTGAACTCTGCGACCTTTTGAAGGTGTGGTCGTGAGCTATCTGCTTGGCCAGTCGAAGTTTTTCCCTGTCTGTGGGGGATGATATTCGTGTTGGGTCTTCATCATCTGCCTGCTCCAATCTCAACAATTCGTAGATCTGTGACAAAAGTTCCTCTCGATCCGACACACAGATGTGTTCATAATTATCTATATCAGTAAAATACATGTATTTTCTTTTATGCATATTGATAACAATATACTGGTACATGTATATATCTGTATATCACAAGAACAGAAGGTTTTACAAACCTAGAAAGGACAGCTTTAGTTGAGCCAAGTCACTTCCTGTCACATGATGTCCTGAAATCCCATAAAATACATGCATCAGCCATGTAAAATAGGAAATATTAACCAAGATATTACAGCTCTTTATATAAATATAATTCCTCTAAATAATTTTTTTGTCATACAAACATAATCTTACGCTGAAAAAGGAAGACAAATTTATTGAGCCTCTTTTGTTCCAGCCATTGAATAACATCAGAGGTGCTCCACGTCTTCAGCTACAGAAAATAAAAATAAACAAATGAAAATGTTTAATTCAATTGATAAACATTTCACATATGACAATCATTACTGATATATAAATCGCAGTAAAAACTTCTTTAACAATTGACTGACCATGCACATCTTCACATATTTACAGTTGTTGATTCAGAATAATTTACAGGTATGTTAGAGCCATTTTAACAAAACCTTGGACTTTGGTATGATGTAACAATCTATTTCTTGCATCAAAACAAGATGAAAATTATGCTGGTCTTATGTGAAATACATGTGTGTACAAATTAGGTAGCCACAGCTTTAGAGACAGACAATTCTTGTTGATTTCAATGAGCCAAAACCGAATAATCAAAGATGAAACAGACAGGACTATGTTACAATGTTGTTTCAAACAACTACTCAAAATCAAAGGTTTTGTTAAAATGGAGCTATCTCTTTAAAAATAAGAAGAAGAAAAGAAAGGAAGGTAAGATTATAGTCATTTTTTCCTGACCTGTCGTAGAATTGATGGCTCTCTCTGCAATGGCCGTGAGGACATGGTACTTCTGCCTACAAATGACCAACATGCCATACAACAATTCATTTTCTTCAAAAAAGGGATAAGAAAAACAAACAAAATTCATTCATTTCTAAAATCAATACAGATTCTTTTTAAAACTACTAAACAACGTCATATCTCAAACACTGCAAAACAATACATCAAAAGGAAATCTGAAGGAAAAGAATTTCAAGAAGGAAATGTGTGTTAGTGTTTAACTGTTTGAGTTAGACAGGGAAGCATCAGTGGTAGGGACTGTATTACTCTGGGAGTTCTACATATACTTGTAGTAGCTACTGTAAGTCTAAAGTATGTTGGTATTTATAAAAAACTATAAAATCTAAATGTCTTTCTACAGAAAAAGTTAGTCGCTGAAATTACCGAGAGATTAAATTTCATAAGATTTCTGTACATACATGATTACAGTTGATTGATTCACAGATAAATATATGCTACTTGAATATGTTATTATCACCTGGGGTCAGAATGTTACAGTTTACAATTTTATCACAGTACTATTAATCACTATCACTCTGCACAAACTGGGAGAAGCTCAAATTTAAAATATTAATTGACATTTTTCGTTATTCATTAACAGGAGTAATGAATGAATTAAAAAAAAGGCCCATTTAAGCAAAGCTTAAGGACTAAACATTGATATTAAAAGACTCCCAGAAAAATGATAATGAGTGTCCTTATATTGCAATAGCCACCAGACACATCAGTGCTGAAGCATATGACAATTATGTATAGATGACATCATTTACCAAGCCGTGAATGAATTGATGGCGGGGTCTCTTTATCATTGCAATTTATATTCATAACTTGGTCCTGTTGTATATATATGTGTCAATAATTTATGATATCTTTGCAGGTAACATGTGAATCCTGACAAGCATGCAAACAACACAGTGCAGATCCAGAATAATTCATGACAATGTTAAGTTTGTTTAGGAAAAATAAAACACAGAAGGAAAGAAGACAATTACACAGTTACACAAGTAACAAATGTTCAAAAAAGTAAAGAGACACAAACAAGTGTTGAATTCTTACCCAGATATAATTATCAAATCAATTAAAATCCACCTAAAACAAGAAAATATTTGTCAAAGAAACACATCTGTTGGAGCAATAGACACGGGATTACCACTGGGAAATTCTGACACCGTCTGTTTTATTTAATGTTATGCCTGGGGGTCAGGTTTACAGCTCGTGCTTGCTCTCTGTCGGTCGCTCTCTTAAAAACATTGCTCGTCGCATGTAAACATAACTGTCCTTGCACCAAAACATTTCCTATTTCTGTCTACATCCAATAGTGTCGATCTCAATATTGCATCCATCTAAGATTGTGATAATTCTCTTAATATGCTCGAGCTGTGGTAAAATTTGATGCAGAAAAAAAAACGGAGTCTGACTTATGAAAGAATGATAATTTTTATAAGTAAAAATGCAAATGTCAATATTAACATTGACCTAAATATCATTGAATTCATGTAACGGTACTTGAAAAGTTAACTTTAATGCATAATATAAAACAAAACATTTTACACAGTGTTCATTGAATGTACAAATATAAGAGAATATTTATCAATATCAAACAGGTACCAATATATATATATATATTTTTAAGTATTAGGCCCATGACAGGCAAAACTATGTTTTCAGCAATTTAAAACTAGATGAGTGAATTTATAATCATGTGTAAATTGAAATATTTAGACCAGGTAATACATGTACTTGTTGTACAGACTGGGGTTCTCTTTTAAGTAAATATTGACAGAATACAAATTAAATCATTAATGCAGCTATTTCTATTTACATAATAATTGCCTTGAAAATTAGCTCGGTGATTATTCATTCAGTTTTGCTCCATAGGATATTCTATTGATCAAAATATTGATCTAGAGTCATTTTCATACAACACACTTCAACTTGACCGATCCTCAGCAATGATTTTGAACACTTTACAAGAAAAATTTTATATATTCAGAGTAAAAATGACAAAGATAAACTCAAATACCTAATATACAGTAAACCAATACCAATATATATCTACAATATCTACAGACCTGAATAAAGAAAGTTCTACCTTGAACATTACAGACCAAGTCCCCAATAGAGCACTAGCTTTCAAATCTTTTCTATTTATGTCAAATATTACACACCCAGCAGCTCCTCATATGAATTACATGTGAAAAGAGCAGATCTATATTTCGTGAATATCCCTTCAAATGAGATTTCATATGATGTTTTTTTGTTTTTTTTTGCTTTGCTAAATTATCTCCTCCTGTACAGTATTCATGTCACATAGAATTTTCCACATAGAATTCATGTGAAGCACAGTTGCCTGTGTAATCCACTCTATTTTTTATCTGTTCTAAATGTCCGTTTCATGTAAAGTCCAACAATGAGTCTTACCTCTGTCCTGATAGTCCATTTCTTGAGCTGTCCAGTTCCCAGAATTCAGCAGTTTGTTGGTGACTTCCTGCTCCCTCCTGAGCGCCTGTAGAGAGCTAGAGATCTGGTCGCCCTGTTCACTGCTGACCTGCTGCAGGTGCTCCAAGTTCAACCTCAGTTTGTCCGACGATCTCTCAAGGTCATGTCTTCTCAAGGACATTTGCTAGTTCACATGGAAACAATTTTGAATACTTTTGAATACCAGTGAAGAAATGTCCTTATATGTTACTGCCGGAGCTAAAGCCACAAACATTACATGTCCTTATCACTTGGGTCTATGAAAGAGGAGGATAATTGTTGATGTTTTTGTATCTGTTCATCCAGTATGTGATAATTGACATAATTACAATGTCAGTATGGATATGTCAATGACATTATGATTTTAAGTTGCATGTAAATTTCAAACAAACACTACAGAACCTTTGTTTTTAGTTCTGTAAAGATTTTAACTGCACATTTAACATGATTATCTCCGAAGCAGGTGTTACCTTTAAGACCTTGAATGGCTCTTGTTTTGAAGCACTTTTCTCCATGTTGGGTCCTCACACAGGTTCACAGAGAGAACTCTCTAATCTCTCTTCTTCTCCAGGTATTCATATCTACCCAAATATCTGTTATTAAGACATTCCAGTAGAGTGACAGGTACATGAAATGAACATGGGGACAAGTCATTAAGCTGATAACCCACTACCACTGTGTCCCCTACAAGAGTGTCTACACTCTCCCTATCCAATATATCAGAGGGCTTTATCATGTTTTGTCCCTCAATTATCACTTACAACGTGTACCCAGATGTCAACATCCAGATAACATTCACTTTCTAATGCTCTCAATCAACAATACATGTATAAAGTCAATGAAACAATGTACTGCATATGAATTTTTGTGATGGCAATAAAAACTATGTACCTAGCTTCCTCCAGCTTCTACTGGTATATTAATGTCATTCAACAAATTATAGCCTTTAAATTCATTCCTCATATTTTTTTCTTTGCCTATATACAGTACAGTATATCAATGTAAAACCTCTGACAGTCACACCCAGGGGTCAAGATGTGAACAAACTTGATTATATCGAAAAAGTCTGGATAATACTACCATAGTCATATGGATTTTAATGGACTATATATATAACAACCCATCCTATTTTCTCTTGGAATTTAGGACTCTTTTTCTTTCAAATTTTCAAAATTAATTTACAATCTTAATTTGGCTAAAAAATGCATTTTAAACTGTTAAGAATCCAAGCTGGTTCTTAATCCATGACCTTCAGATAACTAGGCAATGCTTTACACAAGTGAGCTAAATGATTGTAGGTACTAGTAATTAAAGTATATTGATGATGAAAATTAAATAAAATTATAATTAATTCTACAGTTTATTTCTGAAGAAAGTACATCACAAAATTGTGGTATTCCATACCTCCTTCATCTCTTCTTTGGTGTAAAACTATATTTTGTTTAAGCTAGCTATTATATCACAAATTCTTAAATTCAAGATAATCATTATGATTTAATTAACCAAATCAAGTTTCATGAACGTTAATTCATTGATATACCTTGAGCTACTTCAGTCACCAGGGATTAAAGGAGCAGCCATGCTGAGTATTACATGTGTATATATAAATCAATGTCTGCCTCACATCAGTAAACAGAGAGCTCCCTCGTCAATATGTGATATTATCCTTTGATGAGAGCCAGTCTAGAGACACAGTTATACACAGTATGAACTACACAATAAGAATCTGCATCAAATCATCAGTCTGAGAAGTTTTTCATGATGATGCCTAACACACTCTGATGTCCATTGACTTATGATTTAAATGATGGCAAATGATACGAGAGAAAATCATTTTTAAGTTCCTATTAGGTCAATGGTTAAATCACAATCCAACATAAAAGACACATAAAAAAATTGATTTTTATGAATGTCTCCATTTGTAACAGGTTTTGAACAAATGATTTGATCAATGATGTAGTAGCCTATGGGTCTAATTTCAGTTCTAATTTTCCATCAATATATATCTAATTTCAAGGCTGTCACTACACTTCTAGTTATAGCAAACCTTTGTACCCTCTGCAATAGTTTTTAGGGTTTTTTTCAGCTAATTTAAATTCCTTAAAGATTCAATGGCTATAATTGTAATACTTGAATTCCTTTCAAATATGTAGCAATTAGACAAGAGCTAGGCCCATGAGCCTTAATGTTTACATATTAAGTTTAATACAGCCCTGTGATTAAGGATCCATACATTGATATGCATTTTAATTATGGTATTACAATATTCTTATGTGCATATTATTCGATTGTGATGCAAGAAAAAACAACAACATTTGGTTGGCACATATATTTTACCCAAAACGAAGGTCCCTGGGGATTCATCAATTTCACAATTTTATTCCCCAATTCCCTATAGATGCCACATGCACGCACACATGATTTCATATATTTACATTTGCATATATATAGGGCGTCTCAGAAGATTTTTAATTGATCATGACCAAGTAATTACCAACCAAGTTCATATCCATGTGAACTTTTTAACATCAATTGTTTAAATATATTTATGTTGAGAAAGGCCACTCATTTCGAATTATTATCATAACCATGTTTTTTATGTTTACAATTATGCAACCATTGAATGATAAGTGCATGTGGTAATCATTGTGACATCATTTGGAAGGTCACACAGAATTGAACATTTTTGCTATTCTATAGGTTAAAACAGAGACATAAATAACATTTATGTCTCTGGTTCAAATAAGGAAACATATTTGCAAATGTAAATATTTTATTTTGAGCCCTATAAATCCATTTTTAAGTTTCAATGTGTACATATAATCCAAATTAGGAGTTACCAGAGAGTAGGTTGTTTTATTCAGTGTTCTTTATTTTCCATTTGTGAAAGGTCCCATTACCATGATTACCCGAGACACAAACCGGGAGATAAGATATTTCGTTTCCAGATTATCAACTGATGAACATAATCATTATTACATGCTGCTGACTGATCAACATCTTCACACATACCACTATGAAAGTTTATAAGCCTCTTCAACTGCTATTTTTTATAAATAAGTTTATCATGATCACTTCTTTAATCTTTACTCGGTGTCAAGCACGGATGAAGCATATGAGTTTATCGGTTGGATAATGAGATATTAAAAAAAATATAGTTATTAGTTGATGAAAAGGTCATTAATAAATAGCCTATAATCATCACATTACCTCAAATTCAGTGAATTGTCAAATTCCAAATTCGGATTCCTGTTTCCATCATTACAAATTTTTAGTACTACGATCCCGATGTTTAAACCATAGCCCCCCCCCCCCCCCCAAAAAAAAATAAATATTTTCATCATTTATCTTGGAGCTGATCATGGTTAGTGATCTTCGGCTTCTGGTGTTTTCCTTCAACTTTATACAGATCTAGATCACAGGAGCAGGTGTAGCTGTTAATTAATTTTGTTAACAATGCATCCAAGTTTTGGGTTTTTTTTTTAATTTTTATACTTTTTTCAATGTCTAAAATAATTGCATTGACCATAAGTATCTGAAACTTTAAGCAAAATTTCTCCCCCTTTTAAAATTGAAGCCCTTCTTATCTAGCTGCAATAATGTAGCACTCTCTAATATTTTTATCCAATATTTTCTGAGGAGGTAAAAATGAAAAGGCTTCATCATTTGTAGCTATATATATAATCTCTCACTATAATGTGACACGATATTAATTAACTTAAAAATCTTTATAATAGCTCCCTTCTAAAACAAATTCACAAATAAAATGCCTATTTTCTTCTGTGACTTTTTGGACTATGTACGAGGATAATTTTAAATAATGATACGGATGCAATAACATCATGAAAACTCGGTGTATAAAGTGTCAAATAGTACTTTGAAATATCCACCTACATGTATTATTAATCCGTTCTACAAAGTCATGAACATAGCCTTATAACACTGTCGCTGCAGTAAGACGTTAGCTTCAACTTTCCTTTTGACTGTCTGTCCTCCGTCCATCTACTTGTGAGGCAAAAACTTCAATAAAACAATTGGAATCACCTTTCAATCATATTACTCTCTCTCTCTTTTTCTAATACATGTACCTTTTCTGCTTATTTCCATCAATGAAAGCATTAAATTAATGTATCAAAATCTCGTTTTTTGTACTTTTTGTTCTTATTGGATATGTAATTAAGCAGTGTAAATAATCAAAATCAACAAAGTTTTCATTCTCTAAATGAAATAATTTACTAGTTGAAAAATTTGGGATTTATGTAGTTTACTAAAACTACTATAAAATGCAAACGACAACCTAGACATTATTTAATACTGCACAGATGTCATGCTGATGAGGAAAGTTTTGCACACAAATATCATTTTAAGTTTTAAAAAAAAAAGAAGAAAGGTTCAGATCAGAATAAAATTACAATTTTGATATTACATAACCTATGCAAAGTGTGATGAGTTGTTTTTCATTGGAGGAAGGTTACCACACTCTCTGCCCCCCCCCCCCTTCTCTCTTTCTGACACGTATGAACGAACATTAAAAAATGAATTTAGCACATATCATTATTTTTTTTCACAAATAACAGCTTTCACATCCTCCAAAGAATTTTTTGCAATCTATTTCTATGCAAACGTGGAAATTAAAAATTGTACCAATAGCTCTTTGTAGGAAGAAGAAAATGTGAAACTTTAAGACTATGATGTCTGTAAGTTTGTTTTGTTTGGTTTTACTGGACTTTCTCACAAATTACAAACAAACAAACCAGTGTTACATTTATATTTGATATTACATCTGTATAAAACAACATTGTGATAATACCCTTGTTAAAAGTATAAAACAAGCAAGCTCTCCAATGTGCCTGCTCCACACCAATAAATAATACAAGCACATCAACGTTTGCAAGTGAGCAGCAAATCCATACATACACACGTACATGTACGTCAACATTTCAAATGATGACATCAGCAGGTTCACAAGTCGAGTCTTGTCAACAATAACAAATGCACACATCACAAGGCATTCTACAGTTTGGTAAACAGTTGATGTACATGTATGTCTAACAGTTTGGTTGTCATTCTGTACAGAAAATTCAGCATCATATCATTTTGAATGTTTCAACTGGTGACCCCACACTTCTTCAAAATTTAAAATACCAGATTGCAATCTAATTTAAAAAAAAATAAAATTTAATTGTTTACAATAAAACTAATGTATTTTACTACAATGTATTACAAGGAATGTATGAATTTAAGGTGAATATCCACCTTTTTAATCCTATTTCTACACAACTACAGAACATGAAATGGGCTACATCATATACATGTCTAAAGAAAAAATTAATGTAAGTACATGCTCGTTTTGGCATAGAGTTCAACCTGTGTATTACAAATTTTGTTCACCATCATGTTTCATTTTCAGCCCTTTCTTCCTTTTTCTCACTGGATTTAACACTTTACAATGTGTAGCAGTGGTACACATGCAGGTAATAATAAGGTTATCATCATGATAATTAAAGTCTTGACCTGAAATGTTCACATTTGACAACATTTTGGTATGATACACATACACAAATCACCATATTCAGTGACCAAACGAACAAAATGTATGTTTTTCAAATTCATTAAAACAGAAAATGCCAGCAATAATCTAAGGAGTATTCTGGTAATGTTCTACTGTATATAACAGCTTTACTCTGAAGATTCAGTTGTTTCAATAGTAACTACTGCTATTTAACTGATAACTTTTTTTTTTCATTTCAAATCAAATCAATATTAATCCAGGTGTGTCCAGTCAGATTCCATATTTTTTATTCATTTAATTTTCTGCAGGTAAGAATTGTACCCTAAAATTGTAATGGAAAGAAAGTTTATACAAGGATAAGAGAATTTGTAAAAAGATTTAAAGATTATAACAAAAAGCCACACATAAATTCAGATGGAAAAACAAATTAAAACATGATATTTTAAACTTGTACAAGTTATTAAAATCAATATCACATTCTTTATTAAAAAATGTTTTACAAAAATAAACACATCACACAACCTTTAATAAGTTTCAAGCAACAATATCAAGTGCATTGGGGAGTAGGTCTAAATATACCCAATTCCAACTGCGTGGGGGTTACTTCCTTATTTACATACACATCTGTATGAAATATGGGGGTTTTTAAGTTCATTTTAAATTTTTACAAGAATTAAAATCTATAATCCTATAAAGAGCAGAATATATTTTGGTCCACTAGAAATTGTTTATTAAAATCAAAACTAAAAGGAAGCACTTTCAGTACAAATTTTTCACTCTTAAAAATACCTTCTTAAAATACATACATGATTGACACTCTAAAATGGACGATGCGATGATATGACACAAAATCACGGTTTCAGATGAACCTCATTACGAAACTGATGTGAATTGTTACTAGTATCATTACAGTGGACAAGGCTACTGGGACTAGTTCAGATGACAATTTATTGCAGATCCTTTAGACACATTATCATTCCAGCCTAACAATCACATACACATAACTTCCACCTTCCATCTCCCACTTACTGTACACAAATGTAAAATCATTGATAAAAGAGTTATCACATCTTCAAACAGAAACTTCAAAGTTTGTGTCATAGACCACCTTCTTCTTCCCCTCCCGGTGCCTGCCCTTCTGTTTATGGGGGTGGTGAGACCCCTGTTGTGGGACCGGGGGCTTCTTGCCTTGTACAGCCACATTCCTTGCCCCCTGCTGATTTTGTTCCACTAAATGACTCATTTCTAGAGCCTTAACAAAAGACATAGGTCTCTTAGCAGTCCTTGGATCTTCCTCATAGAATCCTCCCTGATTGTTTGGTAATGTCTGACTTCTCCCCAGCGGGGAGGTGTCGAACGATCTGGAGTTGTATCCAGATGACACAGAGGTGTTCATTAAGGGTCTTCTATCGACACTGTCCACAGACCCCTCGGCACTGGGAGTTCTCTCCCTTCTGTGTCCATTTTGCTGACCAAAGTACTGTGGTTTGTTGTACCCCGGAGAGTCATGAGAACTGTACTGAGGTTGTGAAGGTCTGGTCTCTTGACGAGACTGGTAATTGTTACTTCTATCTATACCTGGGCTGTTCAGAACATTACGGGCAGGAGGAGTATATTTTGATGGAGATCCCATGAGGGATTCCTCTGGAAGAGCCATGGGTGCCTTTGAATCCTGTTGCCTTGCCCGTCTGCCTCTTTGAGGTGACTGTTCAATGCGAGGCTGATGTACAATAGGGGGACCTCGAGATGGTCTGTCAAGTTGGTAATTACTGGACGATGATGAAACAGGCTTTGACTGTGAAGTGTCAAAAAGATTTGTATAAGAATCAGACTTCGGATAATCATGGATTTCTGAGCCTGCCGATTGGCTACTTCCCTGGCTATGTAGGTCGTCTTGGTGATCCGACAAAAGTGGAGTGCGAGGGGCCTACACAACGAATAAAAGGGGAGACAATTTCAGTAACGATACTGATGGTAAGACATCACAACATATGGCAATATCAGCTGATTAGGACTGGTGGTCGATTATGAGTATATGTTAGGTTGAGGAGGTAAACCATGCGATATAACACTTGTTACCTATGTGCTGACTACAGGATTGTGGTTATGCCCTGCAAGAGAGCCAGAAAAAAGACACTGAGAGATTAGTGTCCAAACATGGGGAATTCTCAAAGAACAAGTACATTTACTATTGATCGATAAATCTTTCTTTGAAAATTCCACACTATTTAGTAAAGATTCACGACAAAGTACTTTTAAGCTTGATTTCAGTCTGAGGCTTCATATTAAAGTTTTATTATTAATCATAAGATAAAAGATTTTTAGCTTTTACAGCACTTTGTCTTGAAAAGTGAAAGAATGATCCCATTCACTGTGAAATATTTAGTGAAATATAATAGTTCTATGATTACTTTCATATAATGTACTGGCAAGCATATACATGTATAGCAATGTAGAAATATTTGAGATTTGTTTATGATAACATTGGTCATTATTTGTAGAAAAGAACAAATTAAAATCACATCAAAAACACATTACATATCAAGGGAGAGTAGAAATTAAACTCAAATATCACTACAAAACACATGCATATGTTATTTTAAATGCAAAAGGCTTTTGGCAACAGTTAAGCATCATTTATGTTAACATGTAATTAGATTTACTTAAAAAAATATGTATTTATTCCTCTTTATGTAATTAAATGTATGGCAAAACGTAATGGTTAAAAACATTTTAAATTGTGTTATTTTTCAGTCATTCAAAAATGATGTCTTACAGCATAGTGTAGAATCATTAATATTCACAGCGGCTAATTTTTTGTGGATTTTGTTGGTATTCCCTTATCAATAAATCTATATTCTCAATGAATTAAGAAACAAAATTGCAATTACATCCCAATGAACATGTAACCAAAAAAACAAAAACAAAACAAAACAGGCAATCAACAAAATTGGCCCCATGAGTTCAAATGATTCCACACAATACCAGTTTTAAGTCTTATTATTTCATTTAAAAAATTTCAATTAATGTAGCCATATGTTGCAAATAAAAACACAGCATAAACACACAAAACAGCACATGTCCCTGTTGATTATGGAAGCTTGGTCGCATTTATCCTAATATCCAATCACTATAATAAATATCTAATTGTATAATGTTGTGATCAACATATAGAAGCACCTAAATCTGCAATATTACAAGAAATTCAGCAAATTTTCTGCACTATAGAAAATTAATTTTCTAAAAGACACTGTACACACTTCTATTATTTATGCTAAAAAGCAGTGTTATTCACAAAGCAAACAGTGACCTTGTCATTAGTTAAGCATTTATTTTTGGCAAATTACTTTTTCTATTACTGGGTTCTATTCTACAAGCTGTGAGTGCCTTGGTCAGTAAACCCCTCAATCTGATGATTGCCACATTAACATGAGTCAGTCTATCATCACCTGTGGGCTATTCCATATATATCATGATGAGAATGGAACTAAGGAAAGAGGATAAATAGCTATGCTTGAAACAAAATTACACACAAGAAAAAGGGTGTAACAGTAGATAGTCTTGATCCATCAGTGTGGTCTGGTGAGGAGGGTGCAGTTGTGGTTGATGGAATAGCCCACCTGCTAAGATTAGGACCAGAAAATCTTGCCAAGTGGTAGTCTACAGGTTATATGCTACCGTGATAAAGGGGAGTAACTGTGCACTTCCACAAGAATTGACAAAGGAAAACCAAGACCAACCTGTTATGTAAAGAGTAAATTTGTACTTAGTACTATTGTACATTTTCCAATTATATATTGGCATAATATTTATATGAATATGAAAGAGCTACAGATGATATATAAGCATACACTTTTTTTCATTGACATGTCTCTTCTTGGATATATAGGTTAGTAACATTGGGATGAACAATTAGATGTTTATAACTTCCTATTATAAATTATATGAATTGTATTTACTGTATGTTTAATACCCTCTGTAAGTTTTTATGAAACATGTGAAACAAACATGCTCAGATAGAAACGTACTATACAACTAAATGATGATTCCGTTACCGTTAATTGAGACCACCAATCCATATAACCAACAAGTAAAGACAATCTTTACTATTGAATTCATAACAATAAAACACAAAAACAACAAACTGGAAAACAAAAAGAATCAAGATAACTTAATATACATATATAGTAATGTAAATACATGTAACATGACAATACAAATCAAATCTTCTTTGATGGCAATTCATTTATTTTTTTTGTTTTTTTGTTTTTTGTTTTACTCAACATTTCTCAAGAAGTGAATATTTATATTAATATATGCAATTTTTAAAATATTTTTCAAAATTTAGTTAATATCAAGAAATGTCAAATATTAATTTTCTTTCACCTAGTAATTTTAATTGAAATTTACATGTCTTTAGTATTATACATTTAATATAATTTTCCTTCAATAAAAACAAACTTGTCTCTCTCAACAAAAATTCATTGAAAAAATAAATATTTGATGAGTTTAAAAAAAAAAGAAGAGATTTATGACAGTTTAATATTGATTCTTTAACAGAGACAGAAAGAGAAAAGATTTAAAAAAGAAAAACAGCACACATAATAATGGACATGGGTACAAACCTGGTACAATATCTTACATTTTGGTTCACAACTGCAGTATTTCTTTTCACTCCATTGGTGCTCGCATCAGAATACAGCTTGATTTCTTTGTTAGCAGATGAGTACTTGACTTTCAATGCATCTAATGACAGTGTTCTATGTTTAGGCACATAAGAGGATAGTCTAAAATAGACAAAAGTCAACACTTACATGATTAGTCATAATAGATTATTTCATACACAAGATTTTTTTTATCTTGGCCATTTTTATATTTTTTTAAAACAAATACTGCTAAGTTGAACAGCAACAACCTAAAAATAGTTTATTGCTAAAAGTTATAGTCCTGTTCTTCACACACTTAAAATGCCACTTTTTATATTGCTTTAGTTTATACTTGTGCTGAACTTATCTTCAAGCACTTACTTGGGCCAGACAGGACCACACAGGGCATATTTACAGTTCAAGCAGCATCCTTTGGTGAAGGGATTGTGTCCTCCTTTGAACCTGCCAGTAACCTTCCAGAAACGACAATGTACACACATATATAAAATAATATGGTACATGAACAAATTTCATGATTTCAATTTTTGATGATTTTTGATTTTCAATGCAAAATCTCTCAAACAAAATTTTTCAAATTTTGTTTCGAGAGATTTTGCATTTAATAGTATGAAACAATTTTCATAAAATTTCAAATTTGGTTTGAGAGAATGTTCAAATATTTCTAAAATAACACCCCCCCCCCAAAAAAGTGTCACTTTCTTCTCTGTTTGTGCTTGTGGAGAGAATGCAAAGTAAGGAAAAAAATCCAGAGAAAATTACCTGTTCATTGGTTGTTCTCCCCCTTGACACCAACACGATGTGAAAGCCAGTAAGCCCTGACACAGGGAATACTAGTAACCCAATAATTATCATGTCTATTAATCTATGTCAGTGGTCAAGGATCCAACAAGTAAGCATCTCATTATCGTGATTAGTTTCATTTTTAAAAAAATTTAAATTCAGATAAAAGTTACAAACTAGTCATTTAAAGCATGATATATATACTGTATACAGGGTTATTTTCGCCCCATGTTATTCTCGCCCTTCTTCACTTGCGAACGGTTTCGCCCCGTCTTGAATTCTCTCAAACAAAGTTGAGTTTAAAGAGAGTCAATAAGAGACATTCTAATTCGTCCAGTCTTAAATTCGCCCGCTGACAACAAGGGCGAAAGGAGTGAAAATAAAACGGAGGCGAATATTTCCCTGTATATAGCATATACTTTACGCAGTTGAAACTTTTCACCTTTATGGATTTCTTGAATGTTATTGTAACAGGTGGTGAAAATCAAGTCTCAAAGGGAACTCGATCCCAGGGCCTCTGGCACACGGTAACAACAGTCAAACCAATGAGCTACTGAGACCCCAAATACTGATTGACATTTATTACCTATTAACGTGATGACATTATATTAAGATCAACTGGTCAAAAAAGGATACGCTACAATATTTCCAACAGTTTTTAGATCTTCTTTGTGTCTTAGGACATACACCAAGCAAAAGGAGAAGACACTGATCATATGAATGCACAATGAACACAAGAAAAGGAAGAAAAATCTGTAGTTTCTCCTGCCTATACAGTTATTCACCCATGGGCAGTGGTGGTCAAATGTCTGAAAAATAAACCATTTCATTGAATACAATAAAGAAACTTGAGGTCCAGCCCAATAATTCCATATTTTTTATTAACCTTTTTAAAAACAGAGATCCAAATTTTTAGTTATCAATCTTGTCAAACCTTAAGAACTCAAAAGATAGTTTTTTTCCTATGCCTCAAAGATAAAAAAGACAGTTCCCTCTGCATGTTCATCAAAGATCTTACCTCTATACATTTATTACAAACACTACAATGCGAGCATCTGGGTGGCCGGTAAAATTGACAAGTGGTACACCACTTCATTCTGACTGCAATTCCATTTATTTCTACTGGCTTGTACAATGGCGCCCGAAAATCATCATCTTTTACCTCATCTTCATGTGCTAGAAATGTGGATAGTGGAGTAATGTATTAGGTATCAGAATTAAAGATTACTGGTAAGTTACTGAAACTTTCACAAGTATTGATAATTAATTACACGAGTCTATATATACCATTTAGACAAAAATTTGTTAAGGTACCTATTAAAGGTTGCTAAGGTAATAATTTAAAAGCATTTGATATAAAATAATAAGAACATGTAACTCAAGAAATTACCTCTGGGATAATATCCTGGGTCCATAAAAGTTGCAAGCCCAAAGTTGAGCAAGACAAACAGAGTAAGAATGCCCTCATATATTGGAATCGCTAGAGTATACAGCAAAGAAAAGTCTATCAAGGCAGGGCACCTGTAATAATAAAGTAAATCTAATTTAGTATAAACACTGATATAAATTGAAATCACAGTTTTTTGGGGATTCCAGAAAAATTATTCATTCATAGTTGGATATTACAAATTCAATTTTTAGTCTTATAGAATTAGAATAATAAACTGACATCCCTAATGGCAAATAATACTAAACAGACTTTTATTTTTGCTCCAACATATATCCTTCATTGAATATAGAATCTGATAATTTTAGATGTGAAAAGTGGGTTTTATATTTAATACTTATTAAAGCATCTCTTAGGGGTTATAGGGAAAAAAAACACTATATAGATCACATTCGCTCTACTTCCCATTACAAATTTGTTATACAGAGACATGTATTACGAATATGGTTAAGTAATCTACAGGTCCTTTGAATTTCGCTTTAACCAAGTTTCACTGATTATTACATATAAAATCATCTTAATCTTGTTTTGGGATAATAATGATTTTCTTTTTTCAAATACACATAATGTGGGTTCATTGAATCATTTTTACGGGAATAAATTGAGGATTTTGCATATTTAAATTATGCACCTTGGGTATGCATTTAACTATTTTTAATTATTCATTTAATATTCATTCATATTCATTTAACTTTCATTTAATTCATGTCGAGATCAAGAGTCGACATTTTTACCTGTATACAAATCAAACCATTTCACTATTAATATATGATATTTTTATATTCAGAGTCTAACAAATAAGTCTTAAACTATTTTAGAATGTGGTCATTGAATTTCTTAGGATATTCTACAAGCCATTTGTCCACTTTTCTTTTTGCTTACAATTGACCAAATTACCATTTTAGGCAGTAAAATGGACCAATTAATAGCAGCAGTCCTACAAGATTGATCATGACCTTTTCTGACCTCCTTTGTTAACTTCTTGACAATTGTGGTTGTGGAAGAAAAGTTCAGAAGTTCAGTGTATAAGTACCAGGGATGCAATATGCAAAAAACTTCACCATAATATAAATAATTTAACCTTTTCACAGTAACTACATTACTGCATGCTTATTTGCAGGCCAAATTGTTATAGTTTAAATAATGCCAAGTATTAGATGGTAAATAATTAAATGACGTATAGAAACAATTGATGTTACATCATATTTCACCAGACTATGTCAATTTGCCCAGCAAAAAAGCAGTCCTGCAATTACTGTGAAGGGGTCTATACATACCATGACTCGTGAGAGTAAATTAATGTCACACTAATATATTGTCCAAACAGATTTAACAAGCAAATGAAGGGCCAGAAATAGCTGAAAATTGGGAAGAGGGGTGATACTGGAAATAAAATCATAATTTCATTCCGTTAATGAAATAAATAAATTAATAATTTCAAAGTAACATACTGCATACTGGGTCAGACCTATACAGTAGAACTTTGACAATTAAAATAAAATAGTATAAACCATTGTTTTTCTGATGATGTCGATTTGACTACAAAAACGTACATGAAGGATCAATACAAAGAATCGCTAAAGTTTAGCACCAAAATTCATACAAAGTATGCATGACCAAGATCGTGAATTTCAATACCCCGGAAAATTAATTGAAAACGTACACAAAAACAAAGAAAAGTGACGTCGTTCCTAGGGTCAAACCCCAAGCACATATTGCAGGAATTAATCTGCTTGACATTGTATTTCACGGCGAACTCTACTTCTCATAATTGTGTGACTTCATAGCTTGGGTTAGTCTTTCGGCACGAATAACAGTTTGGTATCCTCCATTGACCGAACAACACACAAAACTTAACACTTCGACGTTGACCATAGTTCTATATATTCGATTATTATTATTTCAATAAAATCAAAATTAAAAGCTATGTTAATAAATATTGAATGCGTTAGTTAAAACACGTTATATGACAAGTTTGTCTTGAATCACTTTTATTTTACCGTGCGTAGGAATATATGTGATCAAATATGATTGGCACTTGCTAAAACCAGGAAAATACTGTCGCAGAAGTATATTTTACAAATGCACATATATTAAATTTATTTTATTTTTCAAGATAATAAAAGTTTGTTTATCCCTCTACTTTATTTTATGCTCGATTATTTTATTTTTTAATTCTAACATGATTATGTTTTGATAAATACACTGTGCTATCGTTATAGCCCCATCAAACACTTTAGATCCGCCACCATTTAATGAGAAATATGTTGTCCATAAATGTACTAATTATCTACACACATATCTGCTGGATGATTGTTGATGGTTATCTTTTTGAAAATGGAATGGAGGGGAAGACTTACTCTACATTTTAACAAGTAATAAATTTTAAAAAAGGAAAACACTATCTTCTACAATTTCAAATAATTCGTATGAGAAGGGGAGGGGGGGCGTGAAATCCTTATTTTCTTTTTAAGTAAAATACAAAGTATATATAATGAAAAGGGGCACCCTCTGCACACAGATAATACGCGCCTGTTATGTACAGTTTTAGATACTGAGATTCAAACAGCTGTAAAATGAGCATAAAACCACCAAGAGTCTTTTAGTTTGAACATATTTAATGAATAAATCATGGGGATTGGAAAAAAATTCTTACAACTTACTTCCTCTCCCTAGTCTTTTGAATTACATAATTTATGAAACTTTGAATGACTGAAAGAAAATTACTTTTAAAAAGTTGAGCAAGGGACGCCATGTCCCTGAGCAAACGCACGGGAAATTGTTCTTGTATAATGAACGCGCACCGCATAAAATAATTAAGGATAATGAAAAGTTGGTAATTGGTCACATTTCACCATATTGATATTAGGCATGCTATAATCTTTTTATTCACTATGAGTTTTCAACTCTTCGGAATGCTGCATTTTTCAGTTCAATTTTTTTCTTCTTCAAAATTCTAAGTTTTTATAAATAAGTTACATTATATAATTAAGTGTATCTTTATGCGGATCGACATACATGTGCTACATTTTCTTACAAAGAGGGCAAAACCGTGCTGAATTTAAAACCTCTTGGTCGACTTGTATATAGAACCATTTTAACAAGAGCTTGGACTTTGGGTAGTTGTGTCAAACGGCAATGTGACGTAGACATGTCTATATCATTGCTAGCCACTCGGCCACAGCTCTTTGAAATCAACAAGATTTGTCTGCTTTTGAGCTAAGACTACGCAATCGGTGCATATTTCGCTTGAAACCAGCGTCATTTTAAACTTGTTTTGACGCAAGAAATAGCCGGATAGTTACGTCCTACTGAAAGTCCAAGGTCTTGTTAAAATGGTTCTAAAAGAGTTAATTTCGATTAGCATAATCCACATCGGATTAACCTGCTGAAAAATAATTAAAATAGCAGCTGGAAACAAATAACTTGACATTCATTCTAGATTTTAAGTCACAGAACAAAACGTTTTCAGAATAGATAGACAGCTATGCAGACAGTTAAACAGACAAGCTCGATGGATGGATGGACCATGGATGGATGAGGCACATAGCAACAGGGGATCAAGAGTGCTGCCCCCCCCCCCCCCCCTTATTTCGTATTTGATAGCATCAACAAGAATCCACATACAAAACATATTTTCTCCAACTTTTTTTTCGGACTATGCGAAAACAAGATCTATATGGAAAGTTTTGATGCCGACTAATTTTAAAGATACGGAGGACCCCTCACCCCCCCCCCCCCCCCCCCCCCCCCCCC
>WFKH01010931.1:9118507-9151674 GCA_016163765.1 Magallana hongkongensis | reverse complement strand
AACGCATACATGCCGGTGATGGGTGGATAGATAGATAGATAGATAGATAGATAGATAGATAGATAGATAGATAGATAGATAGATAGATAGGTTCCTGTTTTAATTAAACCAAGTGTGCAAGCTAGGTTAAACAAAAGAAAAAGATATTCAAAAAGAGCGTAAGCTTCTTTTGTTGTAAGCTGTGCCTCTCTTATTTCAATATTAAGCTCAAGCAGTGTCGAGAAACATGATGTAAGATGACATAAATTTAAAAGGAATGACAGCGTCATCTTCAAGAAAAGCAATGGGATCATGATGGTTTTGATATATAACAACAACAAAGGTGTCTGCTGATTATCAGTTGCAGACAAATTGTTTAAAAGGTGTTAATCCAAGAACAGCGCCGATGTGGGTTTTTTTGCTATTTCGGTAAATAGCAATATCTTTGAAACTTCCTGTAGACGAACAGAATTTCAAGTGAAACTCAAACAAAGACGCCTACATGCAAACTTCCTTCGTGATTTGTCAGAATGGAATCGTTAGAGGAGGATCACATTGTGTTTAAGTGAAAAACAACCTAAAAATTATTTTGGACATTGTTCTTGACTTATTGTGCACTACGACAACAGGTGGCAAGGGAGATAACACCGAACAGCTGATGGGAAATCATCATACCAATCACGATGAAACCAAACAGAAATCCAGTCCAGAATCTCACGGCGGTGGCGTCTCCACTAGATCATCTGTATTTGGATCTAGTACAAAGCTCAACTCAGCTTGTCTCATCAAACTCTTTCAGGTTATTGTCATTATACACATCCCTCATTAGCCATGCATAACCGCGAGTGTTAGACTGATAGAGTTCAATTTATATCTTAAAAAATCTACAGTACTGTATGGTATTTCAAAATAAAGTTTTTCATCAGTAAGCAAACCAATTCAAATTCCAAGTGCCAAAAAACTTTCAGACAAGTTTTAATGCATTTTAGGAATCCCTATTTCACCAATCTTCTCCAATTTAGATCAGAGACACAAATAACAGAGATTGGCAACTCCGCCATTATCGTGTTTTTTGGTTGAAAAATGGTACGGGACCAACCTTACTTTGAGAACTACATTTTAGTAAACTGAGATAATGATCTTAAACCCAAAGTATATTGTTTTAATGAAAAGTGTGCATAGGTTTTAGACATTTTTTAAACAAAAAACTGAAAAATAAGATTAATATATAGAAAATATATATTGGCCAGATATAAAACATAGGCGAAATCTCGGACGACGGGTAGCCAACTGCCTCCTAAAACTCCTCTTTTAATATTGTTTATATGACATAAACTTATGAAAATATAATATTTTGAATGTTTTGGTAATAAGTTTTAGCAGTTTATATTTCGATATAATTGTTTATTAGAAAGATATACTGATTTAAACTGGGAACACTTTGCAATAGGGACCGCGAGATTTCGATCAGTTGCCAATCTCTGTTATTTATGTCTCTGTTTAGATTTATTCATATTTTTTCTATGATAGATATGTACCATACAATTGTGTCGATCATCTCTTTCGTTTATTAATATAAAGTATGACTGTCAGTTTCATACTGTATTGTTTTCAAAAGAAAAAACATGCGACTGAATGTGCAGGAAAAAGAAGCTACCGTATTCTAGAAACAAAATAATTTCTACAAGAATATTTTAAACTGCATCTGAGGAATTTCTGTGTGATCCATCTTCCTTCGTCAAGAATTGCTAACAGATTATTCATTAGAAAATTAATAAATTGTTTTTAATATCACACAAACTTAAAAAAGAACCAACCATAGCCAGAACTCCTTCATAATGATACCGCAATATCCTTACCTCTTGATATATTTTTCTCTTTTGATGTAAAAAAATTTTGAAAATGCTAATGAATATGACAGCACAGTTGTCCTGCATTACATAATATTACACTATATTGTTTTGATATAAACCGACTTGTAAATGATACACTATGATGGATATTTTCTATGCCAAACAACATTCATGACTGCACTTGCGTTATTGGTAGCATCTTAAACACATTGCAAGATATTTACTGTTCGATTTAATTACAATCGCCTTGAAATGTCATAGTTTTGCATTTTTAGTGTTCTAGGAAATCAATAGTACTTTGTCCTTGATTTTTAATGTGCGCAGCAAATATTGAAAACTGATGATAAAAGTTCAGCCCTTGCAAATCATGTTCTTACCACTATTGCTTGATTTGCATTACCGTATTACTAAATAAATGATGACTGGGTCACTGGAACAAGTTTGTCATTTATTTCATAGTTTTTATAAATAATACACAAAATTGATAAATGTACATGTATATAATTGATAGAAAACTATCAACTAGAAAACAATCATATAAATTAACAAAAAGACACCTTTCCTAAAAAAGGGTGAATTGTTTGTTTTGTTCTTTAATTTATTTAGAGTATTTTTAATCAGTTGAATCTCAAAACTCAAGTTCAAGTTCAAGTTCATTTATTTCACTCAAAACATATAATGTTACATGAGGTGCAGAAGAATTATATACAAAAGTATAAGAAAAGCAGGATTTAAAAAAGATAAACAGAGAAAAAAAAATTAAACAATAATTTTATATAGTTGTTACGTAGGATGACCGACCAAATCAAATATTTTACTAATTAAAGTACACATTTTCATAAGAATTACATGGTTTGAAGATGACATAAGTGTTCTAAATTTTAACGTGTTTGGGTTTTTAAGATAATAATTACTAAACAATTTTTTTCTTACATGTGACAATGCACTACATTCTAAAACATAGTGAAATTCATCGCCAATTTGGTTGGCTTCACAGTAGCCGCACTTGCGGTCTTCACGTGGAGTATTGTTCCACCTACCAATTACTATAGGGAGGTGATGGTTTATAGTTCTGTATTCTTAATTTTCAGAGTACAGAGTACATATTTGTGTGTGATAGGGTGTTATTTCCTTCCTTGGTTGATGATTAAGTTGATGAAGTTATTCTTCATTAAGTATAACTATATTCAGCAGCTGTCAGATATTGTACAATTTAAGAGAGCTGCATAGTTGTTGCCATTTTTAGACTATATCGATCTCCTTGTCAGAGAAGGAAAGCTCTCAATAAAGAGATAGTAAACCATTAAAACTTCAAAATTTTTCATCACAAAATAATAATTTATAGCCAAAAAAAATAATATATTATATCTTAAAATTTAAGGTTGATCTGATCAGTGATGGTTGATTTGTTGACCATCCAGCCTCCTAAATCTCTCTCCCGGTATCAATTTGTCATTCTGTGCCATTAGCATCCCAACCTTGTCTTCATCTCTTCACCGCTCAACATCGCTCTTCACCGCTTAACTTTGACACTCCTCAGAAAACAGACTATGATAACAATTTATGTCTTTCTCTGAAAAATTATTCATTTATGTAGAGGCACTACAATTTTATTGAAGCTATTTGTTTTCCTGAATCCATTTACAACCTTGAACTTTCTTTTTTGAAATTGTTATTTATATGTAATGTGGTTTGCAACAATAAATTTAATGAGGCCTTGGGGCATAGTTTATGAAAAAAAATTGTTTACTCTAGTTCTAATTAGAAGTGCTAGAAGGCTTGCACACAGAATATTTTTTTTTGCACAGAATATTTTTTTTTTCCACAGCTGTTTCATTTGAAAAGATGAGTTTTCATTTCTTCCAGAAACTGGAATTGACAGCAGATGAACAAAATCGGCACCCAGGGGAACTCAGTCGAGCCACGTTTGAGGTGAGTCTCTGGGGACTAGTGAAGATCTTAGCTTGATGGGGTAATAAAGACTCTGGCTCCTGTCTTTGTCTTTCTCCCCTCATCTACTTAAACAAAGCTAATCATAAAATTTGCAAACTAACTGAATTATATAAGAGGGAATGTTTTGCTTTAGAACAGTGATGTGATAAAAGTCTAATTTTGAAGTTCTTGTTAGTTTTGACATGCTTAAGATTCCCATTGTATTCCAGCATTCTTGCTGTAATTTAATAAATTACAAATTTTTAAACTTTATACTTAAATGGCAATCAATGCATGATTCAGAAATTCTTTAGATTGAAAAAAAAGAAAATAAAGAGAAAAATTATTTTGATGTAATATTTTCCCCTGAAATCTGTAATGCAGCTGATACTTGATGAGAATTTTGTAGAGCAATGACTTGTCCACAGATCAATGTCCTCTCCTTATTGTCTTATTGTCAGACACAATTGTCAGCCATAATTGTTGTGTATTATTGACTAGTAACACAAAATAAGCTGTAGAGATAAGAAATATTGTCTTTAAAATTATGCGACAAAAGATTGATAGCTAGAACTTAAAACATTAGGACAAGCCTAGCATTGGTCTTTGACATGATTAATGACATTATATGGCACTTGATATGCTTCTTAAATCATTATTTTAACACATTCTTGACCTATTTAGTGTTTGTAGAATGCAAGCATTTTTTTCTTGATGTATTTTTCAACCATCATTCAAGAAGCTCTTTCTTGGTGTATTTTTCCATCATCATGGAAGCAGGGTTTTTTTCTTGATTGTATTTTTCCATTATTAGTCATGATCCTAAGTTTTTGTAATATTATTTCATTTTATATTTATTCTTATTTGACACAGACATTTTTTCGGTGGGATGATTTAGTCTATACAGTAGAACTTTGGAGTTAAAAATTTCTGTGAACTGTTTAATTCTTTGCTGTAACGGCTTGTGTCGTAGAATGCCTTCCATGGCCCCCTCCACACATTTGGGAAGCTACTGTACACACAGATGGTCAGACAGACAGCTAGTGGGGACCGAGAAAGAATCACCAAAGAACAGTTCACCAAGGCTGGCAAGGAGCTTCTAAAACTGTACGATGAATCCTCCCAACAGGAGTACTACTTCAAACTCTTTGCCAGTGGAAAGGACCATCTCACAAAGGAGGGTAGGAATCAATGTCTCTTATAAGATCTTTCTGTGTTTCCATGTAAGATAAAATATTACAGGGCACTTTATGTTACCTTTGAGAAAGAGGGCAAGTTGCTTTGCTAATGGCAACTGTCCATTGGTCAATCTTTTTATTTGCCTTGTCATAACATGTGAATACATGTAGCATTACAAATGGATAACCTCTGTTGGTGGTCATGTCAGAGGCCAAAGGTCACAAGGTTTACTGAAATATTTGTCAAAAACAATCTTTAAAAAGAGGGCATATGTATTTTACTTTATCTTGATTTAGAAAGCATGTGAAAAAAAAATCAGTGGAGATAAATCATTGAACTAGACTTTAAAGCTTAGCATGCTTTGTGGTCTTTTCTCAGATGCCCTGCAGATGGTCAAGGTGTCCTATGCTCTCACTCTGTCAGCCACCATGATTCCTTACTCCAAGGGCAGCAACGATGATGCTTTGTTTGAAGGCATCGTTCAAGGCATGGTATGACCTCTTGTTAGCTTACCTTGTATCGCAGTATATAGAAAAGCTTGTTCACATTACTCTTGTTCTTTGAAGCAATTTGAATTTATACATCTGAAAAGTGAAGAAAACTGTCTTTTGTATGCCACTGATTTAGCACAAGGTTTATGTACCAGTAATCACGCATTTTTTCTTACCATGCTTGTTCATTATTTTTAGTTTGGTATAAATGAGCGAGTGACATTCCAAGATTTTACCTCATGGTCTCAAAAGAACAGCCCTCACTTGTTCTGTGGGGTTCACAACTGGGTATACCAGATTCTCACTGGCTCTAAGATGCCATCAGAACTGGTAAGTATTCATGTGATATAAAAGGAGAGAAAAAGTATAAGCATGGTGAGAGAAGTCAAAGTCCCTCTCTATGAATAAGTCATTTGTATCTTACTCTTTCTGAAAAAAAAGGTTATGACTTTAATTGCAGTGTAAAGGTACTTGTGTGATTAACCAGTATGTATGACTCAGCACTTTAAGGGATCATGCTGTAAGCAGTACATGTTAGAAGCTGTGATCAGCTCAGCACTGTTAGAGTAGTTTTTTCAATCACTGTATAATCATGATGTAATCTGGCATGGACTTGGCTATAGAGAGACTATCCCAGCTCTGCTGTAATAACACGGGGCTCCCCAGGGAGGGAGGTGTCATTGCAGCCTATCTGGTGTCAGCAAACACATTCAGGCAAATGGTTATTTGTTTGTAATAAATGGCCATTGATTGATTTATGAGAAATGATACCTTTTTTCAGTAAATGGGTTGGTTCATCTTCAAGCTTTGTTTGATGGGTTGTTTACATTGCCTTATCTCCGTAGAATTTATTGTTTTATTAGTACATTATAATGGGTTTGTTATTACTTTCTAGAGAGACTTATTCATACCGATCCTTCAGATATTTTAGTTGAGTCTCAAGTCTTGATCCATATTCTTTTATTCTTCTCACATATTTAACATATTAATGATTATTTTATAGCAGTTCAAATGTTCATTACTGTACCAATACAACATGTAATGATACTTTTGGAAATACATGTACACGATTTCCTTGTAAAACAGACAAGATGTTTCCATAAAAAATCCATAAGAGTCAAAATTGTAGACACCATAGATTTAATTGCCTCTTTCTTTACATATACTGACTAGTGTACTGTTCATTTGAAATTTCTGATAAACATTTCCATCCTAAAAAAAATAATACCAAACACAAAATAATGTCAATGACATGTTATTATATAATAGATGATATTAAAGATGATGACAATGTGATAAAACTGTGTAATGACTGTAACGTACTGTACAGAAAGTAAATGCAATATTGTTTTGAGATAGTAGATATAGATTGTGATATCAATGATATTCCACTGATATATATGATATCATAATATCACACAAATCTTGTGAAATGTCAGTAAACTGAGTGAGCCCTGAGTCACTGTCTGTACAATATTATAGGAAGCTGCTAAGGTCCCCCAGTTGGAGAGATTTGTGGAGGACAAGTACACTATGAGTATGGGGATGTTATGGATGCTGACTACAGTCATACCTCAGTCCTATACCCACAATCCCGAGGAGAAAAAGGAGAAACAGAAAACCAGTGAGAAGAACCCCCTGCTGAACTCCTACCACCTCATAATGAAGCTGGTGGGTGTAAAATCAAATCTATAGTCTATCTCAGTCTGGGCAAATGGTACATTTGTATTGCAATACGTAAAAAAATGTATTAATACACAGGTCTGATTTAATACTGAGTAATGATAATGGAACTAAAAAATAGGGAAGGGTTAGGTCAAGTTACAGAGGTAGCATAAACATTTAGAACTATACAGGATAAACTATAACAGTCTTAGTATTGTAAGACCAAACAGCAGTGACTTTGCATGATCATTGTGTTGGAAAATATGAATGCATTGTTTGAATATCAATCCATTCTCATTCAAATCATCTCAAAATGTTTCCATTTATCAAATTAAGTAGGTAACCAAATCTCCTCTAATACTGAATAGTACCGATAAATCTGAATATTGAACTATCTTCTTAAACTAAACAAATTTAAGTTCCCTTCCCCAACTTTTTCGTTGTATTCATTTGCACAAACTAAGATGTTGATTTATTACGGGTATGTAAAACTTTTATGTTATTAGTTACCAGTACATATTAAATGCCAAAGTTACTCAAAATGCAATGCAACATCTTTTTAGTCTTTCTTGCAATGAATGCATGAGAAATTGGTGATTTGTGTGGCATGCCCGTATTTATCTGACAGTCGGTCTGAGTACGAATAGTGATGTGATTATGCAAAGCATCAATGTCTGGCTGCATTCTCCTTTTACATGATTACTGATTATCTCATGGTGACTGACATTTAGATAAAGAGAGTTGATGATCTTAGAATATAAACAAAATATGCAACATCTATTATTTTAAAACTTTTAAAACGTTGATTTGAAGGAGAAGATTATTACTGAAGGAAGATTGCATGTCCCATGGACAAATAAAACACGAAGTTTTTATGTGGGTTGTTCAAGATATCCCCTCTATACCTTTGTCTTTCATGAATAATTCATAACGGAACACATTGATTTTTTGATCCCGGTAGTCTTGTATCATTAATATCTGATGTTTGTTACCATATCTGTGAAGTCAAACAGTGACACGTTAGGCAAGATAGATAAATTCATCATTCTGTGATGAGTTAATCTATTAAATCTGAAATATTGATTTGTAAAGAAATTCACAGAAGTGTGTATGCTTGTACTGGTGATATAGATAAGTGGAAGTCATAAACTTGTGTCAGATCTACAAACATGTTAAACTTTGTGCTATATAAAGTACATGCACATGTACAAGGTATATGGCAGGGGCATATGTGTCTGTATTCCTTCCTACCATCTGTCTGTCTACACTTTGCATTAAGCTCATTTAAAATACAAATATGAGAAAGAGAAGAGAGAGGGAGAGAGAGAGACAGAAAGAGGGGGAAGAGACAGTGAGACAGAGAGATGAGAGAGAAAGATGAGAGAAACAGAGAGAGAGAAACAGAGAGAAAGAGAGAAACAGAGAGAGAGAGAAAGAGAGAGAGAGCAATTCACATGTATCATAACTTTATGACCTTGATCTTTCCCATGACTTTGACTTCAATATTCCTCATTTTGCCTGTTTTTGAGTTTTAGAGAAACTGTTCGTCATATTAATCAAATCTCATACAATGATACATTGGAGGAATTTAACTGTGGCATAACTTTATCAGCTTGACTTACTCTATGACCTGAACACCATAAATTTTATCTTCATCTAAAGAAATGAGGTACATTAAAAAAAATACTACATGTATTGGGTTGGCCAAGTTTTGGATGTATCATCACTGATTTTTTTTTTAAATCAAGTTCTTAATGATTATTTATCATTGTCACTCCCTAATGTGAAAACCGGTATAGCAAATATCTAGATAAACAAGTATCTCATCTTTATACGAAGTCTATAAATGCTTGACATTTTAAAAGTTGTCCGTCTCTCTCTTCCAGGCTCAGCTGACCCGCTGCCAGAGCTGGACCTTACTGTACGATAGCCGGGAACACGGCCTCTCTCATAACAGGTCCTACACCTCTATATCTGTAGAAAGAGTCCATGTCTCTGCCTCCAGAATTAAAGAAAAAATATAAAATTACCTTAAAGAACTACAGAAACATACTGTAGACATCTTTGTCTTTACAATTAAAGATAAAATACAAAACATAAATAACCATTTTTATTTGTTACAGATTTCATCACCATATTTCATCATATCATGGCCCTACTATTACTCTGATTTCCTTTGAGGGTAGGAACACATACTGTCTGGCACTGGACAAGCCATGGAGGTAAAGACTTCCCCATAGAGTACTGTGCTCAAGGGAGGAAACTCTTTATATTTACAATAGATGTACTGACATATGATTGTGTGATTACCTGCATCAAACAGGGAAAAGTGGCTTGTATGATTTTCATGTTGTTTTCTTTTCATATGAAAATCATGCGAAAATCATATGAAATTCATGCAATCCTCTTTTGCCTGTATGTATTCAGGTACTTCTCAGATTTTAGTGATATTAAACATGATTTGTAAAGATAGACTAATTACTTGTAGGGAAGGCTCCAGCAGGTTTGGGGGAGAGGATTCAATGCTAATACAGATCTCTCCTATCTTCAGAGTCATGCAAAGTAAGTCAGAAATGGTCTTTACACATGTACAATTATTAAGCCATACTAGTCATCAATCAATTTTATAAATAAATAAAACAGGCTTCTTTTATTTAAAAATGTACCTTATTCAGTAACATAAAGTATTGTTCATTTTTTATTTCCAGATAACTCAAATATTGACATATTGTTATTAATGTAAAATGGGTTGATTGATGAATACATCACTAAAAGATGTTAGAAAATTGAAGGTACCAGGTAATTGCATATGTTTCTAAATTAAGGTGGAGGTCCACTTGTCACATGGAATGAGTACTCCCGTGACCTTCGTAAGGGTATTTATATGGGCAAGGAAGGCAGGTCCCTGGTGCTATTTATCCCCGCAGACTTTGACTCAGTGGAACACTATGGAGTGAATTGCGCTCTTCACAAAATAGAGGTAACTTTAAGAAATAAATTCATAACACATTACCACATATCTGTTAATCTGTTGAAGCCTGGTAGTTGTGGAGACAATTAACTTTGTTTGATAGATGTGGGGATGTGGCCCATCCCATATCCTGGAAGAACAGGTCAAACAAAAGAAATGGGAGAAAAAAGAAGCCGAGAAACAATCCACAAAGAAGGTAAAAAAACATATATAGGTGAAAGAGATTGGAAAAAGAAATGAGAATAGTACAATACATGTACTATGATGTCAGCATACAATCATGTACATTGTAACTAGAGTATCAGCTAGGAGAGATTACGTAGCAATACATTTTAAGAGCATAATGTTTACTGCCCCATATCATTTATGTTCAAATTAGATTTTTTATATCATTAATATGAAAAATCAAATTTATATAAGTTAGATTTGAATATGTGTTAGTAGAGATGTCTTCAATAATTTTATATTGGTTTGTATATAAATTTCAGCTCCATCTTGATGTTGGTAAATGGGAAGAGAACCCAGACAAGCAGATTCTTCAGTGGGGTGGAATCAATGTGGAGCATCAGTACTCCCGAGACAGTGGCTTCTAAACAGTACCAGTTCAGGGGCCATTCTCAGCGGGAACCAGTTTATAGGAATTCCATTCCATGTTCAATATGTGTATGCCAGAATCAAGCTGTGTGTGAGTTAAGAGGATTGTAATACACGTACATGTAAAAGATTGATTATACACCTGTACATAACCATTTTACTGGTATATACCAATAGCTGTCAATTTTATTTTATCTTTTGCAGTAAAACTTAACAACCACACACAAAGGATATCTCTAAATAGCTTCTGTATATTTAAATTGAGATTCATAGTGTATAAATCATCCTTCTGGATATGAATATACATGTATGCTGGTAAAGACTTATATAACAGCATTTTTAACTTGTATTCTTAACACAAACATTCATATATTCTGGTTCCATCTGTTTGCATCTCAACTGCTGGTATACTGTGGTAAAACTACTTTGGAATATACTGTTTCAAGGCAAAATGTAACCAGTATATTAAGATTAAGTTATGGTTTATGTTTGCAGGCTGAATCTCAAAAATTGACATTCCATATTGATTTCAGATTTTTACATACAGTACTTTACAAATAATATTTTTGTTACTGACAACTACCCTAAATCTGAATGTTTTTTGTGTGTCATTCCCCTTTGATATTTATAAGTAAAGGGGAAATGTTATGTTATATAAGTACATGTAAATGCATAATGCTGTTGTTGTTTATGAATGGTTTGTATAGATTTTCCAGTACATGAGTGCATATGACAAGTTTTATGCATGATTTTTTTCCTATATCCCAAAATTACAGATCACGTGTTTGGTTACTTGTAATGTGTACATCTAGTTCTTTATTCTGTTTTGAAGAAAAGGAAAATATAAAGTGGTGCTATATCAGTCAACACAGTAGTCGGAGGTAAAGGTTCGGGCATTCAATGATTGGTGAAGGTCTTGCCTTTCTGATTATTTTGTTCATGTAAAGAGCAGTTTAAGCTACATTTATAGGGCTGTTCTAGCTATCCATTTGTTTATACCAGAGCATGAATGTTGTAACAACTGAGAGACTATCATGCTTGTGCTTCCAAGTTTTGTATTTTTTTTTTCATAATCTTTGGTTTACAGACCAGAAGTGTTTGGAACTAAACAATCTTTCTGTCTCATTCAACAGCAGTAACTTTAAATTAGGGATTGTAGAATCAATGTAACATGTACTTGTTAAAATAGAATAGAAACTCTTTGCTCTTTGTGCACTGAATGCCACACTGAAATATATTGACACAAAATTGAAAGGAATTCATATATTGTCTAGTTAGTGAATTTAGCTGTGTTTTTAAACAAATCTTTTTGAGGATGATTATATTTATATAAATATTTGAAATGAATTGTGTTATGTTGATTTAATAGACATTTCAGTTAGTTTAGTTAAATTCATTTTTAAAAGTGCCATGAAATGTTGGATAACACCATGAATGAATCCATTGAATTGTGATATTGTATGAAGTATACAAATGCTCCCCTGATTGAGTCTGGCTTAAGCGTGTATCTGGGAATGTTCAGAGAGATCTTAGTTGTAGTTCCTCAATGTGATGTAGTCACCATTGTTTATTTGTTAGTGTGATGTGTTTATTCAAGAAAGCTAGACATGTCTATGTAATTCCAGGGTAATAAATTTGTTGCCAAATGTTCTGAACTTTTAACCATTATATAAAAGGGATTAAATTTCAGGCATTTGTAAATTAATGACATTTGTAAAAGATTTTTTTAAGTTAGAATCTCAATGTATTGAACTTCTTTTAGTTGTCTGTAGATCTATGCCAGAATGTTAATTTTTCTTCAGTTCCTTAAATAAAACCAGTTTCATGGTTTTTATTGAGATGATTAAGTTGATTTTTAATGCAAGCTTGTGTTTACAAGTAATGATAAAGTTAAAAGTAACAGAATGTTTTTATAGATCAACAAACAGTCTGTATTTGTATGTATTGAAAATGCATGTATCCTGTATCCAATACTAGCATGTACATGTAAAATGAAAGAAAATACAATAACTAGAGGACGAGTTAAAGTCTGACATTAATATGGTCGTAAACTGAGAGTTGAGAAATCCAAAGTAGCCATTGATATGTATCTTTTTGTTCAAAGATCTGGAATTGATTTAACTTGAGTTTATTATAGGAAAATTAACAGAAAGGTTTAATTTTGTACATGTTTTTTTAATTATGTGAAATGAGGTGAACTTCTCAGTTTTATTCAGAGTGAAATGTTTGGTAAAAATCATACTTATTTATACCAAATGGTTATTCAATATGGTTTCATTACCTATTAACAAAATCTTCTTTTTGTAAGGGTGGTAACAAAATCATCTTTTTTCAGGGTTAGGTGATAATATTATCTTATTTCATTAGTCCAATGGAAATTAGTGATAATTAGATATTGAATTACTAGTTTCTCAGAAGAAATACATAAAATGGGAGAGAAAGCACAAATTCAAGAATGTGATCATATTGTGGGTAATGATTTATTGTATATGTCTATGATTACAAATTAAGGTGCTTGTATGTATATTGTTAGCATTGTTAACATAATTATTTTTGTACCCATCTTCAATAAAATAATGATCCGATAATTCCCAATAAAATTTAGAAATACTATGGTGTCTTTATTGTCTGAAAGCTAAATTTTTATGTTGTGTTTGAAATATAAAATTTTATGAAAAAGTTTTCAGAAAATTCAATACATGTTAGAACATCTGTTTAAGGTTTGTATGTAAGAGTATAAACGAAGGAAATTCTCATAATAGACACAATTAAAAAAAATGACATACTTTTGGCATGTCAGTGTATAAATGAAGGAAAATTCTCTCTCTCTCTCTCTCTCTCTCTCTCTCTTTCTCTCTCTCTCTGAGATCCGCCCACCCCAACGTTGCATCAGATAAAGTCCATGACCCTTGGAAAAGCTGTGAACGTCATTCTATATTTAGTCAACCAATCACCGCTGAGTATCTTGTGACGTACATTTCTCGAAATCCATAGACGTAGGGACACATCAGCACTTCCGCTTATTGCATTGATCGACAAACAACAACTACTATGACTTAGACAGTTTTCTAACAAAAATCATCGGAGAGCGCTGACTTCAGCCTACAATGTTGTACGGAAAACGAACCAAATCAGCCTAATACGGAATACGAACCAAAATCAACCTAAAATGTCTCTGTTAACACCGAAAACGATCGTAATCACCACAGTTCCTGGGAAGACGCAGTCTAGACCCATCACTGTACAGGCCCCAATGGACGTGGACTATTACTCGGAGGATCAGGATGGAGGGCCGAGAAAAAGGCGTCGACTAACGCACCTGTCTCCAGAGGAAAAAATGATGCGAAGGTAAATAGTTTCTCAGGAAATGGGCATGCCAGCTTATATTGATGCCCAAACATATGGAGGATCAACAATAAGTTTGCATTATGCAATATTTTGATATGAATATTTAATACAAGCACGCACATAATTTATTGAACTTTTTTTTCCCCTAGAAAATTGAAGAACCGAGTAGCAGCACAAACTGCACGTGATAGGAAGAAAGCCCTGATGACCGACCTCGAAATCCAAGTAGCAAAATTGATGGAAGAAAACAAACGTCTACAAAGAGAAAACAGTAACCTCAAACAACGATCTTCTGCCTTGTTGACGGAGAACTCGTCGCTGAAGGAACGTCTCGGAGCGGACGGTTCGCTAGTGAAGCTGGAGGAGGGGACCTCGGGATCTGCAGTATCCTCAGTCTCTCTGCCGCGGGGACACACCCCTTCTCCATCTCTACCAGCGATGCCTTACGTTCTAACACTGTGGTAAGCATTCAACATTTATCAAAACTCATTTTTATTAGCATTAATCTTAACATTTATATCTACCAATGATATCATATGCCAAATGTTATAATTCTGTAATAAGCAATCAACTCATCTGAAAACTTTTTCACATTAGCAAAAACCTTAAAATTGTGTCTGGATGACATGGAAGTTTATTGTTGAATCTGTTATTTTTCAGTCTATACTTGGCAATGTACACAAAAGTGCAGGTTCCTCCGAGCAAGCTACAGACATTGATGTCAAACCTGTATGCCAGCTCCAAATTAAGCCAAGAGGAGATACCCAACCTGGAGCCGATTCTTCAGTGGTGGGGCCGTCACCAGCAGAATTGGAATCCATCAATGAACTGATTAAATTTGATCATGAGTATTATAAAATCGAACCCCTCACCCCAGAGCCTGACGTGGAGGTCATCGTCGATTCAGGAGTAAATTCTTCTGTTGAAATTCAATTGGACACAAAGTGCATTGTTCCAAATCTAAATACCGAATTTCCTTCTCAAAAGGATTGTGTTCAGACAATTTCTGAGGACTCCCTTGTTTCTTCTGTTGAAGACTTTGTGGACTTGGAAAAGGAAGTGTTGAATGTTTTGCCAGAGATAAACATTGATCTTCTGAATGAAATTGAAAGCCTCATTGAAGATGACCTCCATTCTCAGGCCATTCCTGATTCCACTGATGAAGTTTCACAAAATGGACAGATCTTACTGCCAGTGGAACAGAATAAGAAACTTCAGAGTGAACTGTTACCACCAGTGGAGGAGAAAAGTTCTCTGAAGAGGAAACGCTCCCAGACATGTATTTCCTCATCCGATCTCCTCTCCCTAGAAGACTGTTTATCCGGCAGTGACTCTGGGATTAGCAGTGACTATAGTGAGGTTGGCTCGCCCTACAGTGACATTTCTGGAGGGCTGTCAGATAATGTCTGGGAGGAATCTTTCATTGAACTGTTCCCTGACCTGATGTAAACAGTTTTTCTGAAGTTTATTATTCTTTACATACATGTACATTTATTTACTCAATATTCTCATAATTTATTCAGAAGGGATGCCTTTCTCTCATTCTAACATGTACATAATGTTCATTTTGTGAAATAAATCTTATGGAAAATGGGAATATATAGTTATTTTCTTATGGAAGTCAATTTTATATTATCAATTTAGATAAGGACAGATACGTGTAAAAATAACATGAAAGTCTTGAGATTTGATTGTTAGTACATGTATGATTCAATCTATCATGAAATTGGAACAAAGGAAAAAAGAAGGAAGTAAGGCCTTCAGAGGATATCCAACATTATTTAGAATAAATCCATATAAACTAGGTCTTTGTATTCCTACAAAGAACGTAAGGTGCTTACAAATGTGTCTTTGTGCTTACTATCTTTTTATAGCTTCCTAGGAATTGTGTGGCCAGCAAGCCTTTTCTCTTCCTGTTTAAGAAGGGCCAGGTAGTTCCCAAGCTTTATTGATTGCAAGGAAGATAAAGTTTGTAGAAAAGCCGATGCTGTGAAATGATCAATATCTTGACAATACTTGACCTATTAATAATGAATTTGATAGTTGCCAAAGTACTGATTAATGAATTTAACTCAGGTTGGGGCAGTTTATGTTTTGTACCCTAGTAACAAGGAAGTGTTTTGTATAAGAGGACAAACTGTTCCAAACCAGGTTGTACAAATATAATTTGGAAAAGTAACAGAACCATTCCCAATAGTTTTTTTTACTTTTAGTGTAGAAAATACGCCAATTGAATTGTCCTAAAAAATGACATCAAAATTTATATAAATTGAATTTTAATATTACATCAAAACACTTTATACAGTGTCAGCATTTGTCACCCTACTTTAAGCCCATTCAAGTGGAATTCAGAAAATTTTAAAAACATTTGGAAAAAATAAATGTGTCATAAAATCAGGTTTTCGGGTACAATTAATTTTTCGCACAAAGTCTAAATTTTGATTAAATTTTATCACACCAGATCAATTATGAATATTGAGGCAACCTTTACAAAATTTTTGTTTACGCTCTCTGAAAAGTACTTGACTGATATTTTCATTAACAAGTTGAGCATAATTTTTTTTTTTTGGTTTGAAATCCAGTTGGCCTTGTAGGAAAATATAACGAAATTTTGATTTTTAATGATAAAATTTACATTCAACAAAAGCCTTGATAGGGTAGTTAGTTGTTTTAATAACGTGAAAAAATTTGGTAGAGCCAGTGATCTACAGACTGATTCCTATTGTGACATTAAATTGCTGCCTAGTTAAATATCATTAGAAAGTTTCCATGTGTCTGGTTCAGAACCAATACATCAATGTTCCATGGTTGACTGAACAGCATCATATACTTGCACCTACACAAAGTACGTTCTGTGTAATGATGCATGCCTAACTGAACAAAACACCTTATACTTTTCTTTAAGAACAATGTGTATGCATGTAGGGATTCCCAGTTCGTTCTCAAAAGTACAAAGACTACAAATTAAATAACGCTGAATGAAAATAATGTTTAATGAATATTCAATGTACATACCGGTATATATTTGTACATAAAGTTAATGAATCTAGCAAAAATACAATTCAAGATCAGTTTTTATATCACAGACAAAATAATAAGGTACCATAATTTTTGTAAGTCATTTTAACAACAAAGAGAATCAACATGCATATAGATTTGATCTATAATTTGTAACAGCTTATTGTCTCATTGAAGTATCAAGTCACCTTATGTAAAAGGTTGAGGCTATCAAAATGAAATGAAATATGTCAACAGATGCACCACAATCGATGTATAATTAGGTAAAATTTTCCCATCATCATGAGTATTTTTATTTTATCTCTGGAATGGTTTGAAATCTGTAGTTCCGTCGAACACAACTGGGTCAAATTTAAACGTATCCGGGTGACCTACGTGTGGAGTGTCGTCTTTGAAGTCAGACGTGCTCCACTGGAATGGAACGACTTGATCATATGTAGGTCCACTGACGGCCACAAACTGCATCGCCTTGAACATTGCACTGTTTGTTAGCTACAGATATAAGATTTAACACTGAGTAAATAACCAAGAAAAGCTAAACTGTACCATTATTTCCCTTATTAAAAAACGTGTGTTAGGGAACTTACTGAAATTAGAATCAAGAGACCTGTTTAATTATAGCAAGCATGCACGCAAATATTACTACACCGTACATATATATTGAAGGAATCTACATCATTTACATACTAACACAGAATTATGTATCACCAACCAAAATGAGAGAAATTGCTATAAGTATTGCAGTAGACAAAAGGCTATCACTTTATAGGGATATACCTGTATATACACTTGATTGTCATAAAATGATAAAAATTGCTATAGTCTGAAGTGTATGACATTACAAGTAGATGTTACACTTGAACGAGTGAAATAGAGTACAATGTAGTGACCTTCATATCGGTGCCACCATGTGATCTGTGACCCAGGGCTCCAAACGGGTAGGTTCCATTGGCTGGGTTCAGGTCACAGCGAGCAGAAATTGCATTTTCTGCACTGTAAGGTGGAGTACAGTTGCACTGAGATAATGGATCATGAGTAAAGTCATTATACCTAAAATAAAATGTAAAATCATCGAACTAAGGTTTGGGTTCTTTGGCATCACTAATAAGAGACATGATTGTTTTAATTTAGCCAAGTTAATCTTAAAAGGGAATTAATATATTGAGAATCATCAACCAATAGCAATCAGTGAATATCATTAAAGTCTAGTACTTTACATATCTGACCTCATCAAGTTCATCATAGATTTAAGGTCAGTGACCTTGGTGTTATCTCGCTTGAAGATTCTAGCTCGAGGACTTCCGTTATAAGAGAACCAGTCTCCATATTTCCTGACATTCTCATTTCCACCACTTTTGTTGAAAATGACTGGGAAATACCTACAAAAGATGGATGTTCTGACACTTATACAATCTGTTTCCCTTTTGGATGACAAGCAACTTAAAAGATGTATGACTAATTTAAGGGATGTGAAAGCTTGAACTTAATGTAATATTATGTGTATGACATAAACAAACTCACGGGATATTGTAGCTGGGCCAGTATGATTGTTTCAGGATCAAATCAGTCTTATCATCAGCAGCCATCATTCCTCTTGAAAAATATAACAATGAAATGGATTTCTTGAAATATTGAGGAATAATTAAACCCACATTAATACATGATGCTTATAAACAAATTGAAGCCCTTGAAATTACATTTAATAAAATTAGACACTGAGGTTGATCAGGAGTTCTGGACAAATGGTATTTTTACCAGTACTCAGTTTTTTTTGTCAGTAAGTTCGTCCAATGATATGAAAGAACAATAAAATGTTTCATTTTTACTGGATTGCATTTTTTACAAGGTTGAGGTAAGAGTGTGCAACTTACGGAATTTGTTCCACTATATGAAGAAGCTTGGTCATGTTGGTCGATCCCGGTGCAAACTGCTTGTAGTCTACCACCATCCACTGGTTGTTGTAGCTGGATATAAAAATGTTACTCAGAGAAAAAATGAAATCTCCCCATTTTATATGTCAGATCTAATAATTAATATGTGGTACATATACATTGAAATATATACTATATACTGTAAATCAACTAGTATATCATTTACGGCTGGTTAAGAAATGACTGGGGACAATTAATTTCCAAGAGCAAGTTGTCATTTTATCTCTTTCAAACAATGAACACTGGACCGGGATGAAAATATCTGCGAATGTCAGGGATAACTATTGCTTGCAATACTTGGTTTACATTATCCATACATGTAGATACTTTTACTAGCCAGTATGCTGTTAAAGATTTCCGTCTTACGTGCCACTGTTATATGGTATAAATAGCTGTGCCCATGAGGTTCCATCTCGAGCCAGGTAGTTACTGACCATGGTCCTGATTCCCTCCATCACAGAGTTTGTGGGTGTCACATAGGACCAGAGGGCGGGGTTACTGTTACCAATGGTTGTCTCCAAGGAAACCTGGTCATAGCAAAAACAATAAAAAGAGGTTTAATCAAGGTAAAGGTGTTATTGATTAAAAAATCACACTTTCTAAAGGAATCCAATCATAGTTTTTACATATACATGTATACATGAATGAATCATGGAGTTTTAGTACTATGTAGAAACCATAGTTTATTTACAAAAATGCAACAATATATACAGTGCATTGTAAATTTGTTATATAAAATGATATAACATAAATTCCAATTGAAATGGTCAGAAGTCAGTATTGGTATTTACTATTTTGATTACATAGTAGTAGGCCGTTTACAAAACTATCCTTTAAAGTTGATCATATGTTTACTTCTGAAAATATATTTAGTTACAGGGATACAAGAAAGAATTTAGTCCATTAATTCTCTTTTTTAAATTTAAATAAGACCTACCATTCCTGAGCTGATTAAGTAGTAGTCATCCCCTGACATCAGAGTCCCTGGGTAAGATGAAAAGGTCATTGTGTGCCCGGGAATGGTACCTGTATGGAAATACAGTCAAACCCTGTCATCTCAAACTAGATAGAACCAACAAAAACTTCCAGATATCCAGAAAATTTAGATATTGATGTAAACTACTTGTAGAAAAAGTGCTTGGAACTTCAAAATCACTTCAACATATACAGGTACATGCATATATGATATTTGAGAAATACTAATGTTTAAGATATTGTTTGAATGTTGTTTGTTTAAATAATAAGGATTTTTACCAGCCATCAGTAGTTGTCAACAACTTAAAGACGGTTTTCAACATAAATCACTCACCTCCTTTCTTCATTTGATATGAGAAGCTGTATTTCTTCAACACTCTAATCATACTCTGGTACGTATTCCATGTATCATGGCTGACATACAAATCCCTGTTTCCAGGCAACAGTTTAATGAGGGCAGAACATGACCCTGAGCCTCGAACTCGCTTAGAATCTTTCTTTCCCAGCGCCTGTTCCAGATCATCTAAATCTCCACCCACCTGTAAAAAGCTGCAAGGTAAAACAAACTCATCCGAGTCCAACATACCTGGCAACCTATGTCAAAAAACTTATGTTACGAACCGAGTAAATTACAAGAGAACTTGTACATGTACATACTACATTCCGAAGGGATCTAGCTTCCCAGAAGCTCCATGAATTTCTCCGGCCTGCTGAGACTTGTACCCGGCTTCCAATCCTTCCACCTGAACCATGAATGCCTTCACCTGACAGAGCAATACTGACATGTCAGTATAACATCATTTAAAGAACAGTGATCTTATTATAAGAGGAACAACTCTGAATACAAAGTATACAGTATTCTTTTATAATATTGTTGTGTAAAAGTTTGTTTGCTGAAATCATATTAATAAATGTCTGTGAACATACATAATCAGATAAAGAACCTGTATATACAGATATCCTCATCTCAAGCTCTCTACCAAATCTTTTTCTCTTTTGTTGTAAAGGTCTAATAAAAGCTGTCTAAACATTACCTAAGAGTTGTGATACACATTAATGTTAAGATGCCCACACCAGTTTCACAAAAACTCCATGTATTGTAACAATTACACCTTATCTTATTTATATTTCATCTATACACAGTCATGTACAAGACATACCATTCCCCAGTAGTCTTCCTCTCTGTCTTTCTGTGCACTGACCCAGTCCATGTTCTTCTGCAAGAAGTCTCTCAAGTCTGTGCAGAATTTGTTGTAGGGCTTCTCGCAGTATCCCTTAACTGTGTTCTGCCAGGTCAGGTCAATGAGCTCTCTGGTCAGGTACCCCTCCACGATACCTGCAGCGTACGCCTGCACTTCATTAGGAAACTTCTGGACAGTCGAGACATTCAGATAGGACCAGCTAAAGAATTCATATTAAGTATGACTAAGATGCATGTATTAGAGGCAGGTCAGTATGTCACAGACAACTTTTAAAATGATAGAGAAAAGTATGTGCATTCAGGCGATGCTTTTGGGACAAATTGTTTTTCTTTGGGTTATATCTCCATAACATTCAAGCAATAAACGTATAATTTAAAATTAAATTGTTCAGTATAATAAACTTTTCCAAAGTTCGCGAACTAGTCTTTAAATTAATATCAAACCACCAATAGCACTATGACATCTTACCCAGTTGAATTGATTTCATTTCTGAATGCTCCCATTGCTACATAATCCTGAACGACCCCTTTGTGCAATGAGAACTTGTTGGAGCTTTGGTCCCATGTCACACTAGCAGTCTGCTGGGAACGGACAGTTCCCAGACCGATTCCCAAGAAACCACAAATCAACAGACACAGACCTGTCATATTTACTCGATCTGAAAAAGTAAAGTCATAGACAAAACAAGTAACGTGTTTATATAAAATACCTCGATGTATTTTTTGCATAAATATAAAGTAAAAATGTATTTAATTTATTAATTCATTTACTAAATTAAACAGATACCTGTCACAGGTCCAATGTTTTTACCGAAGACGGAAATTTGTCATGTGCATAATCACCTGATCAACAAAGCGAAAATAGAAGTAGGGCGTACGGAAAATAATTCGGGGCTTTAATTAATTATCAAATATGATTTTATCATTTCAATAAATAATTCTTTAAAAACAAATTAGTTATTAAGTTTAACACATCCTACAAAATGTGATTGTATATTTAGGTCCCCATTCTGCAGATAGTGATAATAATAGTCTGATCGTCTGACATCATATTTCTATCCTTTTGGTCAAATCTGGCTCATACATGTACTTCACCCATAAAATGTTTCTGGGTGAAGAATGTGTATTGGCCTTGAACCATGCTTTAGGTCAAAGATCAAGGTCATGGCAGATCTACTTGTACGTGTAAAACCTTGCCAGACAATGTACTGGTATTCTTTCCCCTTGGCCCATTCTGGCTTATAATATACCCACAAAGTGCCTTTGGCTAAACGGTGATTTATAACCATCAACCCCGGTTAAGTCCTACAATTAAATACCAGTAATATTCATAGGGGCAAATATTTTGATCCATATGATCACTTAAGAGAACAAAATAAAACGAAATCAACTAGCATAACATAATGTTTATTGTTTATGATACAACAACCCTGACTTTGATAAGATATGTATGAAAATACATAAAACAAATAATCTATTGTCTCTAATCATCAAATTTACATGTTAAAATAGAAAGATTGCACATTATCTCAACAAGAAAATAAAAATAAATACTTTTTACATGATTTATTAAACATAGACTATTTTACTGTTATGTTTGAGAGATACATGTATGTACAGAGGTGTAATTCCACTCAATCAATAATTCATTCTACATGGGAAATAAACTTCAAATTTCCATCATTACAATATTAAAAATCATTTTTTAAGGTCAGTATAACAGTCCATAAAGTAAATGAATACACTGCAAGTGTTTTAGAAATCATAAAGCTGGATTAACCTCAGCTATGGCACAGAAACAAGACTTGGGTGATGGTCAGTAACCTGGGTATCCATTACCTGTATATGAATGTTAGTTTTAAATGATGTCTCTATCATCTGTGTATAAGAGTCGTTGTCAACAGTTGATGTAGTGGTACATGAACTGACGTGCTGATGAAAGCATAAAATAGATTCCTACAGTTCAGAGTTGGCACTGTAAGAGCTAGATGTGAAGTAGTTGGACCCAGCACTGGAGTAACAGTTGATGGAAGTTGGATACTGAATCATACAGTTCAGAGTTTAACATGGTGTTTTAAAGTTCTGAGTTGACACTGTAAGAGCTAGATGTGGAGTAGCTGGAGCCAGCACTGGAGGTACTGCTGATTGACGTCATGGAGTCATGGCGCTGAGAAGCTTTCAGGATCCCTCTCCTCGGGCTCGCAAACTTCTGTCTCTCTGATTTACTACAAAAGTAAGTCCTGTTGTATTGAGATGAGCTGAACAAAGAAATATGCTGTAAAATTTGCAAAAGATGGTTCACCATCTTCAATCAAGGTTTGTATGAGCAGAAGCTACAAGTGTGTACACATTTTCCATTATCAGAATAAGCATTATATAATGTTTATTATCTTGTTGTTATATCATTTTATCTTGAAATCAGGATCCTTACCTGGCCACATTTTCCTTGTCACTGATGCCGTCATTTCCTTGGAGACAAACCATCTGTGTACTGTTGCCCATGTTTGTGGCTATGTACACCCCACCGGTCTTCATGGAGTTCCCCAGCAAACGGGGGCAGTAAAGGTCAAGACAAGTCTGCTTACCCCTGGAAAACAACAAAAAACATCATTATTAATAAAATACTTACAGACAGTAGCTACAAAACTTATGAGAAATAATCACAATGGAGCTACTGGTACTGTACATTTTTTACAATTTCTGCCTCTATATGAATATTTGATGAAATCACTTACAGTTTTTTAAAGCATTAATGTACACTGTACATGTATATCTGGTTTAAGTTTTTCCTCTTTCTCTTTTAAACTTTCTACAGAATTTAAAGAAACAATCATTCAAATGATTTGAGGAAAGTATCATAAATATTGCTGTAATTACCTTGTTTGCATCTTGTTGGCAGGAATTGTAATGGCTTGAATACTGTTGAAATACACCACATAGAGGAATGGTTCACTGTAGGCTATAATAATAATAAAGTTTTTTATTTAGACAGGATAGCACAATTAGTAACAATGTACTAGTTTACATTGTGGTCCTGTATAAAACATATGTACAAAAAAACATATGTAACATATATTCTTGCTACAGAACAAGAATAAAGCAGTTGTGTATATATAAAATGTACATGTATCTACATGTACCAGAAATAAATTCAAACCTGCATGAACTTAACAAATGATGAAGAAATTTCTGAACATGCATTTATCAGTTTTATCCAGATAATAATTCAGAAATACCAAGTATAAGGTGCTTTCAACCACTGGCTTACCAAAGGCTAGAGGGAGACAACTCCACTTCATGTCTTTGGGTCGGCTTCTCTTTCCATTGCAGTCAACAAAGAATCCATACTCTGTAAAAAAGAAATACATGTACTGTAAAAAAGAAATACAACATGTGCTGTAAATTATACAATCATGATTACTGATTGTTTTGCAATAATCGAGTATGGTACAGAACCAACTTATTTATAAAGCAATACCCTGAGTCAGCTTGTATCCTTACCATGAAAACAGAGGAGAAATTCCATTGGCAGCCCTTCTGGTGTGACATTGACCACTGCCAGTGGGAAGCTGTTATGGATGGCTGCTCCAAAGGCAGCAAAGGCAAGGGAGTTATCTCTCTTATCAACAAACTCTACAAAATATAGAACTTAAATGTATACAAAGTGAAGTCTGTACATGTACATGTATAGTCAATCATAAGTATGCTTTGGTTTAACAAAAAGAATATGAAAGAGAGAGAGAGAGAGAGAGAGAGAGAGAGAGAGAGAGAGAGAGAGACAGAGAGAGAGAGAGAGAGCGAGCGAGCAATAGCGAGAGGCAGTTATCAGCTGCTGGTCTAACCTGTGAGAGAGGGGTGCTCCAGACTAAACTTGTAGAACTTCTCAGTTCCTACGATAGCAAAGTCCTCAGCCAGGCAAATACAGCTGCACGGCTCCTGGGTCTTGAGCTCCTAAACAAAAATAACACTATTTAAGACGCGCAATCACGTTAAAAATTACATTACTATTTCATATCTGATCACTGGCATACATGTCATAACCACATAAATGTATCTGTATAGTAATTCAGGAATAACAGAATATTCATATGTGTGACAAACAATGCAAGATAATGTTCATTAGACTCAAGCAAGTTAAAGTAAGTAAACATGTAAATAATTATGTACATGATGTCAAAGTAAAAAGGACAGAGGAAAAAAGTTTTCAAAATTCACTATATTAACAGGTTATAACAATATCACTAAAATATAAAATTTGAACATGTGTGCTCTGACATTTCCAATACAAAAATAACAGATACAAGCAATCAGATTGTTCAAATACCGATATATACACATATGCCCTCCGTGAGAGCTAGTACATGTACTGACCTTTCTAATACAGAATTCTTTGAGTTCTGTGTTGTACTTCATCACGGTGATTCTGTCGTCAAATCCAGCCACCAGATAGAGGCTCTCATACACCCGCTTGACCTCTAACACGGTACACCCGATCAGGGACGGAATCTTGTCATTAGGAACATGTTCTGTCTCATCACTGGTGGCCTGATTCAAACGGGCTTTAATGGCCTCTCTATGAATATACACCACATGGCGGTCTTGTCCTGAAATAATAAATAATGTGTTAAATTTCACAGACACTTTTTTTTCAGCTAACAAAAATAAGATAACAAACACTGCATCCTATCCCAAGTGACATACCGTTACTAGGTTTGTTACTGACTGTCTATGGTACATGTAATATGTTTTGTTTGTTTGTAAATATATATTGAAGAAAGAAAAACAATGGAGAGATGTTACAGCTACCATGTTACCATCTACAATTTGCTACTTGCCATCAAAAGAAACATTGACGGCAATCACTTGACAAATTTTATCTCATAAAAGAGAGTCACTGTACCCGCTATTCTGAAGAAAAGAAACTAATTTGTGCTGGGTGCACTGACCTGTGATACAGATGACCCAGCCCAGACCCGAGGCATACACCATGTGATGGATGTTCTTCAGGCCCGCCAGCTTGGTGACCAGTGTGTGCTGACCCTTACTGATGTTGACAGCAAACAGACCCTCATCCGCTCCCAGCAGCAGCATCTGTAGAAAAAACAAGACAGGTCTAATGGATGCCCAAATATGAAGTTAAATTGAAACTAAATACATGTAAGGATAACATTATGTTAAGGAACTAGGACATGACAGGTCTAATGGATGCCTGAACAAGAAGATACCTTGAAGTTACATGTACATTGATAGATAACATGGTGCTTAAAATTGAAGACAGACTTACGTGGTTTGAGACAATCAGAGTACAGTTCAGTTCCAGCCGCCTGTCTCCCTTGAGCTCAAGGACACGGAATTCTTGCAATTTCTGGTGGATAAAAAATTTCATGAAAAAATTAACCTTATTTATTTCTAAATCAAATCCATGAATAACTTCATGAGATAAGAATGGATGATAGCTTACAGTTCGCTTGAAAGTGGCATCAACTCTCTGGAGACTTTTGATTGCTGCTTCAAGGGAGGCCACCCACTTCTGTTTGTCAGGGAATGTGACAGCCATCAAGTACAATTCTCTGTGAAGTAAAAAGGATAACACTAAAATTCCGGAAACTTAAAGAAAGATTTCATCTGACACTTTGATTTCTGTTCTATAAATAATTAACTTGTAAACTAATGCCTTGTGTAGCCCTACAACAAGGTCAAACATTCTTGAAACACACCTTCTAGGCCAGCAGGTAGTAAGGGGCTCATGCTCCAGTTTCAGGACGTATGGTAGGTCTGTGCTGGCGGTGTTGGGAAGCTCAGCACTGCTGATGGCACTATGGACGGTCACGTCTGTCTCCGCAGGGTTTAGGTCAAACGTGTCGATGGGGTTGGCGTCTGACTCCTCCCGATACAACAACAGGATGTTGTTCTCTAGACTGCCCCAGCGCTTCTCCCAGCCAGGTTTTCCTGTCCTAATCAAAAGAAATGCAAAGAATACTGTATGTACAATGAAAACTATATTTATTCCACAACTGAAATTTTCCAACAATATGTAAACTATTCATTCAAAACTTCAACATGCTCTCTAAGTTCTCCACACACCTTGGTACTTTGAGCCATCCCTTTATCTTGATTTGATTGGTGTCCTCCAGTGTAAAGTTTTTGCTGTTCCGCTCAATTTTCCCCATAATGGAGGTAAAGTAGTGAATGTAGTCCGTTGGAAGGCCACAGGTAGAGGGCGCTTCAGACGTACATTTGGTGTGACAGGTCATTAGACAGGCTGTATGGGAACAAAGAGGACAGCAATTAATCACTGCTAATTAATACGTCATGTTAGCATACTAGTGTTCAGTATTCAGTTATCAAAGCTAGTGCATTGCCAATTCTTCATTCTCATTCATAACTCTTTTATCATATATAAATACTACAAAAACTTCTTTCAAATTCAGAGATGCAGTGTAATTCAGATTGTATCAACAGATAATGGTAGACATGGCCTACCTTGGCACTTTGAGGCTCTTTTGACAAATGGAACACTTCCCAGACACACTCCACACTTCGTAGCTCGAGTGTTGAGCCCAGTGACAAACCGGTGGGGAATGTTGTGGTGCATCCTGAGGGGTGGGATCTCTTGAGTCTCTATGTTGTACCGCTGGGCTCGCGGGGTTAGAATCGCACTGGGAACACTCTTCATTGGGGTTCGACATGCCACAGCAGCTTTCTCATGAGGAGTCAGAGTACTTTCCACTTTCTCTTTCAATGGACCTTTCAACTGCAACACTAAAATCACAAAAAAATTCAAATCACAGGAAGTTTACATGTGTCTACAAGTAATTCATGTCCTGACATCACACAAAACACATCAACTGTTTAAGAACAAAAGGAAGTAAAGTACAGAGATTCATGATTGCTAATTCAAATTGACTGTTATGCAGTTTTTTAAAACTAAAAATAGTGTGCTCTGTGCAGAGTTTTCAAATGAATCCCTCAAATAAATCACAGTGAACTGAGGATTACAGTATAATCTTACATTCCTGAGCTTGGCTGTAGTTTTCCTGTCTTATCCTTTCCAGCTGCTCTGTCAGCTTCACATTCCTCTTCCGCTCCAGCTCCAAGGAATTCTGCAAGTCTTCCATTGCAGGGAAATGCACCTTACCAAAGTTAAATGACTTTCTGCCTTTTTTGGCCGACTAAAAATTACAAGAATATATCATGTACACGTCATGAATGTTTCCTCAAAATATCTACCCATAATTATCCAATTAAGTTGGGTTTATTTTGTTAAACAATGGAAAAAATAAGAATTGAATGTTACAATGTAAGACAATGAAAATTCAAATCAGTAAAAACTGTAACATGCACCAGGCAGTGTTGAAAATGCAACTTTTTATTAATTTGTGCATGTGGATATTTGAAAAAAGGTCAATATTTCTTATTTCTCTGAAAAAGCATTCCTAAATGGTCACAAACATGTAAATTATATGCATACACATGTAATTATTAGAGACAAGAATGAAAAGATGTTAAAAAGTCATTCATTCCCAGGCTGGTGGCAGATGATTATGACTTTAAAAGCACAGGTTTTGTCAATCTGCTACAATAGCATCATCAGGTTGCTTCAAAACAGCAACAAATAAAACGACATGCTACTGTTAGAAAGATTGATGTTTGTGAATCAACAAACTAAAATCTACAAGATTCTAATTTCTAAAATCACACAGGCATGCTAAAAAGAAGACTTCATTAAAAGCAAGAGGAAAGTAATGCTTGTGAATACAGTTTGAAGAATTAAAAAAAAAAAAAAAACAAGTGCAAAGTTTGTAACGTGTCAGCAACTAGAGCGCAAGCAACATGAGAGGCCCATGCTGGGCAACCAGGATTGGCAGGTTGTGAGGGTGAGTCTACCTTCTTCTTTTTGTTGCTATTGTTGTCCTCATACAGAGCTTGGAGATAATCTATCAGCTTCATCTGCTGACCAATCGTGCTCTCAAACTTGTACTTCTCCAGGAAGTGTAACCCCTTTAAAATGACAAGGAAGATAACCAATCCACAGAGTAATCCTTCCATACTAACAAATACTTCAAGCCTTCACCTCTGACCAAGGCAGGGAAGGAATTGGTAACAATCTTCATCTCAACCAATGTTCAATCGAGAGCTTGTTTTATAGTTTTTATTATTTTACGATGATAAAAGCAAAGCAAAACCTTTACACCAAAGCAGCATGTGGATAATTGTGAATTATCCGTATATTGGATTGAGCTGCATTGAAAAGTTGCAAATATACACAACAAATACTTTATGAAGAGTTTTAACAACATATAATGGAAGCATTTTTATCCACTTATCTTTTTCTGTTCTGATACTGTTACATTATAACATTCAACATCATTCATTGAAATGTTTCCAATGTTGTGTATGTATGAAATGCAACTGATACAATTCCAGCTCAACTATTCTGGGATTAACATAAAGCTACAAGAGGGATGTCAAAGCTTGTGCGCTCCACTTACTTGTAGGGCCTCGGCGAAGTTCTCTAGGTCCACCTTCTCTCCGAAGATCATCTCGAACTTGTCCATGGCCTCCCCCAGGCTCTGCTTCAGCTTCAGGTTCTTCGATCTCAGCTCCTGGATCTCCGTGATCTTGCTAGATATCTGTGGACCACACAGTTAAATCATTAAAACTAACACAGACCCTTACAAACATAAATCAGAAATCTAGAGACAATAAATCAAGTCATTGTCTATCTAATTTTGTTTTTGGTCATTTGAAAATTTACTACATGTAAAACCATTCAAGAAATTGAAAACTCAAATTAGGAATACAATGAAGATCATCCCTTCCTTTACAGGCTCTTTACGATAACATTCCATAGACAGAATCAGTTAGAGACCTGGTTTCCTTACCTCTTCTTTCAGTCTATTCTTTTCTCCACTGTCGGCATCCATGTTCTTCATTTGTGACTCAAGCATCGTTTGACATTTCGATACTTTACTCTCAAGTTCTGTCACCTGCAAGGTAAAGTTATAATTCTTCATTACAAACACATCTTTTACTTTACTTCTAGTTCAAACAACATGTTCAACTTAAATGTACACATGTAGTATTTTAAAAATGATACATGTATAAATACATAGATTTTTACTGTGATGTGCCTTAAATTGAAAAAATATATACTGGTAAACAATCAGTGACATGTTTTAACATGATTTAACTTTTGAGATATACAAAATCACATATCCTATATCTTATTATTGAGCCATTAAGGTCAAGATCTAGTAAATGAAAGGTGCCTACAGGTTTATGAAATTCAAGATATAAATTCTTTCTTTGATGCTTCATAACAATAGCTTGTTTGATAGGGTGTATCGGGGCTAAAATTTTTGGAAAATACAATGAAAAATTACGTTTTTAAGTGCCATTTTCAACGAAATATGAAGGAAACAAGTAACACATTTTGGAGTTTTGTCGATTTTTTACTAATGAGATATATCTAGAATGCCTACAGTCTCTCTAAAAACAATATTAAACAAGCTCTTGACCTCCTCTTTAAAATAATGTCAAATTGAATACAGGTATCGGGGCTACTTTTCCCATGATTTAAGATAGAATGTAAAGAAATGTTTTATTTTCTACATAATTCCTTTAAAGCCGTAAAGTACGGGAAAAATATTCATCAAATCAATTATGACGTCATAATGGTACTAGCACCAAAAAGACGCTCTGGAATCATTTACTAGATCTTGACCTTAAGGTACAATCATACCTGAGCCTTCCACTTGTCGGCTTCCTTCCGAGACTCCCACTCCCTCGTCTTAAGAGTTTCCATTTCAGACTTCAGTATCATCTTCTCAGCCTGATATTCTTTCTTCACTTGATTCAACTTCTCACTAGCATTTTGTCTGTAAATAAACATAGGTAATCACAGATTACAAAGCTCACCGAGACGAGACATCACCTTTATGAGGCATCACATTTATGAGACCACCTTTATCATATGATATGAAAATCATAGTTAATGATCTTGGATATTCATGGAAACTGTTTTGACACAATATCGTATATCATATGTTAAAAAAATTGTATGAAAATCATATGCTCATTTCATACGGTATTATAAGATACAATGTTTATCAATACAATAATATATAATACGATATTGCATCCTATGATACTTACAATATAGTATCATATAATACAATATAATACTGTAATAAATAATTATGCAATATAATATTGTAACATATGATATGACATTGTATTGTGTCATACATTACTGTATTTGATCACATAATACAATATCATTATACAATATATGATACAATATAGTATTACATAATACAATGTCATATCACATAATTGTAACATATGATATTATACTGTAAAATATAGTATGATATTGTATTGTATGATATTGTATCATATTTGATACATAATATGATATTGTATCATATGATTTGATACAACATTGCATCATATCATATGATAAAATATCATGTGATATAGTAATATATTATATAATACAATATCATATTATACACTATCGTATCATATAATACAATATTACATATTACAATATCATATAATACAATTCATGTGATATAATAATATAATATGTAAACAAAATATCCTTTTATACAATATCATATTATACGATATTATATATTATACAATATCCTATCAAATGATACAATATTACATATTGCAATATCATATGAAACAATATCATGTGATAAAATATTAAATATATTATACAATATCATATTATACAATATTGTATCATAATACACAACACTATACATAACAATTACATGACACAATATCATATCATAATGTACAAAAAACTTGATACAATATCATATCGTATCATATAACTTTTTACAATATGATATAATATTGTATCATATAAAACAATAGTGTATCATATCATATACATGTAATACTATATCATAGGAATCATGTTATATCATTTAACAACAAACACATCTATCAAGCAGGTTTAAGTGAGGTAGGAGATTTTTTTAGCATCCTTGATAATGGAGATCAGGCTCTGCATCTGAAGCTACCTCTGCGATTCATTTATATTGTAGTTAAATCAACTGTGCAAGTTTGAAATAGTACTAATATCTATAAAACATGTGACCTGTTCCAAAAAACTAAACCTCATCCAGCATCCGAAACCTATACCTCAGATTCAGCATTCAAGTCTGTCAGGTGCATCAGTATCATAAGATACATCATCCATGCAAGTTTTGTGAAGTTAGGACCAATAATAACTAACATATATAATCATCAGAGGGCACCTGCTACAAAAACTTTTACCAGCTCTAAAAACCATAACCTCCTCCAGCATCCGAAACCTATGGCTCAGATTCAGCATCAATGCCTGTCAGGTACATCAGTATCATAAGACGCACCATCCATGCAAGTTTGGTGAAGTTAGGACCAGTAATAACTAAGATATATTTTTTAGCATCCTTGATAATGGAGATCAGGCTCTGCATCTGAAGCTACCTCTGCGATTCATTTATATTAAAGTTAAATCAACTATGCAAGTTTGAAATAGTACTATTATCTATTGAACATGTGACCTGTTCCAAAAAACTAAACCTCATTCAGCATCCGAAACCAATGGCTCAGATTCAGCATCAGGTGCATCAGTATCATAAGATGCACCATCCATGCAAGTTTGGTGAAGTTAGGACCAGTAATAACTAAGATATAACCATCAGAGGGCACCTGCTCCAAAATCTTTAACCAGCTCCAAAAACCTAAACCTCCTTCAGCATCCGAAACCTATGGCTCAGATTCAGCATTCATGCCTGTCAAGTGCATCAGTATCATAAGACGCACCATCCATGCAAGTTTGGTGAAGTTAGGACTAGTAATAACTAAGATATAATCATCAGAGGGCACCTGCTCCAAAAACCTTAACCTCCTCCAGCATCCGAAACCTATGGCTCAGATTCAGCATTCAAGCCTGTCATGTGCATCAGTATCATACGACGCACCATCCATGCAAGTTTGGTGAACTTAGGACCAGTAAAAACT
>WFKH01010931.1:9058545-9072604 GCA_016163765.1 Magallana hongkongensis | reverse complement strand
TCCTAACTATATTATTTTTACCATATTCACATTTAAGAGGGCTCGATAATCGTGGTCATTTTTAGACTATATTGATCTCCTTAAGAAGAAGAGCTCTATATGAAGATATAGGAATATCTATAAAATACATAAAAGTTTTCTTTACTAAATAAAAGTGTATAATTTAAACCTCATTTCTACAAATTGAAGGTAAATCTGATTACTAGATAAAAGTTTATTACAGTTTATTATAGGTTATATAGTTTATAGTTTAAACCTCATTTCTACAAATTGAAGGTAAATCCGATGGTCGATTTGTGGACTACCCAGCCTCCTTAACATATAACTCTTGGCACACAAGTGACAAGTATACTAGAACTCCGTTAATTTGAAGATAACAAAACTCCAGGTTCCTTACATTTTAATGTAAACGAGTTTGACAGGATAGTAAATATGCTGTTATGAATGATTTTAATTTGGTATTAGAAGCAGTTGTGTGTTGGATACAATGAGTGTGCTGATTTCACACATTGCAACTGTCATGTAGTAATAACCACAGTTTTCACCTTTAGAAATATCAAAAATACTGTAGATTACTTATTTTACACTAGTACTTAATCCCATGATTCTGCTGTATCAAATCGCAAGGGTGTAAAACGCAGGCATCGAAATTTTGTTATAATTTCGTATACATGTAGTTTACATCAAGCATGAGGGTGAATTTTCTGAAGTTTACGCGGATGATAATTCTTCGTGTTTAATCGGAAATTAAAGTATTCATTTGGATTCGTATAACTCATATTTGGAAAAAATGTACATTATCTAACCTGATTCAGCAAAATGAAGTGCAATAGTCTCTCATTTAAGAGGCCTTGTACTCAGATGACACTGACCAACTACACGAATTTCACCAGTGGCAAAGGAGACTTCATAAAACGATGTCTCCTCCACCTCTTTTTTAAATCGGGCAGTTAAGAATCGTCACCTGGGCACAAGCCCTGCCGGTTTGATTGTACCGTACCGGTTGCCGGACATTTGAACGTGGAGCTGGGTTTGTTCGAAACGATGTCAGTTGCGCAGTTTGACATCGTTGCGAAAAAAATCAGATACACGTTCAGATGTAGAGAGTAAGATTTATACACTCCAGTTATTCTATGTATATCGATCCTTTTTATCTATTGCAAATTCTAAGGAGTATAATATAAAGTTTTTTAAAACGATTTCCTTAAAAAAAGAGAAAATATTCTTGTCTTCTTCAATCTGTGTTTGGTCTATGAAGTATTAATACATGAAAATAATTTTATTGTATAATATTAATATTGAAAACAATTAAATGTATCTGTAAATTAATTGAAAACCTTTTAAACATATGTTGTTAGGAACGATAACTGGTCAGGTTGACACATGTGTAATATACTGATAAGGTAACCTTTAAATTAACATGATTATTTGCGACTAGATTGATAACAATGTCTGTGTTCGAAAATTCGATCCTCGTTTATTTACATCTATTTATTTTCAAATTAAATGGAAACTGCAGAATTATAGTTCTGATTTGGTCCTTCTCCATGAATTCATTCCGTAGAAGCCTTTTTTCGAAAGATTTACACCGTACAAACATAACGCATATTAACCTGATAAAGAACTCCATGCTTAATTATGAATTTAACATACAGTACCGATCAGACCGAACCTAACACCAAAGTAAACCCCAACTAAACCCCGGGTTTACTTTCGGGGTTTACTTGAGGTTTACTCCGGGTTTACTTTTTGAAAAAAAAATTGTGTCCAGTTGGGTTTACTATGGGTCCACACGGGGTTTACTTTGGGTTTACTCGCGGTTTGCTTTTGGGGTCATCTTTAAACATTGAAATGTGAAGCAGACCCGTCTTTTATCTAATTATTTTACTGCCTGTAATTCCCACCACTTGTCTATTTCAAATACACATGTAGCGTCTGCCTCAGGGGGGTTTATTCCCACTTAGCCAAAATTCTGAATTTCTTATTCCCACCTAGCCAAAATGTGATTTTCACACCTGAGGGGTCATCTGTGTATAGTCTGTTTTAGACTTGCATGGTATTACCTGCCATGTACAATTTCATTTTAACACATTATATGAATGAATATTAAGTGAAATGAATTCATTTTTATTCAAAGACATATTTATATTAATTTTGAATTAATGTTCCCCTATGTCTGGCATGAAAATATTACTTTTTTTTTAAAATTGTACTTAAATCGCTTAGAAAAAATAAAGAGTAACAAAATTATTTTTAAAAACGGGAAATAGGACACACCCTTTCTTTACTTTACACATCATTTTTGGGACTCACACTAAAATATTGTTCATTTCTTTGGGATGGCTGCTCAATATTTGACAAAAAGTCAAATTATTTTTTAGGGATGTGCCACAATATTTATATGCAATTAAGTTCTTTAAAAAAATGTTAACAAAATATAATGCAGGTAATAGAGATGAATAAGTTATTACAGTTATCAGATTAGAAGTATATTGTAAGTAGGTTATATGCTCGAAGCTTCAGTCTACTCTATCGTAAACCTATAAATATAATGTAATAATAATAATGTGATAACTTTAAACATATGCACATCTCTACATGCACTTTTCATATGGTAAATGCTGTACATATTTTATTCATATCAAATTAAGGCGCAAGTGTCTACTCAATCTTGATTTTATAGCAAATGGTAATGGTTAACAATAAGATGATTTCCATTTTTTTAAAATCTTTTTTTTACTTCTAATCGGGGTTTACTCTCTGGGTTTACTTTAGGTTAACTCTGGGTTTACTTAGGGTTTACTCTGGGTCTGCTCTAGTAAACCCAGAGTAAACCCCGGAAGTAAACCCAGGGTTGGGGTTTACTTTCTGTTAGGTTGGGTCTGATCGGTACTGTAAACGCAATCTTATCAACAATCCTTTTGGTTCATGCAGTAATCTGGAGGATTTTTATCATTTCCTTTTTTATGTATGAATTATTCTAACGCTAGAGAAAATCATTTTGAATAAATTTTCAGGTTCCATTGACAAACAAATTATTTTTTATCAACTTTGAATCATTTAGAATATTCGATTACTAAATAGTTCCCTCTCGAAATGGAAATCAGTGTTGTTTTATTTTTTCTGTGCCATTGTTGAGAAAACATGTCGGTTACGAAATGTTGAAATTTAATATTAATTTATTTCATCATTTTCAATTTATTCTATTTTTCAAAGTGAACACTTGGAAGTTTTGTTAAGTGTATATTATTTTGATTTGATTGATATCAAGTTTTAGGCTCCATGATACCTTGCTTGCACTAACAATTTATTTTTCAGTTTCTCTGAATATACTTTTAAAAAAATCACATAAAATAATTGAAAGCTTAACATACAGTACCGTATTTTAATTATGAAACCATTTTTTCAAAAAGATAGTTGATATGTCGATCGAATGATATAGTGGTGTTGAGCCACCTTAAACTTAAATTATTTTATTAGTGCAAAATGAAGTGTAAGAGTCTCTCACTTCATCGCATTTACAACATGGCGGTAAAGATCGAACTGCCGATTATTTCAACATGCGGAAGAAGACTTCGCGAAACAAGGTCCCCTCCTACACCTTTATATATTCGTCCTGTTGAAATTCGCCACCATGGAGTAGACCCGGTCAGTGATCAACCGCACCGATCTCGGTCACGTGCTTTTCGTACATTTGCATGAACGGGCACATGTTGAGAGCGAGATTTTCACACTCCGTTAAAATAGACGTTATCTTTCTTATTTATACACCGGAGAGTATAACACAACTCTACAATGGTGTTTTAAAATGTGTTTGATGCTTCATACTTGTTTGGAAGTTTTTTCTTAAACTTGATGGTGTCATAAATAAAAACTATCGTAAAATAATATTTCTTGTTAAATTTCGAAATTGTTTATTAATAAATTCACAATTATTCTTTGTTTGAAACTTTGCTATGATATAACATTAGTAACGATAACTTGTACGGGATAAAATATATAGGCACAACTGAATTGCAGTGGGCTAGAAAAACGTACGTTAAAATGAGCAAGGCCTATATACTAAGTCTAGTATTTTTAGTTGCATTATAACTGTCCGGCCTCAAGATCATTGATTCATTGTAAGGGTATTTGAGCAAATTGATTGTTTACTTGAAATATGTTTTCTATATAAAGAAAATGGGTAATTAGTAAACAGCTGCAAAACAGAAACAAAACAGAAATTCAACAGTGCTTTTGGGTTGATTATTTTGACGCTATATAGTGTATGTTTTGAGACTTTATGAAAGTTTGTTTTTTAAGATGTCCCAAAATACAGAACTTAATCAGTCTTATACTTGTCAAAAAGGAGATTAAATATCATGAACTTTGTTTTTGTCACTATCCAGTAGACACGTAGCGTTGTTTCAGCGTTGATATTGTGTGACGACGTCGATAACACTTTTTTCCCCAACAACTTCAAAGTTATTTCTACAAAGTTGATTTAATCCGTCGTAACAAAGAACGCAATGATTTATTTCAAAGAAGAATATGCAATGTAGTTCAATCTAATAAATTTAAAAAATGGACTTGTAGAGCCGCCCCTCTATGTTAACCATTTAGTATCGTAGAGAAGCGGTTTAACAAGTCTAATTCTAATTCGATTGCAATGTACGTATACATAGCTATGCAGTAACCTATATAGATACAGCAGTATCCACTAATAATATAGAGTTGCATTAGCGGTTGATGACCATTGATGATACATTAACGAACTACCTAGCCGTCCAAATAATAATACAATTTCAAAATGGTATCACAAACGTTTCAATAATGGTTGAAGTTCACCCACTATAGCCTAGACAATCCATTAGGCCTAATGCAAAATAAAAATCTATCAAAAATGGTCAACAATGTACTTTTTAAATTGTCCATATTTGAATAATTTATCTAATACTAGTACTCTTTTTAGTCAAAAGAGATAATTATAGACAGAGATGCATACAAAAATACATGCGTTTAAAACAGTACTGTTTCATACATAATTTTATCATTAATGGTTAAAGTTCCGAGTTGGGGGGGGGGGGGGGGTGTTTGCCTTTTATAGTTATATTTTAAAACTTAAAACTTTTAAACTAATTTCGTTTATTTCATAGCAACTTTTTTATATGCTACCCCAAGAAGTGGGAGGGGGAGCAACTCTTTCAAAATTCAATTTTCTATTTAAAAAAAAATGTTTGCTGCGAGAAAAAGTATTTTCATAAGAATAAACTGATGAAATAACGGAACAACTTTTTGCGCTTCTTTCTGCACGGTCCATCATACCGCGAGGGGTATTTAAGCTTGCTCGTACAGCAAAGGAGCGATATTACATTGGTTAAAGGACTGACTTACGCTCAATGATACTGGATATAACAGAAGTTTCTTAACAGTTTAATTTACTTCCTTAGAGAATACATTCGTCATATTAAGCACTTGATTGTAATTGTAAGCTCTCTACATATTTTTGCTACCATTTCTCGTGTCTTGTTTTAAGTGCATTTTTTGGCCATGGATTTACTTACACCTATATTAGCAAATATTCTAATCTGTTCAAGCTAAAAACATCAACAAAGTGACACTACAAGGGAAGGAACACAAACAAGGCTTCTTTATATCTGACTATTTAACATTCATGTATTCCAAATCTTATTTGTATTTTGATTATAAATAATCTCATTATTGTATCTTGGTATATTTTTATTCTTATAAACAATACATTCATTGGGTAAACACTTAGAACTTTGGTTCATTGTATTTTGAGTTTTTGTCCTTGTGATTTCATTTTGGTGTCAAAAAATTTACGCAGCTGTCTCTATATTGACACACATTTTCAAATAGCGATGAGACTAATCATATGTGAACTATACACCCCCATCTCAGGAAACATATTGTAAGATACTAAATGTTTTAATTAAACTGTATCGTTATATAAAATTCATTTGCAAAACTTTTCTAAGGTATTCATGCTTGAAAATGAGTTTAAAAATTGCTTTGCTGAACGCATTTGAGTCAAATGATCTGATCAACCATTGGCTCTTAACATGCAACAGAAATAAGAATGGGTTTGCAATGTATTTCGTTATAATATTTAAAATGAGGGTCGAATCGCACTTAAACTAACAAGAGGTTCTAGACCGGAAATAGGGTATATGAACGTTTATCTATTATGTGTGCAAAAATATCAGTTGTTATACACCTGTTTTACAATCTGACATCATTACATGTACACAGTTCAGATTAAGAGAAACATTTACAACTCCGATCAGGTATTGTTAAGCTATAAGTTAACTTATTTTCCTAAATGATTTTCTGACTTGGTAGATTAAGTGTAGAGAGTAAGATTTTCACAGGTCTAATACATTTACATGTACTTAGCCATAACAAATGTTGTTGTGCATAAATCATTACGCATCCTATATTATTTTTACCATATTCACATTTAAGAGGGCTCGATGGTCGTGGTCATTTTTAGACTATATTGATCTCCTTAAGAAGAAGAGCTCTATATGAAGATATAGGAATATCTATAAAATACAAAGAAGTTTTCTTTACTAAATAAAAGTGTATAGCTTTAAGCATCATTTCTAAGAATTGAAGGTAAATCTGATTACTAAATAAAAGTTTATTATAGTTTATTATAGTTTATATAGTTTTTAGTTTAAACATCATTTCTAAAAATTGACGATTTATCTGATTACTAAATAAAAGTTTATTATAGTTTATTATAGGTTATATAGTTTATAGTTTAAACATCATTTCTAAGAATTGAAGGTAAATCTGATGGTTAATTTGTGGACTACCCCGCCCACTTTACATATAACTCTTGGCACACAAGTATACTAGAACTCCGTTAATTTGAAGATAACAAAACTCCAGGTTCCTTACCTTTTAATGTAAACGAGTTTGACAGGATAGTAAATATGCTGTTATGAATAATTTTAACTTACTTTTAGTCTTAGAAGCAGTTGTGCGATGGATACAATGAGCGTGCTGATTTCACACATTAGTTTAAGAAATATTTTATTCAAAAATATACATATAAGTACATGTATATAAGTGAACACGGATTGAACAGCAGGCAAAAATAGCCTATATTAGTTCTCTCTATTTAGGATCAAGGTATAAATATTTATAATACTAATAGTGTATACTTTTCAAGTTTTACATGGAGATTTTTACTAACTTATAAAGAATATAGTAATATAGGATTTAGTTAAATAACAAGATAATGAGAGAAAGAAAAAACAAGAGAAAATAGAAATATATATATATATACATATATAGAAGTTATAATATAACAGGCCCAATAATTAGCATATGTAAAGTACAATTAGCACAGTGTTACTCATTGTTAAATTACATTCTAAAATCTTTTACTGTTTTTTTATAAATTTGTGAACTTGGTCAAAAAATGACATATTTTCTGAGAGAGATAGACAATCATAACCATGTAGTACAATATTAATATCTTTTGGTATGTCATGATCACTCATGTATCTAAACAGAGAGTTTCTCTGAGGATTATAACATTGACAATGAAAGAAAAAATGAAATGAATCTTCATAGGAGTACCCACATCTTAAACATTTTGATGATTCAACTAAGTTATGATTATACAAATCTGCATTAAGGTTACTTGAAAAATTTCTTAACTGGCAATGGAGAATATTTAAATTTCTTTGTCCATGGTTGTATAATTTAGGTTTTGTTTTATCTACAAGATTATTGTTTTGCAAGCCTTGCTTAAATTTGGCTATACTTGTTGCAGATTTTAAACTGTTTGGCAAAGTGTTCCATAATTTAACTGTTGACGGTAAAAAACTATTATAATATGCAACAGTTCTGGTAATTGGAATGTGAAACAAGTTATTATTACGTAATGAATAATTATGTGAGACTGGGAGACACTGTTCAACCATATCATACAAATATTTGGGTGTATAATTATTAAGTATTTTATACATGAGTGTAACTTTGTGTTTGTGATTTCACACATTGCAACTGTCATGTAGCATACCTGTATATGCCGAGAATGTACACGGAGAAATATTTTGGACTGGTGTCTTGGATGACTTTGGAATTCCATCAACCAATGACGACTGTGACAATGAGACTTACGGAAGTAATTTTTTAATATTCCATTTGCAACTAACAAACATTTTTTTAATAAACTTGAATATTAATATCATTAAATAAAGTATAATTGATTGGTTTTCGTTCCAAGAGTAGTATTAGAATGGGGGGATAGGATTGGATAATGAAGTATGTGTAGTAGTACAGCGACGCAGATAAGGATTTACATGATATATTTTTATCAATATTATTTTGAAATAATCTCTATCAGAAAGTCTGCTCTGTTGTTTTAGACCAAATTTTATAGAAGAGTTATCGTTACTTACAAGTTAATAGTTAAGAAATTTTCATCTCAAATTTCATTAATTATATTAATTTAATTCCTAATAGTATGCAATAAAATTATGCATTCATAGTTTCCTCAAACGAGTTAACAATCTCTTGGAAAGAAAAAATCTATATATCTACGACTTAAATCTGTTTAGAAAATACATCAGAGTTATCTTTTATCACCTTGCATTGAATTTATAAGTTAAGTCGATCAATATCATTCGGAGTGTATGAATCTTTCTCTCTGCATCTGAGCGTTCACCGACCTGGCATCTGCGCACAGGATGGTTGAAACGCCATATGTACGGCAACCGGTACGAAAAACCGGCAGGATCTGTGTCAAGCCTTTGAATCACACCCGCTCGAATTTACTATGGTGGAAGAGACACTGCCTTGCAAATCTCTGTAGCACCTGTAAATGAGCAGTTGGTCATTGTCATTGTTACACCGATTCTCTTTATTGAGAGATTATTGTACTTCATTTTTTGTAAATTAATTTTAATTTAAACTTCAATTTTTTTTGAAAGCTTTAAAAATGCAATTTTTATCTTCATTACCAACATACATGTATACCATTGCCAAACGTTTTCTATATGCTTGTACCAGTTTTCTGCTAACTCATGTTGTTTCAAGACAATTACAATCTTAATTTTCGGTGGAAAAGTCCTTACTGAATCATCTGAGCTAATATATCTATAACTGTACAAATAAAGAAATATGGAGGTAATAACCACAGTTTTCACCTTTAGAAATATCAAAAATACTGTAGATTACTTATTTTACACTAGTACTTAATCCCATGATTCTGCTGTATCAAATCGCAAGGGTGTAAAAACGCAGGCATCGAAATTTTGTTATAATTTCGTATACATGTAGTTTACATCAAGCATGAGGGTGGCTTTTCTGAAGTTTACGCGGATGATAATTCTTCGTGTTTAATCTGGAATTAAAGTATTCATTTGGATTCGTATAACTCATATTTTGGAAAAAATGTACATTATCTAACTTGATTCAGCAAAATGAAGTGCAATAGTGTCTCATTTAAGAGGCCTTGTACTCAGATGACACTGATCAACTACACGAATTTCACCAGTGGCAAAGGAGACTTCGTGAAACGATGTCTCCTCCACCTCTTTTTTAAATCGGGCAGTTGAGAATCGTCACCTGGGCACAAGCCCTGCCGGTTTGATTGTACCGTACCGGTTGCCGGACATTTGAACGTGGAGCTGGGTTTGTTCGAAACGATGTCAGTTGCGCAGTTTGACATCGTTGCGAATAAAACCAGATACACGCTCAGATGTAGAGAGTAAGATTTATACACTCCAGTTATTCTATGTATATCGATCCTTTTTATCTATTGCAAATTCTGAGGAGTATAATATAAAGGTTTTTTAAACGATTTCCTTAAAAAAGAGAAATTATTCTTGTCTTCTTCAATTTGTGTTTGGTCTATGAAGTATTAATACATGAAAATAATTTTATTGTATAATATTTATATTAAAAACAATAAAATGTATCTGTAAATTAATTGAAAACCTTTTAAACATATGTTGTAAGGAACGATAACTGGTCAGGTTGACACATGTGTAATATACTGATAAGGTAACCTTCAAATTAACATGATTATTTGCGACTAGATTGATAACAATGTCGGTGTTTGAAAATACGATCCTCGTTTACTTACATCTATTTATTTTCATATTAAACGGAAACTGCAGAATTATAGTTCTAATTTGGTCCTTTTCCGTGAATTCATTCCGCAGAAACTTTTTTTTGAAATATTTACGCTGTACAAACATAACGCATACTAACCTGATAAAGAACTCCATGCCTAATTATGAATTTAACATATATACAGTACCGATCAGACCGAACCTTACACCAAAGTAAACCCCAACTAAACCCCGGGTTTACTTTCGGGGTTTACCTGGGGTTTACTCCGGGTTTACTTTTTGAAAAAAAAATTTTGTGTCCAGTTGGGGTTTACTTTGGGTCCACTCGGGGTTTACTTTGGGTTTACTCGCGGTTTGCTTTTGGGGTCATCTTTAAACATTGAAATGTGAAGCAGACCCGTCTTTTACCTAATTATCTTACTGCCTGTAATTCCCACTCCTTGTATATTTCAAATACACATGTAGCGTCTGCGTCAGGGGTCTACTTCTAATCGGGGTTTACTCTCTGGGTTTACTTTAGGTGTACTCTGGGTTTACTTGGGGTTTACTCTGGGTCTGTTCTAGTAAACCCAGAGTAAACCCCGGAAGTAAACCCAGGGTTTAGTTGGGGTTTACTTTCTGTTAGGTTGGGTCTGATCGGTACTGTAAACGCAATCCTATGTACAATCCTTTTAGTTTATGCAGTAAACTGGAGGATTTTTATCATTTCCTTTTTTTATGTATGAATTATTCTAACGCTAGAGAAAATCATTTTGAATACATTTTCATGTTCCATTGACAAACAAATTATTTTTTATCAACTTTGAATCATTTAGAATATTCGATTACTAAATAGTTCCCTCTCAAAATGGAAATCAGTGTTGTTTTATTTTTTCTGTGCCATTGTTGAGAAAACGTCGGTTACGAAATATTGAGAATTTAATATTAGTTTATTTCGTCATTTTCAAATTATTCTATTTTTCAAAGTGAACACTTGGAAGTTTTGTTAAGTGTATATTATTTTGATTAATATCAAGTTTTAGGCTCCATGATACCTTGCTTGCACTAACAATTTTTTCAGTTTCTCTGAATATACTTTTAAAAAAATCACATAAAATAATTGAAAGCTTATATCAGTATTTTAATTATGATATTATTTTTTCAAAAAGATAGTTGATATGTCAATCGAATGATATAGTGGTGTTGAGCCACCTTAAACTTAAATTATTTTATTAGTGCAAAATGAAGTGTAAGAGTCTCTCACTTCATCGCATATACAACATGCCGATTATTTCACCAGTGCGGAGGAAGACTTCGCGAAACAAGGTCTTCTCCTACACCCATATATTCGACCGGTTGAAATTCGACACCATGGAGTAGACCCGGTCAGTGATCAACAGCACCGATCCCGGTCACGTGCTTTTCGTACATTTGCATGAACGGGCACATGTTGAGAGCGAGGTTTTCACACTCCGTTAAAATGTACGTTATCTTTCTTATTTATAAACCGCAGACTATTATACAGCTCTACAATGGTGTTTTTAAAATGTGTTTGATGCTTCATACTTGTTTGGAATTTCTTTCTTAAATATGATGGTGTCATAAATAAAAACTATCGTAAAATAATATTTCTTGTTAAATTTCGAAATTGTTTATTAATAAATTTAAAATTATTCTTTGTTTGAAACTTTGCTATGATTTAACATTAATAACGATAACTTGTACGGGATAAGATATATAGGCACAACTGAATACTTGGCAAGTCAGCTTGAACAGGCATGCAGTGGGCTAGAAAAACGTACATTTAAATGAGCAAGGCCTATATACTAGTATTTTTAGTTGCATTATAACTGTCCGGCCTCAAGATCATTGATTAATTGTAAGGGTGGATAATCTAGTGCTCCACCTGTTTATTTAAGTTATGATCTCATCCATTTCCTTTCCAAATATTAATATAATTCAAAATTAAAAGAAAAAAAATTGTACCCTAAAAAGTAATGTCAATATACACGTAATATGAAGAATTGGTGAATCACAGATAATGTGTGATGAAGATTTTTATCCATTTAATTTGAGAATTATCTTTAACAGAATATTTATCATGCTTATTGTAGGAATTTTTTTTTTGATTTATTTAAACACGTTTGAAATTGTTATTTCATTGGGGGATTATCTCTTAATAAATGATCGAGATAAATGAACATCACTAACATATTGGTCTTCATCGTTTTCAAGAATTGTTTTTAAATATGTAAAGAAATATACAAAACATCTGAAAATTAAAAAAAAAACCCTGTTAATTTGAGCAAATTGATTGTTTACTTGAAATATGTTTCTATATAAAGAAAATGTAGTAAACAGCTGCAAAACAGAAACAAAACAGAAATTCAACAGTGCTTTTGGGTTAATTATTTTGACGCTATATATTGTATGTTTTGAGACTTTATGAAAGTTTGTTTTTTAAGAAGTCCCAAAATACAGAACTTAATCAGTATTATACTTGTCAAAAAGGAGATTTTAAATATCATAAACTTTGTTTTTGTCACTATCCAGTAGACACGCAGCGTTGTTTCAGCGTTGATATTGGACTTGTAGAATCGCTCCTCTATGTTAACCATTTAGTATCGTAGAGAAGCGGTTTAACAAGTCTAATTCTAATTTGATTGCAATGTACGTATACATAGCTATGCAGTAACCTATAATGATACAGCAGTATCCACTAATAATATAGAGTTGCATTAGCGGTTGATGACCATTGATGATACCTAGCCGTCCAAATAATAATACAATTTCAAAATGGTATCACAAACGTTTCAATAATGGTTGAAGTTCACACACTATAACCTAGACAATCCATTAGGCCTAATGCAAAATAAAAATCTATCAATACTGGTCAACAATGTACTTTTTAAATTGTCCATTTTTGAATAATTTATCTAATACTAGTACTCTTTTTACTCAAAAGAGATAATTATAGACAGAGATGCATAGAAAAATACATGCGTTTAAAACAGTACTGTTCATACATAATTTTATCATGCTACCCCAAGAAGTGGGAGGGAGAGCAACTCTTTCAAAATTCAATTTTCTATATAAAAAAATATTTGCTGCGAGAAAAAGTATTTTCATAAGAATAAACTGATGAAATAACGGAACAACTTTTTGCGCTTCTTTCTGCACGGTCCATCATACCGTGAGGAAGGGGTATTTAAGCTTGCTCGTACAGCAAAGGAGCGATATTACATTGGTTAAAGGACTGACTTGCGCTCAATGATACTGGATATAACAGAAGTTTCTTAACAGTTAAATTTACTTCCTTAGAGAATACATTCATCATATTAAGCACTTGATTGTAATTGTAAGCTCTCTACATACTTTTGCTACCATTTCTCGTGTCTTGTTTTAAGTGCATTTTTTGGCTATGGATTTACTTACACCTATATTAGCAAATATACTAATCTGTTCAAGCTAAAAACATCAACAAAGTGACACTACAAGGGAAGGAATACAAAAAAGGCTTCTTTATATCTGACTATTTAACATTCATGTATTCCAAATCTTATTTGTATTTTGATTATAAATAATCTCATTATTGTATCTTGGTATTATTTTTATTTCTTATAAACAATACATTATATTGGGTAAACACTTAGAACTTTGGTTCAGTGTATTTTGAGATTTTGTCCCTGTGATTTCATTTTGGTGTCAAAAAATTTATGCAGCTGTCTATATATTGACACACTTCTTCAAATAGCGATGAGACTAATCATATGTGAACTTTACATCTCAGGAAACATATTGTAAGATATTAAATGTTTTAATTAAACTGTATCGTTATATAAAATTCATTTGCAAAACTTTTCTAAGGTATTCATGCTTGAAAATGAGTTTAAAAATTGCTTTGCTGAACGCATTGGAGTTAAATGATCTGATCAACCATTGGCTCTTAACATGCAACAGAAATAAGAATGGGTTTGCAATGT
>WFKH01010931.1:8994024-9041060 GCA_016163765.1 Magallana hongkongensis | reverse complement strand
ATGTTGACGAGAATCTCCATGTAGATTCGTACAACGCATACAATGTATTTTGGAAAAAAAGAGATATCGAAATTGATTTAGCGAAATGAAGTGCAATAGTCTCTCACCTGAAAGTCTTGTAATCAGACGATTTCATATGTAACAAATGGCGAAGCAAACTTCGCGAAACGATTTCTCCTCCACTACAGGCAGTTGAGAATCGTCTGGGTACAAGGCCTGCCGGTTTGAATGTACCGTACCGGTTCCCGGACATCTGAACGTGTATCTGGGTGTGTTTCGCAAGAATGTCAGTTGCACATTTTGACATCACGCTAACCGACCTAGGAAAATGAAGTATGATAAATTCACGTGCAGATCGAGAGTCGCCATTTTTACTTGTAAACAAACTGCACCACTTTACTTCACGGTGCAGGTGATGGTGTTTAAAAGAATATCAGAGACAAGTAAAGTGACGATACCTGTAGGAATTCTTTGGAATCAAATATTTGTACAGAATTTGTATGGAAATAAGGTTAATTAGTCCAAATCTAGCGCAAATTTTGTTCGCCGTAAATTACAACTTTTTAACACGTACAGAACTGTAGCTACCACGTCGTCCATCCGAATTCTTTCAGACCGAGAGCTACAGACCTGCAGCTACCCCTGGATGGGGCACTAGTCCATCGCAGGTTAACTCCCAGCGTAGGCCGCTACCGAATTTCAACTGGGTGAACTGAGACAATGTAGACAAAGTACCTTGTCTTAATGCACAACACACAACATCAAGTGACCACAGCGGGGTTTGAGCCAGCGACCTTTGGGTTACTGGCCTAACGCCTAAGACCAACCGAGCCATGTGCTCCACCTAACCTATACAGGTATGTATATTTTTATTAAAAATCGACCAAAATGTGACGGAAGCAATAAATTGGGACAGACTATAGTAGCTCATTTGCATGAATTTTCCCTTATGCAGCCTTAACTCACTCGCGAGGTTGTCACAGGAGTAAAATACTGATAAGGTAAACTGATCTAGATTTACCTGGTTATTTGCGACTAGATTGATAACAACGCCGGTGTTTGAAAATTAGATCCTCGTTCACTTTTATCTATTTCTTTAAATGTTCGCAATTGTAAATTAAACAGATTAATCAGCCCAAAGCTAGCGCAATTTTTTGTGCGCCGTAAATTGCAACTTTTTAACACGTACGGAACTGTAGCTCCCAGGTCATCCATCCGATTTTTTTCAGACCGGGAGCTACAGACCTGCAGCAATCAAGTACTATATAGTATCTCTTCTGAAATATGAAATTAATTGTTTCAAGAGAAATAAAATATAAATTGTCAAAAATGAAGTGCAATAATATCTCATTTAAGAGGTCCTGTGCTTTTTGAGATGTTAATGCTCAGCAGCCCGAACTTCACCACTGGGGAAGGAGACTTCGCGTAACGATGTCTCCTCCCCCCCGTGCAACTCGGGCTGTTGAAGCACAGGTCCTGCCGGTTTAACTAAATCGTGTAGTTTCCGGACCGGATGCCGGACATTTGACCTTTTACCTGACGTGTGTGCGCAGCAATGTCAGTTGCGCAATCTGACATGGCTGCGCACAGTTCAGGTAAACGGTCAGATGTACAGAGTAAGACATATACACTCCAGGTATTTATGAACTGTCTGTCGTGTATATTCAGTGCAGATTAGGGGAAACACTTTTGTAAGTGTTTTTGGACGATTTTCTGTTTTGAGTCCATTTTCTTTTTCTTTTTGAATATTTGGTAGCTTAATGAAAAATAATTCATGTAAATTGTTTAATAATTAATAATATTGCTTTATTTTGAAGATAAAAATAGTTCACTTTACAAATCTATTTATTTTAAATGACTTTAATAATACGACGGAAGTAACGATAACTCATACAATAACTAGTACAAAGTGGTTATAAATATATCTACTGATAAGAGGCACTGGATATACCTATCTATTATTAGCTGTAGATTGTGCGCTATGTAACTTATAATAATAAAATACACTAAAACCAAAAATTGGTGTAATTAATTAATAAGAATTATAATTATCAAATATAAGTTGTTGGTATGCATACGGACGTTATTTACAAAGTTACCGCAGAACTAGTTGTTGGAATTATACCACCTAAGTTAACAATGTTTTCACCTAATCAGTTTGTTAGAATTCATTATATTAGGTATCATTGCATACGGCTTGAGTGTATATACTTGAAGTTTGAATACGTGACAAAGTGAAGAGATCCTTTGAATACCCTTCGACTCTAACAGCTACAAAAGTGTTCCATCGAGTGATGTATTTTGCGTTTAATTTCAGTTGGGCATTTTCGTTGTTTTATTGGAAATCTGTTGAGATAATTAACTGAAACACACTTCACTTGTCATTCTTTTTTATGGCTTTTTATTGTTTTAATGTATCATTTTGTATTAAGGAGGCTGGATGGTCAACAAACTAACCATGTCTTATTTTCAAACAACTAAATAGAACATTTAAGTTTAAGCAGATGGCAGCATCATATTTATAATGCATATAATCTGAGTTAACAAGATACATATTTATAATATCATGATTTTTTGGTCATCTGAGTCACTCAGGTGACCTATTGCAATTTGTCTTCGTCCGTCGTCGTCCGTCGTGCGCCGTGCGTTGTCCGTTAACAAATTTTTCTTACTGAAAACTACAAGGCCAATTGTTACTATTTTTGGTTTGAAATATCCATAGGACAAGAGGAATCTAAATTGTGAGATTTATGAACTTACAACCCCGGGGCCTCAAAAGCAGGGCCAAATATGAATAAATTCAAATTTTTCAAAAATCTTTTTCTCTACTCTCCTACATGTATGAAAAAAAGTAAATTCATGGTTTTGATGTCCATATAGCTTTCTACCAAATTTGTAAAATTCATAATCCCTGGATCAGGGATTTGGGCCCTAGGGTGGGACTAATATGGCCATATAGAGAACATGTATTAAATATTAGAAAATCTTCTTTACTCGATCCATTTAAAGAAAAATCTAAATGTATGTTAGAATGTATAATTTATAATATAATGTTTATAAAACCCTCTACCAAAATTGTGAAATTTATGACCCCATGGGTCAGGGTTTGGGCCCTGGGGCGGGACTAATATGGCCATATAGATAACATGCATTAAATCATAGAAAATCTACTACTCTACTCCCATATGTATTTGAGAAAACAAAAAGCATTATTATGATGTCCATGAAGCTCTCTACATTGATTGTGAAATTTTTTACCCCAGGGTCAGGGGTTCAGGCCCTAAAAATGTATCAAATCTTAAAAAATCTTCTTCTCTTCTGCCACAGTCGTGGGAGATAAACTGAATGCATGGTTATGATGTCAATGAAGCCCTCTTCCAAAATTGACAACCATGACCCCTGGGTCAGGGATTCAGGTCCTTGGGCGGGGCCAATATGGCCATATAGTGAAAATATATTTAATCTTAGAAAATCTTTTCTACTTCTACAGCAGTGGAAAATAAACTGAATGCATGATTATGATGGACACATGATGTCCATAAAGCCTTCTACCAAAATTTCTACAAATATTGTGAAATTCCTGACCCCTGGGTCATGGTTCAGGCCCTTGGGTAGGGCCAATATGTCCACATGGTGAAAATGTGTAAAATTGTATAATATTGCCGTCTGTACTTTCACATTCCGACGTGGGAGATAAACTAAAGGCATTGTTATTATGTACATAATGTCCTATTCTTAAATTGTTATTTTGTAACTTATTGTACACAGTAGCCCATGGTAAATGCACTGAATCCCTTTGCCTTTACAATACCTTGATAGCTGAAGAGGATTAGAAAGTGCAACTTCAATCACAAAAGTGCGCCAAGGCTATTAAATCTCGCAGCCTTTTCGGACAAAAACTTTCATTTTACTCATTGACAAGTGACCATTAAAGGCATGCAGGCCTCTTTTTAACAAAAGTTTACAATTTTTTTACCCGAGGAGCTAGGGTATAGACAATCCGAGATTCCTCAGACTCTTACCTCCCTTTTTTGAATTGATTTTTGCAAACATTGAATAAAGTCTGGGATTAGGGTTTAGACACCAAAATAAAGCTTAAAATGCAAATATAAGACTCCCTGACGGTCCCTGAGGGCCAAAAACGGGCTGTGGTACTCAGGTGACCGTCAAGGCCTGTTGACCTCTTGTTACCTTGAAAACCATAGCTAAGATTTTGAGTTACATATATAACCTCAGGCCCCGCCATCACCTAAATTTCAATTCACTCAACTCAAATCCTACAAAGAAAAGTGCATCAATTTAAGCTCAAAACCTAGACTCGAAAAGAGACTGATATTCAAAATACCAAACGTAAAGTTATTTTTAGAGTCTTGGACACACATTGTTAGCATTCACCTCATACTCTGATATAATTAAAATTACGGAAAATGAAGTGCAATAGTCTCTCATTATAGCGAGTGTACCCCACGATGACAAGATCCAATCGATTCTACAGGGGAACGACAATATCTACTCCTGCGAGTTTCATCCATATCTATAGTATTTTTACCGGTTGAAAATCGACAGCGTGAAATAAATTCGCCCAGTGATATACCCGTACCGGAGGCCGGTCATATAAATGTTAATATAAATGTGCTTAAAGATGTCACATGCGCCATCTGACAGCTTCAAGTACATTTATAGTAACACGCATATTTAGAGAACAAGATTTTTACACTTCGAAGTACTTAACATCATCTTTCATATTTATTCAGTACCAAATCACATCTTTATTTTGGAGTTTACAAATAATTGTTCGATTCCCAATATTTATTGGAGATTCCACGTACTCTAATCCTTGTACACTTTATGATATATAATTTCATGGGATGAAAATTGTTGCATAATTTTGACACCAATGATATCGAAATTCTACACCGTAATTTGTTTTTGAACCCTTTAATAATACTACGTTAGTAACGATAATTCTGACAAGATGAATTCATAATTGCCGTCACTGAAATCCTTGGGAAGTCAACTGTAGCCAATGTGCTGTGAATATGATACCTGCATGTAAAGATATTTTGTATACTTGTGTATAAATTGTTCGTGTCACCTATATCATAAGTACAATGATCACTGGCGCTTTGTACGCGTGACTATACTGACTCCATCTGTGGATTTGAATCATGATCTGATCCATAGTTCCCCTAATTCTAAGATTCAAGTTAATTAATACTACATGTTTTAATTTCTTTTTGAAATATCTTTGAAAATAGCTTTATGGGATTGATGTGTATCTAAAAAAAGCATCAACAAAAATGATTTTCATTTTCATGAATAAATTTTTATCGTGAAAATAAAAAAAAGTTTATTTGACCGTTTCTGACATTTTCATGCATATTATATTGATTGATATCGGATTTTAGGCTCTAAGATACCTTGTTTGCACTAAAAAAAACATTTTCAGTTTCTCTAAATAAATACACACAAAAAAAACAACAAATTAACAGAAAATAATCAAAAGCTTACATGTATATCAGTTTTTTATTTTAAAATCATATTTCAAAAAAGATAATGATCTGTCAATCAAATAATGTATCGGTGTGTCGAGCCACTTAAATAAGTTGAATATTTTCAAAGTAAAAAAATGAAGTGTAATAGTCTCCCACTTCATCGCATTTACAACATGGTGGTAAAGATCGAACTTCCGATTATTTCACAAGTGCGGAAGAAGACTTCGCGAAGCAAGGTCCTCTCCTACACCTTTATATATTCGACCGGTTGAAATTCGCCACCATGGAGTAGACCCGGTCAGTGATCAACCGCACCGATCTCGGTCACGTGCTTTTCGTATATACATTTGCATGAACGGGCACATGTTGAGAGCGAGGTTTTCACACTCCGTTAAGATAGACGTTATCTTTCTTATTTATACACCGGAGAGTATTACACAGCTCTACATTAATGTGTTTGATGCTTCATATTAATGTGGTATTTTTTCGTACATTTGATGGCGTCATAAATAAAAACTATCCTTGTTAATTTAGAAATTGGTTATTAATAAATTTACAATTATTCCTTGTTTGAAACTTTGCTATGATATAACATTAGTAACGATAACTTGTTTAGGATAAGATGTATAGGCACAACTGAATACTTGGCAAGTCAGCTTGAACAGTCAGTGTGCTAGAAAAACGTATATTAAAATGAGTAAGGCTTACTAGCATTCAAGATGTATTTTAACTGTCCGGCATCAAAATCATTGATTCATTGTAAGGGTGGATATACTAGTGCTCCACCTGTTTCTCAGCCATTTTCTTTCCAAATATTTATATGACTCTAAATTAGAAAAAAAAAGAACACAAAATTGTACCCTAGAAAGTAATGTCAATATACATGTAATATAAAGAATTGGTAAATCTCAGATAATGTGTGACGAAGATTTTCCTTTGATCATTTTTATCCATTTGAGAATAATCTTTAACAGAATATTTCTCATGCTTTTCGTAAGAAAACTAATAGATTTATTTAAACATGTTTAAACTTCTTTAGGAGATTTTCTTTCAATTTACTGTTGATACATCGAAATAAATGAACATCACAAACATATTGGTCTTCATCGTTTTCAAGAATTGTTTTTAAATATGTAAAGAAATATACAAAACATCTGAAAATAAAAAAAAACTGTCAGTCTGAGCAAATTCATTGTTTACTTGAAATACGTTTTCTATTTTAAGAAAATGAGTAATCACTAAACAGCTACAGAACAGTTTTCCCCAACAACTTCAAAGTTATTTCTATAAAGTTGATTTTAAACCGTCGTAACAACGTTGAAAGAACGCAATGATTTAGTTCAAAGAAGAGTATGCAATGTAGTTAAATCTAATAAATTAAAAATTAGACTTGTAAAACCGCTCCTCTATGATACGCCATATCTTTTAGGTAAGTAGCGCCATTTTTGTGAAACATTATACATGTAGGTAAAAATGCGTGTTCAATGGAACAATTTAAATGTGTCATCATTTTCAGGCGGTGGCCAGCAATACGCTCTTGACTTCACTGTTCTTTATTTTTCATTTATTTCCGAAACTTTTGTTTTGCTAGAAGAAATAGGTAAAAAAAAAAAAATGAGAAGATTATCCTTACCCTTTCTGTTATCATATTTTAACAGCTCCATACGATAGGTGAAAAGAAACAAATTTCTCTTTCATTTCTTTTTATGAGTTGCAGTGCAAATGTATCCTTGTTTAAAAAAAAATTCTTCTTTACAATCCCAAATGCAATACGTATTTTCAAAAGAATAAACTGATGAAGTAACGGTACAATTTTTTGCTCTTCTTTTTGCACGGTTCATCATACAGTGAGGACAGGGTATTTCAGCTTGCTCCTACAGCGAAGAAGCGATATTATATTGGCATGTTTGTCATAACAGTTCATGTGTGAGGAAAATATATAATAATTACCAATACATAACAGGGAAAACTGGAATCATATCAACGGTGTACGAAAAAACTGAATCGGATGCAGTTAAAGGACTGGCTCACGCTCAAATGATACTGGATATAACACCAGTTATTAGACATACTATGATTATCATCTTTAAGTCTTAAAAATTAAATTTACTTCCCTAAAGAATACATTCATCATATTAAGCACTTGATTGTAATTGTAAGCACTTGTAGTATTTCTGCTACCATTTCCTGTGTCTTGTTTTAAGTGCATTTTCTGGCCATGGATTTTTTTACACCAAAATATGAGCAAATCTTCTAATCTGTTCAAGCTAAAAAGATCAACAAAGTGATAACACAAGGGGAAGGAAATCAAAGATGGCTTCTTTATATCAGACTATTGTTCCAAATCTAATTTGTATTTTTGTTAAAAATATTGTATCTTGGTATTATTTTATTTCCTCATTTTATGTTTATTCACTGTCTTTTCAGTTTTTGTTTCATGAATTTTAATGACATTTAGTTTCACGCTATGCAAAGTTTGTCATGGCCCAATAACCCAGTAATTGTGCAATACAGTGACACATTATTTAATTTAACTGTAAACATAACTAACAATGCAAAACTTAAAATCATTCAGTAAATAAAAAGTATGGTTTTCAAACTTTCATTTTAATTAGTGAAAAGAATAGTGAACACAGCCATTGGCTTCTATAATGCTACACAGAAACTTAAAATTGAGCAATGATACCTTTACTTCTTGATCATACATGAATTAGTTTTCATTAGCCTTTCCATTATGCATTCTTCAACAGAAATTTGTTTAAAAACAATTACTTATATAAACAATATAAATTCAAACACACATGTCAAATGAAATTTGTTACCTAGAAGCAAGCATACAGTTCAACCATATCCAATCCATACTTTTCATATAAACAAATCATACAAATTATATTATATTAAAGCACCACATATGATTATTATCATTAAATAGCCTGTTATTTGATTGTCATAAAAAAAAACCCCAACCATGAACAAGAGCTGTTAATATAGATAAAAACCACCACAAGAGGAAAACAATTCAAAATTATGCTAGCATGAAGAATGCGACAGCTCAAAAGCAGATGCTGGTCTCTCTGCAAAGCTCCCTCTCCAGAGTTCACCAAGTGTTTTCACCTGTTGCCCATACTCTTCATGTTGCTGCAAAAATGACTTAGGTGGCCCCTTTGCCACATGTGTATGTTCATCATCCAAAGTGTCAAATAAATGCCTACTTTCATTTTTGTTTTGAGAACTAGGGTCATTGAAAGGATTAAACCTGACATGTCGTTGATTTGATTTCATTGAGGTTCGCTCATCTGAGTCCTCCATAGATGAATAACTGGACGAGACCAAGTGACTATCTCTCATGGCATTCTCTAACAACTGCTGTTGACTGTTTTCTTTTAATTCATCCAACTGTTGCCTTAACTCCGACACCATCAATTTCATATAGTCATAACTAGCACAAGACATCACTTTCATCCAAGCCTCCATTTCTTCCTGAGAATCTGCTGCCATGTGATATGTTCGACACCCTGTCTTTGGAAAAACAACTTGAAATGCAAATCCATCAATGTGTTCAGAAAGCTCAATTGTGCAGCCCTCCAACACTATAACACCAACAGGCTCTTTGTCATGTCTTTTCTCATAGTAAAAGAGTAGATTCCCTTTCAATACAAAGTATCTTTTCTGGTAGCCTTTGTTCAGCTCCCCTTTCTTCAACAGGTACCCTTCCTTGTCTGCAGGTGCCCCGCTGCTGGCAAATTTGGCCAAACTTTTCTCATTTATCCTCATTTTGACGTTAATTTCTAAGCTCCCGTCATAGATTAATTAATAGTAGGAAGTTACGAAATATTGTCATGACCTAGTTTTAAACTGAACTGTCCTTTACAATGTATCCTTAAACCAGGATCGTATTACACAGTGTTACATACACACATATAATTGACCGTTGCACCAATATAGACGATACATCTCACTGATCTCCGTGATGTTTTTGGTGATCACAAACTCACGCGATTAGTATTGATAACCCTCTCAATATCAACGCTGAATAAAACTCTTCGTGGAGATAAATAACGTAGCGTTTATGTCCTACATTTTAGCTGAACAATCATTGGTGACACTTTCTCTCCGCCTACGGCTCCGGTCACCACTTGTCAAGCGCTAATACACCTTTTTTTGTTTCCAATATAGAAGAGTTCGTATGAACAAACTGTGGCGGATCTTACATAATCGGGTGCGTGGTTATCAATCTTTACAGTCGTTTCCACGCTGCTCATGCCCGGACCTTGAGGGGGGGGGGGTTAAAAATTCTTTAAACAAACCCCACCCCCCCCAAGATACCCCTCACACCCCCCCCCCCCCCCCCCCCCCCCCCCGAAGTATTTTCTGGATTCCCGCAGTTACTGAATTGATTATTTTAACAAAATTGAATGTGAAACCATCTTTATATTAAAAAAATGTTTATCATTTTACCACCCCTTGGGGTTCTCTTCCTAACCCAACTACCCACCCCCCTTTTCATTGGGTATTGCATATCGGCCCTGTTGAAATGTGAAAAATCAAACAAATGATATTTTTAATCTGTTTGCCGGAATAATTCATGTAGGACACCACATGTATGAAAATAACTTTCGTTTGCTAAAATTCACGTGCGATTGGTAATTGTAAACTCCGAAACCGGACCTTGTATACGGATTTTGTGAAATATATGGGTGTTTGTCACGTTTGATCTGATATTTCTATAAGGTCGCACTCGAGTACATACACCAAAATTTCAAAATAGCACAATTTTAGTCTGCTTATTTATTTAAAAACGGAAAAAATTATGTACAAGACTGCGGCCACTTTCGTTTTTCATTATTTTCTATTTTCAAGATGAACAAGAAATGGGTTTTTTGATTGGTCAGCTAAAGCGTAAGATGAGTTTCTTTAATATGACAATGCCTAAAAATATGTGAAAGTAAAAATCGACTTTAATGCTGACAATTGACTTAAATTAAAGAAAAATAAAACGGTTCCATGGAGACATTGGAGTTTTTCTTATATCAGTTTATTAGACACGGCGTATTTGAATTACTCACAATTACATACCGTATATTGCAGATAAAAAGGTCAATATTGTTGTGTAGTGAAAAAATATATGATATTGATCTTATGATGACTATAAGAAAAATATTATTTCAAAAACCTCAACATTTCTTATATTTGCTCTATTATGAATGTGAAGTTATTTGTGTACCGTTATACTCCAATACATAAATGACGTAACAAGTGTAAACATATGACGTCATAAATTAGCTGAAAGAGGGAGGAAAAGAGAGTTTGAACAGATACATTAAACAGTTTCTTTAATTCCAATTCAAAAGTCAGGTTCCAGACACGATTTTATTCGGTATTAGATCTATATATTTGGTACAAAGTTATTAGAAATATAAATTAGACACTGAGTGTTTACCGATCATGTTTTAAATCAAACTTAAAAACTATTGTCACAAGAAAAAATAATAGTGATCATATTCCTAGGTGCATGTATTTTAAGCGCTTAGTATATCTACTAGTACATGGATGTCATTAGTCATTGGCTGAGAATACCGGTATTACATAGTGAATCAATATTACGATTCCAATCTTTCAATGTACGCGTTTACAGATCGGTCGACCTGCGCGCGTCGAGGGGGTTAGCGATTTTGCCCAACTTCTTTGAATTTTTATCTGAAGTTTGTGTACTAGTATCATTCTTACAATGCTATTCGAGTTAATATTGCATATTTATATCAGTGAGAAAATCTTTAATTATTAATGGCCCTTTTCATTCATTACCTATGTTAAAATCAATTCTACAGTACCATCAAACAAATACCATTTTTTGCGTAAGAATATAGGAATTCTAAAGTAATGATAGATGTAGTGTTTAGCGTTTTAAATGACAACTTTAATTCTTGAAATTACATTGAATAATTTTTACATCGTTCATGGATGTCTTATTTGTACTTTTGCGTTGACTTTTGCGTTGGTTATTTCTTGATCGATCTAAACTAATGTTAACACGGATAATTCATTTTTTTTTTTTTTTTTTGCAATGCTAGCTATCTTCATACCCGCAAAAAGCACCCACAAGGGCATAACCGTTTCTTAATGTAAACGTATTTACAAGCGCAGTTAATTGAAAAAAGTTGATAAGCAATTCAACATAAATGAATAATCATTCGAATATTTTAAAAAAAATTCTTGTATAAGTATAATGTGTAAAATAATGCATGACAATCAATTTAACCCAAATATTCACAGAGGGGATACTGCTACTTTTACCCAACACATATGCTTTAAGAATAATCTAGGGCCCTCTCTCTCTCTCTCTCTCTCTCTCTCTCTCTCTCTCTCTCTCTCTCTCTCCTAAGAGGTTAAAATATGTGCTAACAGTCCACATATTAGATTACGCAATTAAATTTACTTGTACATATACAACCAGCTACTTTAATAAATTTATTTTTACTTACAACATTTTTCAGCAGTATTAAAATAATAATTCCAATATTCTTTGTATCAACTATTTGCCTGTCTATATTTAGGAAGAAGTAAAAAATGTTATTTATAAATGATCACGATATCTTATCAAGCACCGATATACCGGGCTCTCACAAGATATAAGAAAAAACACTGCAAAGATTACTATCAGATTTTTTCTGAACTCAGAAGATTCATTGTTCATCTTGTGGGTTCATTCCAATTATTATTATTTTTTTCAATTTAATCACCATGTGTAAATCACTCTAAACGAGATTATAAGATGTGATGTCCGAGATGGGACATATTCTTGCCCTACCGGAAATTGCTACATAAATGTAACAATTTACCACAAATAATGTGGTTTTTAACAGGTGACTGATTACGTAAATATTGAATAAACTACTGAGACTTTTGAAACAAGGTACAAATGATAATCAAATAAATTCAAAAAATCAAGCATTGTTTAACAGAATAAGTAGTGTACAGCTATTCTACTATAACATTACGATGCATCCATAGACATACTTTGAAAAAGGGGCTAACATTCCTATGCTTATGAATGAAATTTTATTTTCATATCGGTAATGCTTCTGACTCGATCGTTTTTGAAACAGACCTGCGGCAGACAATTTTGTAGACTGCGAAGATTCCTGGGATTGTTTGTTTGTTTGTTTTTGTTTTGTTTTGTTTTTTGGTGAATGTTGCAAAATATTTTACGAATGATTTCGTGTTAAAAAAAAAAACAAGTGTGAAAGTCTTACGTTTTGAAATCTGATCATTTTGAGATATATTTGTTGAACAGTGAACAGATATTTTTTTTTTTAATTTTGTCGCAGCAACCTTTGTTTTAATCGGATATTATAATATATAGAAGGGTAATCTCTTTTTCTTCAAAAAGTTAATTCCCTCACTAAAGGTCGTTTTATACAAGCTTATACCTCTGTCAACACGACAGAAATAGTCTGTCACATGCTCAAAACAAGCATGGCAAGCACGTGGTATTGTTGTTTTCATTCTCCCGGCTAATCATCTTAAAGAGAGGACAATAAATGGCGAAGACTTTGTGGGCAAGTTTAAACAGATTTTTTGACATTTGATCTAATTTGTATAAAACCAGCGATGAATCGGGAGTGTGCAAAAACTGCTTTTTCAAACGTTCAAAAATCTGTCAAACTACACTACGGCCAACGCGAGTCCCGTATTTTCCCGCGACCCCGTGATGGTGTTTTAATCCTTTCCGCAATACACCAACGCGGTATTGTCATCGCGGTGATCGCGGGGCCACGAGTGTTCTGTCTCAAGGATAATATCGAGAAGAAGAAAAAAGCGCTTTTTGTGTTATGTTTTGATTTTTGTTAGAATAAAGATATGGAAAGCAAACTACATATATTACTAAGGGGAAAAAACATCATTTTCTGGGAATTATTTTAGCTGAAACTTCAAGAAATGTATTGCTATTTTTTAAATATTGTACAAGGGCCCCAAACATAGCAATGTAATGCAATCCATGCATATACGTAAATATATTTAAATGTATTAATGTTTTTCTTATTACGAGTTGAAAATATGCCACATATTTTAAGAAGACAAATATTTCGATGTATTCTAACTTATAAGATCGCTACTGTAGGGATCAACTCAACTTGTATGGGGGTTTTTTCCTCAATCTGACGCTTATTTTTAATTTATTATCTACTCTCTCTCTCTCTCTCTCTCTCTCTCTTGTTGCAAATAACTAATATTTTATGTTAAGTAATACATGTAGCCTTAACGGTAATCTGATCAAAATACAGATCTTTACATTAGTGCACAGATTGCAGTAACGGGCGTTTTCGGTAAAATAAAAAATAATAATAATAAAGCAGTAATATCATACGCGCTTACGATTTTTGCAATTGGTAGACCGTCTAAAACCGAACATAAAATTATGCATGATTCAGAGAGGTACATTAAAAATCACAAGTAAAGCACAATTTTGAAGAAAAGTTATCCCTGTGTAAAAGCGTGTGTATAACTACTACATAACACTTTCTGTGACAGCGCTCGTGCTCTGACCACGTGCCGTGAGGGTTTATTCCCACTTAGCCAACATTCTGAAATTCTCAATTCCCACCTGGCCAACATTTTGATTTTCACACCTGAGTATTTACCTGTGTTTACCTGTGTATATTCTGTTCTAATTACTAACATACAGACTTGTAATTGTTAAAGATAATGAAACTGATTACTTCAAAGTTATTATTTTAAAATATATGATTCATGTCGGGAAAGTGAATGATGAGAAATGAATGTTATCAAATGAATGATAAAATACCTAACTCTGAAAACAAATATATTCCAGTATTCGTATTATTTTATATTAATTGTGTGTAATTATGATTGACTTTATATTGGGTAATGATAGTTCAAAGGCTTGAGTATGTACCACGTACTGATTATGAAACTGAGCATGTAAAACATGTGAACTTTGCTATCTTAAAAAGAACATTGTAAATCGTACACAGTTTATTGGGAAAAATCAACTCTATCTGTTGGCAATGGAGTATCCATAAGTGCAAGTGAATTTTCTTAAAATTGGACAAGAAAAATGTATTTCATTTATTTATTTATTTATTTATTTTTGTATGAAGGGTTCATGTGTGCAATGCTAATTGTAGAATTGTTTTCCCGAAAAAATGAAGCTGATTAATAAAATTCATATAAAATGAAAGAAGAGTATGTGTTTAAAATCTCTGAAATAATTAAGCTGTCAATTAAAATGATTAATAAATAGTTATTCTACTGTATTTGATATATGTTTTAGAAAGATTCCTTTTAGAGACTTGTTTTAATTGAATATCGTTTTTAATTATAAAAAAACTCAAGTTTATTCCTTCAAAATAATCAATATTTATAAGTTAACAAAGATTGAAAACAAAATAATAATGGTAAATACTCTGCATTATAAACATGTAAATAATCAAGCTTTTTAAAAATGATTTTTAATTTTTTCATAACACAATTTTTGGGGGAATTTTATGTTTTAAAAATCCTACTATGTATTATTATTTAAAATACAAGAACTTGTCTTTACAAAGTGGTCTTTAGCCATTAAATGCTCCTGTAGGAAACAGACAATAGCTTACCTGTAATTAAAATCTATCACTACACCCCATTTCCCACTTAGCCAACACCTGTTTTCTATATATTTTTCAAAATGTTGGCTAAGTGGGAAGAAATCTTTTCATCGAGTGTTGGGACCTCTCTCTCTCTCTCTCTCTCTCTCTCTCTCATCTGATCAAAATACATATCTCTACATAAGTGCACAGATGACGGGCATTTTCGGTAAAAACAAAATATTAACAATAAAGCAGTAATATTATACGCGCCTTCGATTTTTGCAATTGGAAGACCACCTGAAACAGAACATAAAATTATGCATGATTCAGACAGAATAATGTTGACATAATTATCTTGCATGTTGACATAATTTAATTTCTTGCATGTTGACATAATTTATCTTGCATGTACGGGCAGAAATATGCCACCAAAAATCCCTTAATACAATAGACAAATAAATAAAGAATAAAAAATGTCCTCATTTAAATTATATACCACCGCCTCCTTTCTATAATTATTATTTCAATAACGTTGTCAATACATTTCATGACGTTATTGGTTAACTGGATAGCTATAAACAACGCTATGTTAAGATAACTATTATATGAAAATCTTAAAAGATATTTTTAAAAATCAAACTGTTTTGAAACTGGCTACTACTCCAAATATTTCATTTAAAATTTCATTAACAGGGCCGATTTTGCTGTTTACCGTACCCATTCTTCGTGTTATCTGTCGTATTGTGCTTGCTAGCCTATTTTATATTATTATAAGCGTTGAACATCCATTGTTATAGTCAATGAATTTCGATCTTACATGATCAACATTGTTATTATATACATTTGCCCAAGTATCTCCTTTATTTTCAGTTTTCTTATTAATATACAGTCGCGTGCCATTAATGAGTTCGCAAAATGGCCGACGTTTACACAGATATCGCCATCACCTGGATTTTTTTGACCAGCTATTTTTAACTACAAAGTAAAAATGGCTAAGCAGATATTCACGGTTCTTTGTATCATATCATTGGGCATGAAAAAATCTTAATTTTTTTTTTAGCCATGTACAGGCTTCGTATTCAATTAAAGAGAGACTACTTGAAATGTCAACATCTCTTCCTAGTTACGAAAAATTCCAGGCGAAGCCCCCGGAAGCTGGCGAGTTTTCAGCATTTCAGACACTTAATTATGAGTATCCAGAAAAAGGAGTTTCATCAAAATAACCCCAGTGTTTAATGTGTAAAATGCTTACTTCATCATCATCATCATAAAATTAACGATATAGAAGAAAAAGTAGTGCCTGATTTATGATGAGATTAATTTAATTTTTATCAAATAAGTCTTGTGCTTTCTCTCCTACTGGTCTATAATATTTTTGTCTACAAAAATACTCTTATGATACAATAAATAATTATATATTTAAACTTTAAGATAACGATAATTCTCGATAATCTATTCATAATCATTGTCAACCTGTCACTCAGGTTATGGGATTGTATGCAAATAATAATAGAAAATATCAGAGGTGCAATTTTATTGAAAAAAGGGCAAGTCGTCTTTGCTTTTTCTCAGCAAATTCTGAGATAACAGCTGCTACATTGACTTCGGTATCCCTGTAAATGTGTATAGTTGCTAAAGACGACATTCTGTTTCCCGTCATTGTTGACCTGAGGTATGTCTTTAGGCGACGCATGACGCTGAAACAGCGTCCTGCGGTTGCTAAAGTTACGGGCATACATGCAAGCTTCCAAACATTTGAAAATGTTAGGATAAAACAAAGCGACAAGCGAAACAATAAAATCAAACTATGTAATTGAACAAGCGTAAGACCTGGCCATCGCCCTGTTGTTCGAGATCTTCTGAGGAAGATACGACAACGTTGTATGCGGCTAAAAAGGTACTCAAAGGTACTCTTATTTATATTAATTTATTTGTGTTCGTTCAATATTTAAAATATTTTAAGAACTTAATTTTTTTTCTTTGCCTTCAATTTTTACAAAACAATGTGGAAGCACGCGCTTCCGTGCTTCAATGAAAGCTACGCCACTGAATGTAGATTCATGCACAAAATAATGAATCAGATATAAATTGTTACATGATATACATGTATGTTGCAAATAACGGGGTATGAGGGTGAATAATTGGGGCGGGCGAACAGTCACAAAGGAAAACCACACAAACAAATGACAACTGCGTATCTTCGATTACAAAGCGTAAGTGCGTTCAAAACAGTCAGCATTCGATAGGATTTCAAAATGACCAGCATTATTATTTGTATTAAATATATTATTTTCCGGACCCCCGCCCCCTTCCCCTGAAAAATTCAAACTTATTAAATTTACACAGTATGATTATCGATAAATAGGCCTCGGGAGCCCCCCCCCCCCCCCCCCCCCCCCCCCCCAACCACCCCCCCCCCCCCCCCCCCCTCCCCCCCCCCCCCCCCCCCCCCGGGAAAAAATTCTGGATCCTTGCATGAGTGAAGTACCTTCCTCACAACGACGTCAGGGGTCCTGAGTCCACTCGTGGCCGTGTGAGGATGAGTAAAGTACATTCATCAGATTTGCTGCTGAACGTTGGGGTCCACCCCCATCCCTTGCAATAATCTGTATAAAACAGCTGTTTCATATCGCAATTGTTCATATCTTGTGTCGATACGATCTTCTTGCATACATATTTTTTTATTGTACTAAGACCCAACCATTCTAATTTTTATTCATTGATTGTGAACGTCTCTATATCAATCGGACAAGATGGAGATTTCCCTCTGGGGTTTTTTTTAAAATCGTCATTCCTGTTCATAGAACGATTCAATACGGAATTGAAAAAGTCGAACGTAATTGGCTTTTATTTTAGTTACCGTGAGATTCTTTCCGTATGTACACAAACCGATAACTAAGGCACGAGAGAAGAGAAGCTTTAGTAGGATCATGACATTTTTCAGTAAAGACAACGTGAAGCATTTTGAAGTACCAGGTGACGACGGGAAAATAGACACTTTAGCTTTGCTAGAAGCAGCCCGCGGGGTGGTGGAAATGGTCTGTAAGTATTTCATTAGCTTCGTACGGTTCGCTGCACACGTGTACAGGCGTTTCATTACTCGATCACGCCATATAGCTTGATCCGCAATCTTATTCCCGCCGTATCTTGTCACGACGCTCTATTGCCCAATATATGTATTCTGTATGTTCATACCTTTTTCCAAGTCATTACTGAAAAGAAAGGAATTGCGAAATTTCCTTTTAGATAGAATTGATAAATTGATTGTAAGGGGGTTTCAGGGGCTTATAAACCTGGGATGCTTTTTTTGTTGTTTTAAGGATACCCAGGTACTGATTTTTTGTCAAGAAAAAATATTTTGATTACATATTTTTTGATACTAAATGTTGACCATCAAAATAATTTGGTTTCAGTGGCACATCATGATAAACTCTTTTACCACTAATGTATACCACAGTCTAATTAAAAGAGGGTGTTGCAAAAAAAGTGGGATTGTTCCCTAACGTGGAAAGGACCTTTAAATATCCATAACGCTTGATTTGAAGAGTCATATCTAAATATAGACACATAACGTACTAGGCAACTCTATTTACCTAGCGGGTATGTTCCGTATGTAGGCAAAATATACATTTTATGCGCATTTCTATCGAACATGGCAATCACCATTTGATTTTCATAAATACAGCTAGGAAGATGACCATGTATATTCTGTATTTTGAAGTTAACATATATCAATTTGATTTCTACTGTCCAGCCTGTTTAAAATATCATTCTTTGGAGCATATTTTCATCTACCTATTACTTCATCAACGATTCATACTTTTTTTAATGAATTTTTTTGCTTTTAACAACCTGTACATGTATCTTTGAAAACGGCATACCCGGTTATTTCATAAAAAAGAAAAAAAAAAACTTTCTACATTGATGCGTGCATTGTTTTGAGATCCCTTGTTCAGAAGAAAATGTTTATAATTCAAGTTTATAACGGGGACTTCACACAAAAAGTATGTTGAAAAAATTAAACATGCATGCAAAATATTACATTGAAAAGCATTTAAATAACTTTATTCAGAATTCTTAAATTATCTATAAACATAACCTTTTCATGTGATTAAAAGTAATATGTATAAAAAAAAATCAACTGTTCTGGGATTCGAACCTAATCAAAAATGTCAGACTCAGTTACAAACTATTCTAATTGCGTTACCACTCGACTAATCTAGTAGTGAGTTGTAGTGGGGAAATTTAACATAGCGTTCTTAGATTTCAAAGGTAATAATGATTTTTTCCAAAAGTTAGATTTCTTAAAAATATGCCTCTTTGAAACAAAAACCGGTAATGGCAGTTTTCAAGACATTGTCTGACTCTAAACGTTAAGATTAAAGAGTTTCGCTCCTCAGGTTTTAGGTTGCCATTTTGGATCACCTCTAGTCTGAAAATTCTGCATCACATATTAATTCTAGTAGTATATTTATATTTTACAATGCCAAATAATCTTTATCGAATAAAATTGTTATAAAAAATTACGTTTTTTCAGGGTTTAGTAAGGGACTATATTTTGTGGCGGAAGGTTTTCAAGAAGAATATAAACAATTTCCATAACTCAATATTTTTGGAGTACTGTTACTTTAGCTTCATAATTTTCAGCGCAGACAAAACTTCTAGATGGTTTGTGTATTATGATATATTCATGATGTTCTGAAAAACATACTTGAACAATATTTTGATATTACTATCGATATAATTTGGTATATTTAACTAATATTTCATAGAAGTTAAGAAAAAATTAAGTCCAATTTTGGCGTAAAAAATTAAATAATAGTTCAAACTATAACTATTTGTTTGATTTCTTCAAATAATCAATTTCCATGCCAAATTTTAGCAAAAAATTCAGGAAAATTATCATTTCTGTTTGGGGCCCTATATTTCCAAAAAATGGCATGTGACATGGGTCACAAATAAAACAAATGGACATTTTAGGTCCCCATCTTTATATCCAAGTGGTTTTTGGATGATTGACATTACTAGTATTTCAGGTGCCAACCTCCTTAAATTAATTTTTGTTTCAAGGAGGCAGTTTTTCACAACAATGAGGATTCCTCTTTTATAAAGCATGAAATCTGCCACATTTGTCTGTGTAACCATTTTCAAATTTATTTCATGGTCTTATAAAAGTTAGTACACACTTTCCAGATAAAATTCTACAATGCTTTACGTACAATGTTGCATGCAAAAAAGGATATACAATGAATTTTGTAACTTTGATTTTTCCATTTTATTTGCAACACCTTTAGAGAAAATAGCATAGGAACTGCAACACCTTCTTTGAACTTCCATGCGCTCCCGTTTTCAATACGTCATGGCCTATACCACTATTGGACTGCATTAAGCTATTCATTTTATTAGGATATGTAGTTGTAATTTATAATATTTTCCATTTACTGGTTCGTGAATCATTACCTTTTCATGCAGATTTAACTTGTTTGTTTCAAGTTCTTAGTTGAATTGGAAAATATATATTCTTATCTTTTAATTTCTTACAGCTGCCTTTGGAAAAGCCTTTTCCCCAGTTAAAAGTGACATAAATGGAAATATTGAGGTATTTTAATACAAGATTATAACTCTTCATGAAAATCTTGCAGACATGACTATTACCTTTTTGATAAGTTTTTTCATCATATACATGTTATAACTAATTTCAACATTTTTTGTGCTTGTACAGAAATTACAGAAGAAATATGAAATGAATAAGGAGCTTTTCATAACTGTCAATGCAATGTTGGATGATGAACTCGAAAACAAAAGTACAGATTTAGCTAAAATAGGAGGACTTTGGTTGACAAGGTAAGGATGTGTGTCTCTGATTGGTTAAATTCATGAACAGGTCGTACGTACACTTAGTTTGCAACCCTTTTTGCTTTTATGGTGTACTCATACCATTTCAGTTTCTTTGTTAGTTTACCTCCTACTTAGTAGTCTACAACAGTGAAGGAAAATTACTTTTTTGAAATTCAGATTTCTTCTTATAACAATGTATTTTTAAAATTTACTTCGTAATAGTAAGATCATATGAAGAGAAATCTTCGTCATGAAGAATGGGCGGAGCGGAGCGAAGCGAAGCGCAGCCCATTCTTCATGACGAAGATTTCTCTTCATATGATCTTACTGTCTTAGAACAGAACCCAAGCCAATGAAATCAAAGATTTGAGGAAAATACACCGCCCCTTATTGTGTCCAAATATTGCCGTGCCTTAATTGACATGTAAGGAGCCCGGCGTATTTATTTACGTGAAAATCGAACACGCGTATTTTTAACGTGGACTTCCAACCAAGTCATGTTAGAATGAATATGATTTAAAGGATATTGGTTTTGATTAAATGGGATATTGAGATTGTGTAAAATTGTTAAATCTATACAGATGATTAAAAATATACCTTAAATCTGTACAAGGTAACCAAATACATGTAAAAGCCGTGTTCTCTCTTCAATAAATATCATTGGTCGAAAACTATGCCCAAACAGTCTTAAAAACATCGCTGGTATCTGATCGATATTCATGACATCAACTGTGTTTGCGAGAAAAATGGAGGAAATTTAAAATGTGACAGAACATATGAAGGTGACAAAAAATTTGTGCAATTTAAAAAGAAAAAGAATTAAATGTGTGCACGAATTCATTGTGATTTAAAATAGTATCTTTCACAGGCAACTTTTCCTTGATGTGTGTATGTGGTGGGGGGGGGGGGGGTATACATAAAGTCACGCAACGAAGAATTTCCGAAACGCCTCTTTTCAAAGTTTCCACCAATCAAAAACTCTTCAGTATTCGAGAAAAAGAAAAATTCTTCACCACGAAGACTGCATTCTTAGCGAGAATTGGGGACATTTGATTGGCTGAATAACTGGGTTATGTTCTAATTCTGATTTCAGAGGGCTCAACTTTTTACGGACATTCATGCAGATTTTGATTAAGGAGTACAGAGAAGGAAGTAAAGAGGAGAGCATGAAACATATCATAAATGCTGCTTATGAGGCAACACTGAAGAAATACCATGGGTTCATTGTGAAGAAAGTGTTCTCTGTAAGAACTGTTGGCATCACAAAGAATTTTATTTCATCTTACTTACTTTGCTTTAAAGCATCTTCCTTCTCAAGTACCAATAATTAAAAAGATTAAAAAATTTTAACAGTAAGTGAACTTGACTTGAAGAATTATATTAATAGAGTTATATTGTCATTCTGTTCTGTTCTGTTAATGCCCCTTTATTCGATTTCCATCAAAGGGAGTTGCAGGGTTTGCTCCATACAGGAAGGATTACTTACTGAAAATGGCACTTGGAAAGGAGGGACAAGAAGAACAGGTAAACACAAGAATAAACTTCTACTCCCCTATCTGTGTGTTTTTCTTATAAAAGGTTATTCAATAAATTATATTTTCTTTTATTTCTTTTTAAAGGTTATAAAAGATATGGAGGTCTATTTAGACACAATGTCCCCGGTAATTGATGTTATGGGCAAGCTATACAAGGAAAAGGGGCTCGATACAGACGAGAAAGTGTAACATATCATCATCACCATGTCCATTGAGGTTTAAGACAGGGTTACTTCACTGGGTTTTTTAACTTTAACAGTTGTGTGATATTCTTTAACGATAGTCTATTTTTTTAATATGAATTACTATGCAGTCTAAATCCTTGAGGCATAATATGTACAGGAGGAAATGATCTGGATATTTTACGCAGCATTTCACATGATTTGTTGTGTATTGTATTTTTTTACATTGAGTGTCTTTAATAACTGTGATACTTTTGGTTGCAGAGATTAAAGTGTATACTACACCAAGATACTCTGACTAATATATATTTATTGAAAGTCTAAAAACACATTCCATTTCATATGAATATGATCATTTTTGCAATATATTAGAACATTCAGAGCTTTATTCAAATCTTTTCTCTATCATGTTCATCATGAATTATGTCGTAGGGTCCAATGGAGAAACCAGTGTTAATTGCGATTTTGACATCATCTTTTGATATTTACACCACAGGCACCTGACGTTATATATTTTTCCTCATAATAAAAATATATACCCACTTCCTAATAATACACAAGGTGCATTATTAGGTAGAGGGTATATATTTTTATTATGAGAAATATGTATAACGTCAGGTGCCTGTGATTTACATGTGTGTGTTTTTATATTGAATAAAGAGCTAATTCAGACAAAGAAAAAATAAAATTAGATGTTTAGATGTGGTTATTTGCCTTGAAATAAAAATTTTCAAAACAAGAACGGAAATGCAATTGATGGTTTTTTTTTCAATTCTCTAGATCTCTAGATGTCATGTCATAAATGTAATGCAATGTCATGTCATAAATGTAATGCAATAGTATTTGTAATGCTGGACATCTTTATATGTAATTAAAAGTTTGTAACACAGTTACATGCATAGAATTTGTGATTGTTTTTTTTAAAATTGAATTTGATATCAATTTGTGTGATTTCTTTCGAGAAAAAAATTCAAGATCTTTTAGAAGGTGAATTTTTCACTAAAGTTTTCCATTGTTCACTTTCTCTTCCCTTTTCTCGTTAAAGAGAGTGTGTAAAAGACTAGCACTTACACGTGTATGTCTTCACTTTCTTTTATAATTTCTGCCTTGATGTTATCTGACCCTGCTGCTTTGTTCTTCAATTTTCTAATATATCTGATGATCTCTTCCTCTGTTATTTCTGAACAATCTATATCTAATTCTGTTGGTTGTTCCATTTCAGTACCTGTTGGGTTTTCAGGATCTTCTGCATTGAGTGTTCCTTCAATATCTTGACTTAATCTTGTTCCTTATGCAAGATGTTACCATTTTCATATTTGACTGTTGTGTTTCCACTGAAAATTTTTCCACATAGTTGTTTTGTGATGTTATGTAGAGTCCACTGAGGTCACCTTTGCTTGTTGCTGTTTCTGCTTTTTCTGCCTGTTTTTCTGTGTGATTTTTCTTGTCGCTTCTTGCTCCTTTTTTGATGTTTTTGTCTACTTTAAAGTAATGTTTTCGGATTTCCTGTTGTTCATCCTTGTTTCTGATGGAGTGTAGTTTCTGTTTTAGTCTTTTCCTGTCTTCTAGAAGTTTCCATATATCATCAGAGAGTCATTCTTTCTGTTTGTTATTTTTAAAACCAAGTACTGTTTTACTAGTATCTGTGTCTCTGAAGATATTCCAATGCTCTTCTATAGTGTATCCGATGTTTCCAAGAGCTGCATATTTGTTCTTCAGTTCTAGACAGAAATCTCTTCTTATATTTTTATCTCTTAATTTGTTTATATCAAATACATGTATTTTAGATCTTAATTTGGAACTTCTTAATACAAGTTTGATTTTTCCAATGACAAATTAGTGGTCACTGTTTATGGCAGGTCCTCGTCTTACCCTGGCATTTTGTTAATAAAGTTGTGGTCATCATTAGAGAATTTGCCAACGGATATTTAGATGTAAAATAATTTACGATGAAAAAAATCTAATGTATAATTCAGATAACTTTAAGTTATTAATTATTTATGGTTTAAAGAAACTTTGTAAATTTCTTTTCAATCAAAGTTGGAAATTCCAAAAAGCTGATAATTAAGACTCGCAAGTTGTACATTTTCTTTGCCAGATGGAGTATGATTTAACAATTTTTTTTGGGGGGGGGGGGGCGCCCCACCCCCTTGAATCCGCCAATGCCTTAAAATGACTTTACTGGGACTTAAAATTATCTCCTTTTTACCCCTAACTTTGATTGAAAAGAAATATGTTGCATTGCTCTGCATCTGCATTAGCACGTTCTGCTAAGTTTATGCCTTCATTTGATAACATATATTCCTATTTCAAGCAGCTTAATTTTTAGACCTGCATGTGTGACTCAAAAGCTTTCTGTAATCAACAAAATAAGAAAATTTAGTGTGTCGTCTTTTTTGACAATGTACCTCAATGACATTTGCAGAAAGATATGCATTAAATAATTCTGAAATCATACTTTGTTGTCCTCTGTTCGATAATTAATCAAGACCAGGAATATTTAACGTTATTCCAAATTAATTTAATCTCGAGGTCTTTCTGGATTTTTAACTTGGAAATAGACTTATCAAATTGGTTAAATATCTTTTGCTTTTATGGAATGTCAAGTAGAGTATCAAGGTCCATAATGCCCTTAATAAAATTGCCTGTGACCTTAAAAAGGGACCCAGGCTGATGGATCAACAGCTCAGAAAAGAGAGTTCTCCGCATTCGAAGTTTGTCTAAATGACTTCAATATAATTAAATTTTAATGTCATGTAAACAGTGCAACTGTTCAAGACTTTCTAAAGTATCTACCGGTATTTTTTATTTTCATCAATTTTGCGTTGTCCTTTTTTGAACAGTCGTTTGAGGATTTTGAATCTAAGCAATTCATAATGGAACATTTTCAAACCTTGGTCATATATTATTCCCCCCTTCTAAGAAATAAATTGGTAACTGAAAAACTTTGAAGACTTCTATTTCAATTTATGTAAATGTATCAGCTTGCATTTAACCATAATGCAAATTTAGTTAGCTCCTTAAAAATATTTTTCTATAAATCTAAAGCAGTTCGGTCTTATTGTTTGCAAATATTGATCAATGCAATCAGTGCAATAACTGCGACACTTGATCCTGGATGCAATTTGGCTGGGACTGCTTCTGCTTCAATAAGACACAGAGAGTATGGCCTGTGAGTGAGTTATTGCATTGTGTGACGGTTACACCGAGTATTGATGTTCTATTGATCAATGCAATCAGTGCAATAACTCTGACACTTGATCCTGCATGCACTTTGGCTGGGATTGCTACTGCTTCAATAAGACAAGAAGAGTATAGCCTGTTGATGAGTTTATTGCATTGTGTGACAGTAACACTGAGTATTGATGCTATACAGTACTAGTCTACACAACAGACAATGGCTACATGTACCACTGGACTCCCTGTGTGAACAAAGCATGTACTAGACACAATAAAACTGGGCTAACAACAAGCACCATAGGCAGTCAGTTTTACCTGTTACAGACACTGGTTCTTACACTCAGATAGAATTACTCCGACTTCATAAAATTGTAGGATGACAACATTACAAGCTGGAATCTTTTATATCCATTTTAAGGATAGCTTTGTTTTACTGCATTTGGTTCACTACCACACAGCTATGGCTAACTAGAGAATCTAACACTGCATTATTTAAATACACTATCATTGCATTATTATCTACACTTGCATAAACACTTATTATAACCATAAAAAGAAGAATTTCAAATAAATCTAAATCCTCTTACTATATGTATACAAAATTTATGTTCTGGGAAAATCTTCAAAATAATACAGAATACATACCTAAAGAACTTAGTATGTTTCACAATTTTAGATGACTTTTAGCTTCCAGTAAGAAAGAAAAAAAGACTAAAACCAAAGCGAAGAAGATTTTCCAATGGAATGTACATGTTATATCAAAGTTCTGATGCTGATAGCAGAGCACAAGTTAACTGGAATGTATTGGATCATTTGATTCTTGACACATCTTTTATTCTTGTTTGTATCACTCTTCGGGTCAATCTGAACAGAAAAGCCTGAACAGATAATTCTTTCTTAAAGTATTCAAGTACATTATACACCCATCTATTAAAAGTCTAAACAAAAATAGCTCTTGGAAAATTTCACACCTCTTTAAAACAGAAATAAGTTCCATAATATCATTTTATAGATAATATTCATCTGTGCTTTTTATGGGGACATCAAATATTTGTAAATATTGAAAAAAAATTCTGACACCTGACATTTGAACCTGCATGTACTTATTGGTAAATACATGTAACATAGCCATTCACTGTTTGATAGTGCCCAGATAGAAAATACAGGTTCTTAAACAAATCAACAAAACATTGTATACTGTATATAACATTTGAAGTAAAAATACAATAAACGAAGGGACTGAGATATATAACTTCAACAAAAAAGAAAAAAAAGCCAAGATCCTATTACAGATGAGTTATCATTCCAATATGTGGATTTCTTAATGATACAAAAATTTACCAAAACAAATAATCATAAACTTTGTAAAAATCAACAATTGTAAATAAATATCTACATGCTATAAATAGCACATTGCTGTAGACTTTAATGATAAATAAATCATATGAAAAATTCAAGCACTCATTCGTTACAACCTTACTGGTACAGAAAAAAAAAATTGTCTCTTTATGAAAGTTAACAGATGATACATGTATAACAATATTGCACTTTGAAATAATCTGTTGTAAACATTAAATAGATAATGCATTTCTCTTACATTTTAAACAGACAAAGAAAAACCAAGCTTTTTTTCAATTGTTTCATAAACAATTTTACAAACACCTGTATACAAAAAACTGGGCTGCGTTTTACAAAAGAACTTAATTAAGACCGATTCTATGTAAGAATCAAAATTCGGTGGCCACGCATAGTCACGGATTTTCCTCATACTTTACAATTTGATATACTTTGATGAGTTAAAAAGCCTTACACCATTTATTTGTTGCTATGTGGTCCCGTTGCCATGGTAACAGAGGGTAAAGATGTCAAAAAGGCATTTTAATGCTTAGTTGAGAACATATTGAGAGTAATGTGCACAACTTGGGGTTTCCAGAGAAGAATATATTATTTAAAATAGTTGTCATTTTTCAGAAGAAAGAAAAACATTCATGGAGAAACGCATATTTTTAGAGCGTTTCCATGGTTACTAAACAGAAATTTAAAAATCTGTTTTTTTCATTTAATTTGAATAAAAAAAACAAATCTTGGATTTTTTGGTAAACGTTATTATGATTGTGCAATTAAGAATTTATAGATGAAAATTTAGAACCGTTGCTATGGTAACAAGCGTAAAAATAAGGTAAATTATAATATTTTAAGGCATATTTGAATGGATATTATTCACTTAAATTGAATAAAGATATAAAATCAATTGGTGAAAAAAAAAATCAAGTATGTCCTAAACTTTAATGACATTCGAAATAAATCTCACATTTATTAATAATAAATGCCGTTGCTATGGACTTTTCAAAAAGTAAGAATTTCTGTGTGATTTTTTACGCAACTTAATTTTCCATAGCAACAACACTTCTCTGTTGCATAACAAAGCTTTTGGTGGTATATAATAAAAAAATAGATATATTTTTACAAGTTCAAACTAACACAATTGCCAAAAATTTCTAAAATCAGGAATAAAAGCATATCAAAATCATCTTTAATTTCTCAGTTTTTCCTATTTTTTGGCCTTGTTGTCATAGCAACGGATGTCAATTTTCATAAAAAAAAATAGATATTGCATGGACATTGATTAGGATGTAAACATTTAATGGTTTCCCATTTCGGATTGTTATAAAAACGCAAAAAACTGATTTCAAATATTTGTAACAGTTTCCATGGTAACATTTTAAAATTATTGGTTTCTCCATCAATTTTTTGATATAATTACAGAATTGAAAACAGGACAAAGGCTGTTTTATGTCTTTGATAGTTTACATTAGTGGGCATAACCTTCTTATATGGCTTCAATGTAGGTAAGTTTTGCTATTTTTCCATCTTTAGCCTCGGTTACCATGACAACGGTTACCCCCAGCAACCAACTTTTAGTGTTTTTTTGCGTTTTACACCTAGTTGTGTCCATGTATGAAATATAAGGAAATTTGGTGACTATGCGTGGCCAGACCCTTTTATAAATCATTGATTCTTACATAGAACTGATCTTAAGACTTACGACCAGTTTTAATGAATCCTAATTAATCACAAACTAATCAATCATTTATTCTTATTGCTGGAAAATATAATTATGGGAACTGAAATATTTGTAAACAAATGGTTTTATGTCAATTTTGTTCTTTAAAGATCATTTTACGAGACTGTAATTATTTACGACTTTGTCGTAAGGTCTTTTGTAAAACTCAGCACTGAAATTATAACTAGATGAACATATTCATCTTAATTTAATTCTCAGACATGCCATAAGAATATCACCTAAATGGAAAAGTTTTCATGAATAATTTTAGAAACGTTCATTTTAGCTGAATATACAAACAAATAAAAAAAACTTCAATTCAGAAATTTGCATGATAATTGATACCTGAGAGATCAACAAAGTATTAAGGAGGCTGGATGGTCAACAATTTATCCATCAGATCTGCATTAAAATTTAAATATGCTATGTTTGGCCACAAGCCATTTATTAGTAAAGAAGAAATCCATTTATTTTAGATTTAAAATTTGAATATTTTTTTAGTGTGTTTATACAGAGCTCTTCATCTAAAGGAGATTAATATAGTCTAAAAATGGCCATGACCATCCAGCCCTCTTAAACTCATCAATATTTATGAAATGCACACCGCTGTTTTGATTTGGATTAAATCCTTACATTTATATAGTAGTAAAAACTAAAAAATGATACCTCCTCCTACATTCACAGATTAGAGTCTGTAGTTATATTACTTATATATTTGTTTTATATATAGTTAACATGACAAAATTAGCAATGCTAAATTTAGTCATTCACTATTCAATACACAGTACCAAAAGATAATATAAAAGCATTTCTCAACAGACTAAGGAAATGTTTCTGATACATTGGAGTATCAATGATGTTCAAAGGCAACACATGAACAATTTCAACTGCCTAAGAAAGGACCTGAACAAACTAGAATTAAACACTTGTGTCACGTACTGCTTTGTTAAGGTTAACTGGGATAATTCTAATTTAAATAAAACATACCGAGAGAGTTTTGTAAAGATAATTATATATAAACCACTTTCATATTTCCAATTCGTGTATATCACAAAAGTTTTCAACAATTTTAAACAATTTTTAACACAAGTTTGTAAAGTCAGTTCTGAAATAACATTTTAAAAAAGATTTATAAATTCAGCTAAATGTATAACAAATATAACTGCAAATTTTTAATAGAGATAATGATTGTGATATGATACTCCGGTACTCAAAGGATAATTCTATAACCGGTGTGGAGAGATGAAACATATACCTTTGTATATCCAATGATTTTATAATGATTGAATTTGTTGGAACAATTCAGACACAATAATAGTTTTGTAAAGAGAACCCTATAACAAAAATTAGAAAAAAAGCAATGTATCAAATACGTACAGAAAATGTTCAGAGTCAATCTAGACCAATTATATACACATGTACTATAAAAGCATTTCTCAACAACATAACCACTTAAACGAAAAATTACACAAAGTGGCAAAAAATAAATGCAACACTAAATGGTTGACTATAAACCAAAATAAAATAAAGCTACAGATATGCACCTAAGTTCACCATCAACTTCTTCTGTGGCAGAATGTATGAGTTGTCCTTCCTGGAATGTGAAATCATGGACTATGACTCCCGAGTTTTATCTACATTGTCTTTTAACATCTGGACTTGTTCTGCAAAGAATCAGACAATATATAACAGTATGTCACCAGTAAATTAATGAGGATTCTGCCAAAATTATAATCAACACAAACGAAATTGGAGCAGAAGGTATCCCTATATTCATGAAACCTGCTCCTAAAGCCTAAATACAAAACTATGACAAATTTTGGTCTGAATGACTTCATTAGTTACGGAATATCAAATGGTGTTGTTGTAATCACTTTTAAACTAATGAGATGTCTTGCATCACTAACAGGTGTCTGGTGAAGACTGCTAATATTTCATTTGTATATCATGGAATATATTTACTCATGCTTTTAAGCACAATTACATAGTGAACTATTTCATAGGAGTCCATCTGAAAACTATTGTCTTATCTTGCTAGCAAGAAGATTTTGTTCATTAACGGTAGAAAGTGTTAGAGAGAATCGGAATCAAATTAGCATATATTTTGTGTCTGTTCCTACTTAAAACAGCACGTCTACAATCATACAGAAAATATTTAGAAAATTTATTTGTTTAGCAGTTTGTCTAAATGTCTTCTATTCGGGAATTTCAACCTCCTAAAACCTCACACATAATAAAGAGTATCATCAACAGTTGCTGACTGTTTTATACACCTCATTTTACTCATCACTAGTTTTCTGAGAACTGGTACCTTTTTTCAGATTGGCAATTGTTGATTGTTTCCGTAGAAATTCTAAACAAAGATCCCTGGACAAGCCAAAGGCTCTCATATTACAGGTGAATGTCCTAAAAGTATACAGAAAAGTATGGAGATAACTGAGATACAGCCTTGAGGTTCTAGGATATGTTTACATTATGTAATGCTGATCTGGGAACATATGGCAGGAAGAAATCATGAAGTTCTACAGATGTTAGCAGATCTAAAACATTTTAATGAATCCGAAATGTTTCATCAAATAGATGTACTTGGTTGTTATGGTAGTTAATCTGTATAAAACTTGTTTTTGAAAAAAGGGTCCACAGATAAAAAGAACAGTTTAATATAATGTCAGGTACATGCAGCCATTAGCACTATTTATTGCATCTTTTTATTTTTTTAAATTAAAAATAAGACAATTAAAAGTATATTAAATTAAAAGTATATACAGGTAAAGTCTACCTGTGTCCCAAAGTATATACAGGTAATGTCTACCTGTGTCCCCTTAGAGGGCCCCATAATTGCCTTGACCAATTATTATTTTTAATTGAGGAGTAGGCGTTCAGAGAACACACCAAACAGTTAATCTAGTTTACTACTTGAACTACTTGCACCATTTATTTAGAACATTCATCTATTGTATAAGTGAAGGCATTGCATAGACACAAGAGAATGACTAAATTGCGCAGTACCCTAGTTGTCCAAATGTGATGTTTTCCTGAAACTGTCTGTCATCTTTCTGAAGATCATCCCCGTCATCACTGCAATAAAAAAAAAGCGTGAAATTAACCCACAGTTAGAGCTGCTCTCTGCCAGACAGAGTCATCAATCACAGTAAGGGCCTCAGCCACAGTCAGCAGTCATACTGAAAAAAGCAGGCAGGCTGGACTACCAAGATTGATAGATACATGCAGGGGCTCTATTATGTAACTAGCCCTGTACAGAGATAATTATGGCTCTGTACTGAGAGATAATTATAATACTAGATATGATCCTTGCAAAGAGCAACAGCCTCTAAATGCAGGTGTAGAGATAAACACTGCAGGTGAGTCTTATTCATTAATCTATCATTTTCCCATATTTCAAGAAAATTACATCCATGCAAGTGAAGAAATTAACACCCACATGATGTAGAGAATCATGCATGTCAAGAAATGAACACGCATAAGATGTAGACAATCACACTGTTGGTTTTCCGAGGAAGTTATTAAATTTCATCCCTATGTCATTTCAAGACGATAACACCAATAATACATGTCAATACAATTACATACATACAAGACAATAACTTCCATATGATGTCAATTTAAAAATCCCTTAGATTTAAAGAAAACTACAACTACACTAGGCTACATATCAAGACAATAAATTACATCTATATGATATCAAGACAATTACATCTATATGATGTCAAGAAAATTACACTAATGGAATGTCATGACAATTACATCCAAATGATGCCAAGAAAATTTTCTCCAAATGATATGTTAAGACATTAACATCTATATGATGACAAGACAATTACATCCCTATGACATCTAATATTGCTGAACTACTATCTTAAGAGATAAAAAAAAAACAGATTAAAAGTAACATCAAAAACAGAAATATTCCTTTTGATATCAAAGCCCACTGTAGATAGATAATTCTTTATGTACACTTACAAATTCACCATTTCAACATCATACTCAAGTTTTCTTGTATGTCAGAACTTCAAACAATTTTGAATATCAAATTTGTATTCTTATGACTAATTTAGGTAATCTTCTTTAAATTGAAATAAAATGTTTATAATTGCAGGGGCATGTCAGATCATTAATTAATTTAGTTTTATATATACTTTAATTCATTCCAAAAATTTAAATAAGGAGCAAAACAAAACCATTTGTGTGATAAATTAGATTTGGTTTATCTTTCTAAGAATCAAATGTTTATTTTTGGAGAGTGAAGACTCGTGAAAGCATGTTACAAACGTAAGAGACACAAATAAACACCTCATTTTAATCTCTGTTTTGTTTATGATATTATTATTCTCCACTAAAGGGAACCCATATTAAAGGTCAGGGTTCAAAAATGACAACTCTGGAAGAACGTGGCATTCAGCAACCCAGTCATTGATTTACTTTGGGATGAGATCAAAAGTTAAGGCAAGATTACTGCTTTCAAGAAGGTTTCTTTCTAAGAATAAACTAAAGAAATTAATAGAGAATAATACATGGCAAAATCTGTATCACATTCCATATCAACCTGAGACTCCAATATCAGCCCGAAGAGTGGGTGGGATACAGATGAATGACATGTTTTGTCAGAGATTGAACTTTGGATCTGTTCCTACACAGCCCAGAAGATGCCTGTTATGATGATGCTACCTTCATAATAAGAATTGTTTCACACGGTATCATCTTTCCTTTGATTTATTTTTATGAGATCCAATGAATCAAATCAATAAAATTAATGTGTCTACCTTTCATTTTCAAAGTGAATTAAAAAATAATTCTTGCATAATACATGAAATGCATCTTTAATTACCAAACTCAATTAAAAGTGATGAAAGAGATAGCTTACTGAAAGATGTACTTTACATTAGAAGTGCCTTTAGTAGAATAAAGGACAGAGTACCTAATGCAGGCAAAGAGAAACAGCTTGTTAACACATACATGTTGGAATAAGTTGAGACTCAGGTTGCCTGATCTCAAGATGTTATATACATGTACATTCACAGTTGAGGACACCTACCGATACTTTACAGGCCAAAGTATTTAAATGAGTGTCCTATTATATATGTACATGCAAATGAAAGAGCTGAGGATATGCATTTTATGGGCAAATGACCTTGAAAGAGTTGAGAACATGCATTTTATGGGCAAATGTCCCTGAGAGAGTTGAGGACATGCATTTTACAGGCAAATGTCCTTGAAAGAGTTGAGGACATGCATTTTACGAGCAAATGTCCTTGAAAGTGAGAGGACATGCATTTTACAGGCAACTGACCTTGAAAGAGTTGAGGACATGAATTTTATGGGAAAATGTCCTTGAAAGAGTTGAGGACATGCATTTTACAGGCAAATGACCTTGAAAGAGTTGAGGACATGCATTTTATGGGCAAATGTCCCTGAGAGAGTTGAGGACATGCACTTTACAGGCAAATGTCCTTAAAGAGTTGAGGACATGCATTTTACAGCCCCCCTTTCTAGATCAGCGCATTGTTTTGGACAGACTAATGATCTGAGTGAGATAAGACGTGTAAAGTACAGCAACTGACTTTAGTGAGTTGAGGAGATGTGAAACATGTACAGCAAATTTCTTCAGTGAGCTGTGGACATGTGACAGACAATGACTTGAGTGAGATGAGGACATGTATTGGCAGAGTTGAGGACATGTATTTGCAGATGTCATTAATAGAGTTGAGGACATGTATTTGCAGATGTCATTTATAGAGTTGAGGACATGTATTTGCAGATGTCTTTGAGAGAGTTGAGGACATGTATAAGCATATATATCTTTGAGTAAGTTGAGGACATGATGTGCACCTTGTACAAACAGGTCTCTTGGATCTCTCCAGCTGCACTGCATCAAAGAAAGCGGCATTCCAGAACCGTAAGGACTGCCAGATGGGCTGGTCTCTCAGGAAACTGTACAGAAAGTTCTTTCCATGGCAACCTGTCAATAAAGCAGTAAAATCATAACTTTGTGTGGAGGTACATGATTGTATGAAATGAATAAAAGATGGGGAATACTTTCCAATCATCATAGGTTTATGAAAAGTTGAGGAAAAAATGATTTTATAATATATTTACATTTATATATTTATATATATATATATATATATATATATTTATATATATATTATGCAAAACTGAACTTGGTTTTTGATGGGTTATTTTGATAATACATATACAATTCTATTACACAATCTGCATACAGAATTTATGAAAGTAAAAAAAAACTTGATAAAGCATCAAAACCTTTAGGAACTCTTTCTAAGTACTCTAATATAAGTACTGTAAACCAACTTTTATTCACATGCAAGAAATTTTCGTAAGGTTCGCGAAAGCATTGCCGTCACAAATGTTTCTCACCGCACACCAGTCCTTTCCCTATGGGTTTTATAACAACACGGGTGTAAATAAGATTTGAACATGAAAATTAGTCGCCGTGAACCAGTTTATCTCCTCTTATTTGCACATATAAAGGTTGGTTTACAGTATCATATATGATTTTAATTCAATGATGCACATTGGAAAACCATAATTCTCAAAGCGCAATGACATATCAAGTACAGGTTTATTCTAAATCCAGCTTTATAACAAGGAAAAAATACTCTGTTAAACACTGATAGATACGTGTACTTTTAATATAAGCATTGACTACCTTCATAGTAGAAAGTGAAGCACATGTTCATGAGTGATTTGGCTGGTGTGAAATCTTCTGCCTCCCCACATTCAAACAGCACCACCGCAAAATACTGCATCAGGCGGAAAAAGATCTGTTCTGTCACCCTCTTGTTATTTACTCTCTGTGAAAAGATCACAAATAAATTAATATTACGTTACCACTCAGGTTGTCATTCATTTAATGGCTAAATTAATCTTTCTACCCACATTGTATGAGGTTTATGCTCCTTTTTCAGATAAAATATTATAACTATAAAAATAAGGTGTGCAGATGAATGCAAACAGTATATTTCATTCATCTTGAAAGTAATAAACTATCTGGGATATATAAGTTGGAAACCCAAGAAAGAGGCATAATATGACAAAGAGATATGTAGGTAACATCACTCATTCTTTCAGAAATAACTTTCCAAAACATTCATTTTCCTTTTTGTGTACATTAAGCATGCAAATGAGAATGTACCAATGCTTCTGAATGAAAAAAGCTGTATCTAGATGCAAACTTCACATTTACGAACCTGTCCGTTAACGTAACGTGCAAACCACTGCCTCCCGGCCACCTCCTGAAATAAAACAAAAAGTCGTCACGATGACAAATTTCCCCTCAAACTGCGACCCAGGCCGTTTAGTCTTTCTTTACGTTATGACATGCTTGGGACGGCCTGGATCCCCGGCCCTAATGAGACCAGGTGTGTATTTACACCTCAGTCACTCCTAAATGTTGGCACCTGATTTGCATAATGACATAAGACTTCTGTAACAAGATAAATCAGCTTCTGTGACATATATTGTGCAGAACATTAGGACAAGACAACAATAAAAATGGAATTATTTAAATTTCATGAGAGGACTATTATCCATTCTCCTCAGAAGGTTGAGACGAGGTTACTAGACAATGCATGAAACCATCTAAGGACTATTACATAATCCATTCACTCTATATCACTTTATGATAAAACAGGTTTTCTTAAACAAAGCAATAAAACTGAAGGCTTTATTGTTGTACTTCCGTCAAAATAATTCAACCTTCCCAGCCATTGTCATCAGCCTGCAAGGTTTATTAACGTCTCCAAACCAATAAAAGTTAAATGTATTCGTCTAAAAAGTTAAAACAGGAGTGGCAATGCCACTTAGCAAGAGACAGAAAATGGAGATACCTGACAAAGTTCTCCAAACTTGGCCTTGTCTGTCTGTGAGATCTCCTTGCTGTGAAATAAAACAAAAACAATGCATGATTAGTCTTCTAAATCAATCAATCAAAGGGTAATAGTCAAATGATGTATGTTCATCAAGAGCGTCTCTAGTGTCACATTCAAATACTAGTATACAATGCTACCATAAACTTTTCAATTTTATTGTACAATGTTTAATGTTTTGCTTATAACTCAAATTTTACTGTAGACTGGACACTTCACTTTCTTTGATCTTGTGGGTACTCCTCACTAGTACCAAGTTTACATTTTTAGAATGGTAAAATAATTTTTAGAATACAACCTTTACTCAGAAACAATGTACTCAAAGAAACTGTGTCCTTATAAAACTTGTGAAGAAATGACAATTCAATAATTTAGCCCCTACAGTTTTGAAGAACTGCGGTTAATCTGTCTACTGCATTCGTTAAAACATGGAAGGATAAAGTATAAATATCTTGTATTCAATTCTTTCTTAGAACCCAGAGCTGGGTCTTAAAAAATTTCCCTAAATGTTTATTGATCTATATTGTAAGGAACCAGAGTATAAGTCAGTCCCTTTCTCTTCTAATCAGATATAATGGGTAAAATAATGATATGCAATTTTTTTAATTCAATGCTAAATAGTCTGAGTGATTTGATTTGAAGTTGAGAACCTTGCTCTACAGTGTTATCAAAGATCACTGCTTCAGCATGTGCTTGATATGTGAACATTCACTTCTGAGACCCCACTGTAAACCCCCTTGTAAAAATTATGGAACAATCAAACTTGAGACAAATTATTATTAATACATGTAATGTTAAGCATCTTTTTCGTAGATGTCGCCTGAAAATGCATAATGGCCAAAATTTAAAATCTAGAGCCCCTGTGCTTAAACCCAGGAAATTCCATCATGACCAATTCAGTATGGATCATAAGATGGAGCTTCTTTTCTATTGGCTGTTAAATTCACATCGCTCCACCATTATTCTGTCAAATTTCATAGACCCTCAAACTTAAAATTGTTATTGGAGTTTGCTTCAAGAGAGCATTTTTCCAAATTTCCATACCCTTCAAGCTTTTGCCTATTAAGAAACTGAAAAATGGCAAAAAAAAGGTAATAGAGAAAAAGAAAGGAGAGAGGGAGGAAAAAAGTATCCCCTCAATGCAAAAAATATAAAATATAAAAAATATAAAATAAAAAGTCCAACAGATACTGTATACAGGGAAATATTCACCCCCGTTTTATTTTCGCCCCTTTCGCCCTTGTTGTCAGTGGGCGAATTTAAGACTGGGCGAATTCCAATGTCTCAAAGTATCTCTCTTTAAACACATTAGTGTCTGAGCGAATTCATGACGGGGTGAAACTGTTTGCAAGTGTAGAAGGGCGAAAATTACACAGGGCGAAAATAACCCTGTATACAGATATACTTTACAAACAATCGGTCACTGCTCCATGACCTTTAGGCCTTGTAGAATTGCATGAGCAAATTTCTTATTTTCTAGCACATCTAACATTATACATTTTCTTGATGCAGAGTGTGTATCGATATTGTGTTCAATATTTTTAATAATTTTTTTTCTTATCCCATCCCCTTTCAAGGATCAAATTTTGAAAATCCCTGCTGATGAAAGGAAAGGAGGTATCAAAAATATAGTTCTAACAAACCAATAACTTACAATCACAACTCATTTGTTTTATTGGCCTGAAATATTATATTGACAAATTATCTTTTTACAAAGAGAGAAAGAGTGTTTTTCAAGTTATACATCTTATTAGACCCACAGGACCCTGCATCTATTGATTCATGTATTGCTTGCACACAGAGGACCAAATAAACTTAATCTCCAGCTCAAAACCCCCACGATTGATGAGTCGGCCTTATACAAAATGGAGATCAATCTTTGGAGTTCTGTCTTTATATATCCTTGAAAACCATCAGCATTCTAGGTCAATGGAACTCAACACTTTTTTGTTAAAATAATAGATCATGGCAGGACTGGGGAAGGACTTTGGGTATATGACACTGTTGTACTGTTGCACCATCACTATTCTGTAGGAGCGATCAATCTATGTCAGGCTAATACCATTCAGATAATATTTGAATAGCAGTTCTAATATTTTAGAACATCTTGGTAAAATGTCAATTTTTGACAGAATGACCTTGACAAATTATGTACTATTCATTAAAAAAAATTGATTGTCTTTTAAAAGAAAAGGGCCCATATCCATAGATAATCAAATAAAATTTATATGTGTTAACCCACAATGATAACCTAACAAAGAGCACACACATTCATTTCTGTGTGAACTTATTAACAGGTCAATAGGTCATATTTATCATATGATGTCACAATAATCAACGTACAAGGTCATGCTTTGACTATTGCATTATTATGAACATAAAAACATGGTTGTGTTTATAATTTCAAATAATCTCACCATTTTCAAACATAAATATAGGATATAAAGTTCACAAGGACATTACCTAGTTGGACTTCACAGGATTTGGTCATGTGACCAACCAAGTTCATATATCAGTGGACTTTGTAAAACTGCTTCTATTTCTTAATCAAAAATACCCTAACCCCTAAATCATGTCTTTACAAAAACTATATACATGTAATGGCACATTCTATATGTGGTTTATAGATATAATAGCTATTTCCAATGTGCTAGTATGTTTCTACTATGGTCATTAAAAAAAAAAAATATCCATTCATTAAATTTTTCTAAATATATAATTATATCATAACGCAGATTTGAGATAACAGACAGGTGTAAACTTTGCTCGAACTAAATGATACTTCCAGAACCTTCAGTGTTTATTTGATCCATAAAAACACACAGATTGTAAGAAGTATGATACTGACCTTGAATCAAATATCTGATCTACAAAAGTCTTCATGAATTCCATACACTGTAGCGTCTGTTCGTCTGGTTGGCTCTCGATGCTGAAGGATGAACTCCATGAGTTCTCGGACCCCATTGAATAGGAGCGTTTGATCGGGAAACCCCCATACTCCGACTCCGAGGTCGAATCTGTCCCATTCTGGTTATTGCCTACACTGTACTCAGAACTGTCAATGCTTGAAACACTGGTAAAGGGAGAGAACTTTTCACTGTTGACAGGAACTTTGCGACGATTTTCTGTTTCGTTTTCTTGGTCATCATCAAAAGATATAAGGTCTCCCATAGGAATCAGTGTCTTCCTCTTTGAGTTCAAATTCACATCTTCACTCTCATCAAACTTGTCCTGGTCTTCCTCCGCTTCCTCTGGCGGAGGAACGTAATCATCAAACAGCATCTCATCTACTGTGCTTGAACGCCGCTTCATCTTGGGGGCTCTCTTAAATCCATTTATATCAATGTTGGACTCTTTTTCACTTTTCTCCACAGGGGAGACAACTTTTGATTTACTTTCCCCTTCATCATCAGACGTCTTGCTCATTGGTATGACCTCATCAGAAACAGTCTTGGGTAGATCTACTGCAGTCTTATTATCACTTTCACTACTATCCTTGACATTAGAACTGCTCTGAACTTTAGCCTGGTCAGTATTGTTAACCTTTTCAGTCCTTATACAGTTTGTTTTTGGCAAAGTCTCCTGTTTTGAATCATAAGAGAATGTGGATTTAGATGTAGGCGAGTACAATGGTTCATCAAAACTGATATTTCCTGTGGTCATTTCATCATTTCCACTGCTGTCTGAGTAGCCAGAGGAACTGTGCCGCCGTGGAATACCAATTCTCTCCGTTTTTTTCTTGGACCGATATGGCTGAGTTGAGAAGTCATCTCCCCTGTAATTGTGGCTTCCGTTGCTGTACGAACTGTGGTTGGAACTGGGTGTCTGGGCGGGACTCGCCGACTCAGAATCAGAATCCTCGGGGCTCGACGCAGGCTTCATCACGTTCTCCAGTTTGGTGGAGAGGTTATTGATGAGGCCGTTCTTTTTGGCAACCATTGAAGTGAAGAACCGCGAGGTCCCTTCTGAGAAGCTTGAGGACAGTGATCGCCCCTCCTCATCGCTACTTCCTCCCTGGGAAAGTCGGCGGCGAACAAAATCCATCTCTCCTTAGAGAACCTCTTATAGTTCTGTCTGATCTAACGTTACAAGATTCCAACCTACAAAAGATCAGTTATAAGTATTCATTGCCAAATCATTATATTTAATCATTGATCAATTCAGGGCATGTTTTATTTAATCATTGATCAATTCAGGGCATGTTTTAACTTACAACGTTCTGTTTTCTTTTTTATCAACAATCAATCAAAGCTTTAATCATGTAATATCAAATACAACAGATAATTCTTCCCTCATAAGGTCAAATTACACAAAATCAGATTGTTTGGGAAAAAGCCTGAAATTCTATTAAAATTTTTAATCTTTATCTAAAATTTCAATGTTCCTGAATAAACACCCACACAGTAATAAATTGGTACAGATTTCTTGGTAGATTCTGCAATATGTCCTGATCCTCCAAGATTCTAGTTCAGCACTATGGTTTCATTGATGTATGTGGGCGTAAATTATCGAGGATTTACCGTTAGTAAACCTCATATTTTTTATTAAAGGTAATTTAACGAATAGATTTATCTATAACACTTCTTACTTTGATGAATACTTGATTTTGTGAATCAACTCAACAATAAAATCCACGATTGATATTCAAGGCATACTGATAAAACCAGTATTATCCAGCGTCCAGTAAAAGCTACCGTCCAATGTATAAAACCAGAGTGGGCTGATTATGGAACTCATCCTAGCATGAGCTCACTTTTCTAGAATTCTAGTGCTGAACTTAAATTATTCTGAGAAAAATTCAAACAAAATAATCTTCCTTGACAAAGTATTTCAGTACTGAATCTCAAAACAAATTAACCACAAAATTTTGCAAAATAAATGTAACACTTTGAAGAACCAACAAGTCATCAATTGTTAATGATAAATCAATGAAAAAATGCTGTACTCGAACAAACTTTGATTGGGACCCACAGAGCATATTGAATTGCCTGTATCCTGACATTATCTAAAGGACAGTAGACTATCTCGTCCACTGAAATCTGACAGTCACCCAAGCAAACGACTGTGAATCTGACAATTCATTAATCGGAAGAAGAAAGTTGTCAATAATTAAACAGAAAGTGGGTACATGTGCTGTGAAGTGTGTAGGAATGTCATCAAGAGGCTTGAGCCCTACGGCTACATTGTATTAACAGTCAATTAACAGAGCCTCTACCATGTTAACTACTGTTATTGGTTGCATCAATTTTCTTGGTCTTTTTTAAAAGCTTTTACATGTATTACATAAGATGCACAATGAACCATATCCCCTTAAAGACATTATTGATTAATGAGCACTACCACAAATAGCACAGAAAGAATTGGAAAAGTTTGCTCTTCGCAGAAGGAGGATATAATGGTCTGCAATGTACATAACAATCCACAGAAAATTTCCCACTTTCTGACATGTATTGATTACTTTACATAAGAAACAACACATCATGCTAGCCGAGAGACAAACACTACGTGTAGGAGATAAAAAACTGCTTTACATAGACATGGGCATCCTCTTTTTTTTATTGATACATGCATTAATAAAGTTATGAAGTCTTATACTAGGTAATTTAAAGTTATGAAGTCTAATATTTGAAATGTAAATGTAATAAGTCCAGAAATAAATTCAGCGAACAGTAACATATCTAACTTTGAAAATACATTTATCTACAGGATGAATGCGTTTTATTATACAAAAGAAATCTTCATCCTTATTTTGGCACTGAAAAATGTTGTCCCACTTTAAATTCACCAAAAGTCAAGAAGCTCCAAAATACATGCACGCAATGCCATACATTTGAAAATGCTGGTTTAAACACAAGTATTGAGTATCACCAGTCTTACGGATAATTTTTATATTGACTGCAAAAATCTTCTCTTGGATACAATATAAATATTTAAAATTCTGATTTCTAATTTAAACTGCATGTTTTAATTCAAAAAAAGTGTGCCTTTGATTTGCATGCATTTTTTGGTCAGGTGTAATATGTCTTAGAACAATTTAACAAGAGCTTGGAAAGTCCAAGGTCTTGTTAAAATGGTTCTAGTGTAAAATTACGGTAAATTGTTTACTTGGCCTATCAAACAAGGGATGGTTCAGGGGCAAGAGACTAGCATAAACAAAAGCACACCAAACAATCTTTCCCAAGATAATAAACAAGTAAAATTTTAAGAAAGAAAACTCAGAATTGTTTTCCCTGTTCAGGTGGCTCACTAAACCTCGAGATAATTCCTCAAATCAACAGAAAATTACTAAATACTGGATTATGAAAGATACATGTAGCATGATGCTTAAGATGTATATAAGAGGCAAAAAAAAAATAATGCAATTTTGAATAAAAAATTTTGATTTTCAAAAACTTAATTCAGTAAATATGAATAAAAGCTTGAGGCAGATTCGAACTCGTGATCTGCGGTTCACAAGTTGACACTGTATCTTAAGAAGTATAAGTTTTGAAGTTGTGAACTTTGTTTTGGCTAGATAACTTAACAAAATTTAAGCACATGTAATATTTTCTGATAAATTAGTATGGTACATGAATGAAGTTTTTTATTATGTGATTTTGTTCCTTCATAAAATAGATAGGTCCTGCAAAATAATCTTATCAGCATTCTATTAATGTTTGTTCATCATTTGAAATAGGTTGGACCCATCTCTTAAAAATGTTGCCAGATGAAATTGATATCATTCTAGCAATCTTGGTTTAGAGTCAATGTATCATCTCTGTCAATGAGGTTTTTTGCTGATTACATTGATTTCTCACTGATAACTGATATAGGCCTTCCAGAATTGATATTTTTCAACTTCATTTGAAATGTTTTATCCATTGGTGAACCGTTTTGATAAATTGAACAGAATTTCCATGCAATGACATTAAGTTTTGGAGAAAAAAAATTTCTGGCATGATTTATTATATAAAAAATACATGTACAAGCTGATTTCAAGATTTCAAAACTTTCAGTCTTTCATTTCTAAGTGTCTTAGGTTGGGTCTGGAAAAGGTTGTTCCATTGGATATTGCTATGTGAAATATTTGTGATAATGAGAATAGATGACACAATATTTTGTCAAATGGTAAGTTCAACTGGGTGTCAAATTTGAACAGAGTAAATGACTGTACATGTGGTGTCATGATAAATTCCATTTTTTTCCCTGATCACTTGAGTACAAAAGGCTGTTTACAATAAGTGGACTTGCCTCAGAGTCACAACATGGTTAAGTGATACTGTTTGGATCAACCAAGCCCCCTAATGGCTCTCTGACTGGCTTCAATGCATCATCTGTAACAAATTGAAATACAGAATAAAATCTTAAATTTCTCAAACAACATAAAGCCAGCAGACTCTTAAACCCCTGGAGCATGCAGATCACATTGCAAAAGCCATTTGCCATTGCTCAATAGTACATGTAGACATGTGCAAGTGGGGTTAATTAAAAAATGCCATCATTCACAAGCATGGTTATATTGGTCATATTGATTTACGTCGGGGATTAATTAATTAGTAGACAATCCTCATTAAGCATGCATGTATGATACTTCAACCACATATTACTCAAAATAGATTTCAATTCTTTTAATAAGAGTACATCTTTCCTTTAATGTTTATATTTCTGGTGTCAACAGTGCTAGCCTGGAACACGGTGCTCATTGGCTGAACTGCTCACCTCAAGATTCTATGATACAGGTTTTACAAAAAAACAAGTCCTCTGAATAACCACTTAGCTTTTTTAAATCACAAGAAGATTGTCGTCTTTAATTTGGAGACTTCATTATCAAGTTCCTTATAAACCATTCAATTTGTAATTTAAAAATAATCATAGAGGTATAGTAAACTTAATTATCATCTTCTCTGCAAAACTTGACAATTCTATCTTTAAGAAACTGTTTATCTGTTCAATAAAATTGGATTTTTTTTAGTAAGGTTCACTAATAGGTGGCATTTTAACTCACAGGGTTTTAGAAATCTGCATCACAAGCTCAATTATTGTTGGAATCATGATATAAGAAATTTGCTTTTTATTCTGATTCAATACACATGTAACACTAGTAAAAATGTTACATCATTTGCAGGTAAAATATGTCTCTTTAATCTAAATATTTTGATATCACAAACAGTTTTATCTTGTTTTTTAATGAAATTGTTGTAAGGTTAAGACTTGGTCAATATCATTGAATACTTTATCTATTGTTTATAGTTGTTTCAAGGTAACTCAACCTGTTTTCCAGACCTAATCAGCTTAAAACACAAACAAACACAACAACCACATGATTCATCTGTCAAATGCCACTTGAAATTCATAATCAGTCAAGTTTATCAAAAAGACATCTGCTACTATCCTGACTGATGGTCAATCATCTGTCAATGACCCCTGTGATTAAGGTCAAGGTCATTGCAATGTTGTTTCTGAACAATTGGCTATGAATTTGGCTAATCATATCCTTTTTTCTTAGTTTTAGGGCATTACTTTGCTTATCAAAATGTTATCAAAGAATACAAAAGCAAGTGGCCAACAAACTTTGACAAAAAATTAGAGAAGCATTTATCAATGGTGATTGAAGAAGAAATAAAGAAGGGTATTCTAATTTTGAACTGGTTCACTGATTGGTTGGTGTAAAATAAAGTTTAAGAGATAATATATATATTAAATAAAAATAAATACACCCACACAAAAAGAATTCTAGTTTGGATTGATCATGCAGTTTGGTTATGCAAAATCTTCAATGTCTGACACACTCAACATCATACACTTTCTTAAAACAAATCAAAATAAACATAATAAAACATTCTAAAATCTGAAATCAACTGTTTCTATTGGCAATCCCCCTGCCTCACTCTGATAATTTAAGCATTCCATATTGCTTTCAAACACAAAACTACATATAAAAGGATAAGAAGATTAAAAATCAAACAGCAATTCTATCCTATGGTCTGACAAGAAAAGTTACCCTCTGAAATAGTCAGCACAATTCTATATACTATTGTTTATGAAAACATACCTGGTAAAACAAAATCCAATAATAAGTATTTCATTTAGTATACAGGTAAGCATCTGTTAACATGGTGCTAGAAATATGTATTGAAAAGAAACGTAGAGGTGTGATACACTTACTGGTTTTGCAGATAATCATACTCCTACTGTACATGTATAAAAAAACCCACATACCCTTGACTTGAAATTGATTTCTACCTATTAATAGACCAAGTGCTAATTGATCATGAACAAATCTCTGAATGCAAACAACCAGCAAATCAATGTCTACCAAACCAGGGAATGGTTCCAGTATCAACAATGGGAGTACTGGTCTGTGCTTCTCTAAAATGATCTACATGCACTTGTTATAAACCGTTACATAATACCAATCCAAAATGTCATGGTACTCGGTATGTAGCACTTTGTCAAACCACAAGGTAATCTTTTGTCAGTTCTACACCTTTGTATCACATACCCTACTTATAGTACACATAACTTATTTACTTTTCAATATAACATTCACTATATCCAGAAGTGTAGCATAAACTAAATATTTATCTGAACATATCTATCATATAACCATTCCATTAAAGTTAAACATCTGGTTCAATATTTGTAGCAGTTTTTCACTTTAATAGCAACTAACAATTCCATCATACTTCAATTGCTATAACAACTAACCATTTTACAATTGACCCCTTCATGGTAACTGCGGTACTGCTCTTTTGCAGGGCAAAATGACATAGTTTGGTGAAATATGACGTAACGTCAATTGTTTTATCTACGTCATTTAATTATCTACCAACTAAAAACTCTGCAAAATTCATCAATTTGCCCTGCAAGAGAGCAGTACCGCAGTTATTGTGAAAGGGTCTAAAAAATTAATCAATGGTAAATGTCAAATGTTTTAGCCAAAAAACTTTCATTCTATCCTACTGTACACAAAAAAAGTATTCATAGCAATTTACAGTTCTACCTTGCAATGGGGTTTCCACTGGTATTTAATGCAACTATGGTAACCATTCCTACATACATCATTATTTATAGCATCTAACCATTCCAACCCACACCGGTATCTAAAGCAAGTAACCATTCCAACCCACACAATTATCTGCTGCATCTAACCATTCCAACCCACACAATTATCTACTGCATTTAACCATTCCAACCCACACCAATATCTAAAGCAACTAACCACTCCAACCCACACCAGTATCTATAGCAACTAACCATTCCAAC
>WFKH01010931.1:8954655-8993752 GCA_016163765.1 Magallana hongkongensis | reverse complement strand
CACCAGTATCTATAGCACCTAACCATTCCAACCCACACCAGTATCTATAGCACCAAACCCACATCAGTATCTATAGCAGTATCTATAGCAACTAACCTTTTCAAACCACACCAGTCTCTATAGCAACTATTCAATTGCACCTCACACCAATATCTATAACAACTATCCATTCCACCTCACACCAGTATCTATAGAAACTGACTATTTTACTATACACCATGAGTATCTAAATCAATGAAAAAATTCACCATACACCAGTATCTATAGCAACTAACAATTCCACCTCACATTGGTATCTATAACAACTATAACAATTCTAACTCATATTGGTATCTATAGCTACTACAGATTCCTACATCCAACAGTATCTAAAACAACAAATAAATTCACCATACACCAGTATCTATAGCACATATATGTAACCATTATGTCATACATTGCAATTTATGGCAACTAACAATTGCACCTTTAGCAACCTTTTACAATTCTACCTTATTCCTGTATTGGTAGCAACAAACTTTTCCACTATACACTGTTATCTATAACAACATATATCTATCAACATACAGCAGTATCTGCAAATAATAATATAGTTCAGAAGATGTATGAGATGTTATAAATGCATCGATACTTTTAGATAATTAGCAAAGTTGAGTGTGTCAAAATATCTTACCAGTTGAAATTATTCAACAATAATGTTGAGACACTGCATTAAAAATGACAGATTTCGTCTTTTTTTTTTTTTCTTTTTACATATTTTTAGGCAAATAAACAAAATTTTAAAATGCTTGTATAAAAGAGTTTTCAAATTTTTCTCTAGATATTCTTATGTTAAACATATAGCTCCTTTGGTAATAAGATGATTTTATAGTCATATCACATTGGTTTTTAAAAAAAAAAGATTTTGAAAATTTTTTCTCTTTATATTCCTATGTAAAAATTTGACCCTCCATTGTGGCCCCACCCTACCCCCAGGGATCATCATTTGAAGAAACTTGAATCATCACTACCTGGGGATGCTTCAACACAAGCATTCCTGGCCTATTGGTTTTAAAGAAGAAGTTTGACCCCCTCCCCCATTGTGGTCCCACCCTTCCCCCTGGGATCACAATTTGAACAAACTTGAATCAACACTACCTGGGAATGCTTCCACGCAAGTAACAGCATTAATGGCCTATTGGTTTTAAAGTAGAAGATGTTTGAAAAAATTTTTCTATATATTCCTATGTAAAAATTTGATCCCCCATTGTGGCCCCATCCTACCCCTGGGGATCATGATTTAAACAAACTTGAATCTACACTACCTGGGGATGCTTCCACACAAGTTACAGCATTCCTGGTCAAATGGTTTATGTGAAGATTTTTAAAGATTTTTCTCTATATATTTCTACGTAAAAATATGAACCCCCCCCCCCCCCTTGGGGCCCCCCGCTCCCCCCCGGGGATCATGATTTGAAACAACTTAAATCTACACTACCTGGGGATGCCTCAACACAAGTTACAGCATTCCTGGCCTGTTGGTTTTAAGAAGAAGATTTTTAAAGATTTTTCTCTTTATATTCCTGTAAAAATTTGACCCCCATTGTAGTACCACCCTACCCCTGGGGTTCATGATTTGAACAAACTTGAATCTACACTACCTGGGGATGCCTCCACACAAGTTTTAGCTTTTCTGGCCAAATGGTTTATGAGAAGAAGATTTTTGAAAAATACCAACAAATTTTCAAAATTTCCTAATTATCACCCCTTGACAGAGGGTGTGGCCCTTCGTTTTAACAAACTTGAATCCCCCTCACCTAATGATGCTTTGTACCAAGTTTGGTTGAAATTGGCACAGTGGTTCTGGAGAAGAAGATGAAAATGTGAAAAGTTTACGACAACTACGACAACGACGATGACGCTAGACAACAGACAAATTTTGATCAGAAAAGCTCACTTGAGCCTTCGGTTCAGATGAGCTAAAAATGTAACAATAAAACTGATGTTAAAAAAATCAACAAGAAGCCGATCTATTATACACATGGCAGTATCAATAGTTATTTTACCAGCAAACTCTGCTGTTTTCGCTCTTCTGTGTTGAATTAATCAGATTAAACACTGATCACTGATCAATTCCACATATGACAATATAAAAGTTAATAATTAGAACCAATTTGATCCTCTTATTAAGGCACATCACCATAAGAAGGCTCACTTCCCATGATTAATTCAAACATCTCCCAGCATGCCTAATACTGTGATCACTTGACCTTCAAACTTAAGGCAAGTACCAGCAATGTTAAATATATCAAACAAATCAAAACCACAAACAGACAGACAGGTAACAAGGCTACATAGTGTTCAATACTTACAGTATAAGGAGATATTTAAATTCCCAATCAGTTAACGAGCTTGTTTATCAATCAGTATCTGATATACTTTACACTGGTCTGGGAGTAAGCAGTATTGATAATTTTGGAGATGACGAGAGTGTATTCTCTGCTCCCTTCCCATTAATCAATACAGCAGCCTGTACATACAGCACAAGTCTTGGGCTGATGGAACTTAGTATCCTAATGGACCAATCCATTCAAACTCAACAATTTCTGAATACTCCTTCAAACTTACTATAAATTCAAGTTATAACATGTTAAATAGCTAATGAGCTTTAATAATGACTTCTTGACCAAAAAAAAATCAGTTACATTTTTACTTTTCTCTCTCCCACCAAAATAAATATATCATCATAATCCTTTGACCTCTAAATTTTAATAAACAAACAAAGAAGGAAACAAATCCATACCAAATTATCCAACCATAAAAAAGGGCTGCTACAGATCATAGCTACATATACATGTATGTGGAGTTAATATTTAGGTCTAAAAAGGAATTATTTGAAACATCAATTCTGTATCAGCACACTCCTACATAAAAATCCAGATTTGGAATTATTTTCCAAGATTTATTACTATAAACTCATTCCACAGTATAACAGTTTTATTACTCATTTCATATCATAAAATCAATGAATTACTCTCATGCTTAAGTTACCTGGTATGTATATGTACTAATTATGAGGTCAAATTTCAGAAAAGGTAACATATACCCTGCTGTCACTAGTCAGAGCTAGAATGACGATGGCTTACACGTCTAAATATGACAGAACAGAGCATTCTGTTACAATGGAGCGGAGAGCAAGCTGAGCAAGGTTTACTATATCAAAAACATACTCTGTCACCCATATACCTCTGGAAAACCCCCCACAAAAACCCATATAGTCTATCAAGTAAAACAGACTAAACCAATGCAATCATGAATGTAAATCAATAAATTTCAGAAAGGTCAAGCGTTTTCCATTCTGATTTACATTGCATGTCTACAGAACACTGCACCACCTTAGAAAGAATCTCCGCACAGGACACGCAGTTAAAAGCTTCAGATGCTTTTGGTCTATTAATAATTCACAGCATCAAGATCCTAATGTTTTATACACATGGTATCTTTGATGGATTCTTTAAGACTTTCATATTTTTATCCATAATTTATCTCTAAGCATCATCAACACTCCAATCTAATTTGTTTATTTGTAGGTTGTACGTTTAATAAGAAGCACAATTGGAATGGTAACTTGATATTTTAAGTGCACTGAAGATAACTGATGAATCTGTTTTAGGTGGTGATCAGTCTGTAGATTAGAACAGCTCTTTGCTACACGCTTTGACATGGATTTCGGATTTTCCTAGGTAACATTTACCCATGAACTTACACTCTACAAATATTCAAACAATTGTACCTGAATATCAAGAAAAAAAATTAATCCACAAAATGTTCCCACAAACCTGTAAATTTTGAAGGCATAACTATTAATATTCTTTTATTGCTTTCAATTTTACCAAAAACATTATTCAAACAAATAAAATATAACGACTGATATTTAAAAATTTTTTTTACACAATTTACTATGTATATTCAATAAGATTTAAATCAAATGTTATTCCAAGCTTGCATTCATAACTTTTATTTTAGAAATTCTACAAAAAGGGTCTATCTTGAAGTACAAATTACATAATTCTTAAACTCTAAATTCACAGAGCTCTTTTCACCTTATGCATGTTGTTTTCATGTCATTGTGTGAAATAAACAACGCCAGCTATCAAATGTACTTCATTATCTTGCTCAAAAGTACATAATGCTCATGCAATTTGCCAAATGATAAATTGCAGGGCAATAAATGATCATTTAAGGAATGAAAATGAACCAAAATAATGAATGCTTGTTTCCTTAAACAATGACTTTTAATCCCAAAACTGCAACATTGTGTGCAGAGAAATTATCATAATGCACCAATATATCATTATGACAACCTCTGGGAGATAAAAACGAAAACATTTTTTTGCACTTTATATTCAAAAGAATGAAAATAATTAATACTTTGAGTAGCTTGCTAATTCGAGTAATTTGACTATTGATTTTTGGAACTAATTAAACTCCACAAGAAGTTCAATAATGTGGAGTGGCTATGATCACTAATAAAAGGAGTTTAAAAAAGTAATTTATTTTTTTCATACATGGTCTGCACAAAAACATGACGTTCACTTCTTCACCAACGTCATGTATTTTCAAGGTGCTTCAATGATGCGGCCAATCTCAGACAATAAGTAGGTAGCAAATATAAAAACGGTCCCAGTGTCTGAAAGCACCGAGCATAAGCCTCCCACAGATAATCAATGGCGGCAGAGAAAGCAGAGAGATTAATCAATCTCTCTTGTGCCAATACACAACAACACACCTCTGATGCCAGCAACAAGACAGGTGATAAACTACCAATATTGGCCAGCAATTCATTTACAGCATCAATAGAAGGAAATTGTCCTTTCAAGGAATGAAAATTTTGTTTGGACAGATTAATTGGGGTAAAACAACATTTATGGGGCATTGATTTTGGTCTGTTGTTGTTATAGTAATCATTCTGGACCAGACATTTTGATAAAAATCATTCATTTGTCACACTTATTTGCTTATACTTCAAATCATCAGTTTAAATTAATTATTGACTGGTATGTTAATGCCAATGATCACTGACATTCTACAAATCTGTTTAATATGGCCATTGATCAAGGCGACATCATAATAAACTACATAAATGGTATATCACCCAACATCATCTCTTTATGAAAATCTTCTGTCCATTTCCTTTTGATTAGTGTAGATAACAAACAATTCATCAGAATATCGATATACTGTTGAATGGTAAAGTGCTGGATTTGAATGCAGGAGGACCTGGGTTCAAGTCCAAGCAGAGGCAATATTTGTCTCTGTTACATTTGACGTTCACAGCCTTGGGACCTGGGTACTCTCTAGCGAGCGAGCAAGATTGTTTCTAGAACTTCGCCCCACAGTGTTGGTATTCTGGAAGAGTCAAGACGGACTCACTCTATCTGTCACCCCCAATTCTTAGGGGGTTGTCTCAAAAGTTATAAAGTTTTACAATAGGGTTCCTATTGTTGACAAATTCTTAGTAAAAATAATCAATGACTGCCTCGAAAATGTGAGCAAATCAGGGTTTTTTTACGTTTCAATGCATAATTAACAATACTGGAAAATGATGATGGCTTAAGTGCCATTTTAGCATTTTACCTATTGATTATTAAAGCTGCTTGGTCCGATTTTTTTGGCTATTACACTATCGAATAATTTTCTATACAAAGCAAACATCTTAGAAAGTTATGGACTTTCTCCTATTTACACCAACAGAATCGGTCTCCTTTCAAAGTTAGCAATATTCAAAGTAAATAAAAATAATTTCTCTTTGGGCAAACGAAAAAACAAACCAAAGTGCATCACGGGAATGTTTAGAAACGGAACCGTTTGGTTTCGTCCCCCCAAATGATTGGGTTTATTCACCCCGCATGTTATGCATCGATTGTAAACAAAGCAAACTTCAGAAATAGCGAAAAAATGTACACATGCATGTTATTTTTAATTTGCCTGAACATTATGACCTTTATTTATAGCGATGTCAAAGTCGTAATACAACCATACCGGTCTCGACGTCAGGGGCAAATTTTAACATGAAGCGAAATAACGCGATACCCTTTTATGTGGTTTGTTTTGTTAACAAATTTTGTGCATAATTTTTTTCTTTGAAATTTGGCTTAATTGACCGGGTAAACTACTGCAATGTCTATTATTATACACATACTTAGCATAACCATCGTTGAAAAGCGTACTCAAAATTTGGTATAAAATCGGACCAAGCAGCTTTAAGATGTCATAAAATCACATTTCAAAAAGTTAAATCTATAAAGCCCACTGCAATGCTACAGCTTGATCATGATGGTTCGGAAACTTTTGCATTTTTTAAAAGAGTAGCCTTTTACTGATTATAGTCTGTCCCAAGATATAGAACCATTTTAACAAGAGCTTGGACTTTGGGTAGTTGTGTCAAACAGCAATGTGACGTAGGTCTGTCTATTTCATCGCTGGCCACTCAGCCATGGCTCTTTGAAATCAACAAGATTTGTCTGGCTTTTGAGCTAAGACTACGCAATCGGTGCATATTTCGCTTGAAACCGCGTCATATTTAACTTGTTTTGACGCAAGGAATAGATAGCTACGCCCTACTGAAAGTCCAAGCTCTTGTTAAAATGGTTCTAAATATCTTGGGACAGACTATAACTTGTTATCACAGTGAAGACAACTGGAGAGACTGACATAGCTGTAACTATAGAAATACTATAAACAATGTTGAACATGGCAACAAGTCTTAAATATTTTGTGTTTACAAAAACCAAAACAAAAAATGTCTCTTTGCAATTTTTATTGACCATTGCAATTACTTGCAGCTACAATGAAAATGTACTTTTATAGCTAAGTAAAGTGGGCTGCGACGAGCGTGATGCATTATTAGTATTTGTCTGTGTAAATGCTACAATTGTATATTTCCGTAACAATCATCTCGGATTATGTACATACCGTTAGTCGGCTGATGAAGGTTTCTCCCACGGTCAGTCACACCATCATCAACTTTCAAATGGAAGTGGCATTAATGTAGTAAATGCTAAAACCGAAAATGTGAAAATCCGGATATAAACAGGTGCGCGCATCGTTTGACAAATCAGTGTGTTGCCTCACAGGCGCTTGTTTCATACAGTGGGCTTTTTAGTTAACACGTGTTATTGTTTATAGTAAATGAGCAATTTAATGGAACAAGCGACTTTATATCGGCTATATATGCATGCGCTAGTTCATAGTAATATGCTGGGTATTTATTTAATTGATACTTATGGTGGCATATTTCTGCCCCCTACATGCAAGATAAGTGATGTGAACATGCAAGAAAATTATGTCAACATGCAAGATAATTATATATACATGCAAGATAATAATGTTTACATGCAAGTTACAAATCTTTAAAGAGAACCTGATTTTTATATTGGTAAAATCACTTACTTACGCCCGTATCTGACATCATAGATGCAAGATGCAACATAGTTATGACAACATGCGACTTATTTATGTTGACATGCGACTTATTTATGTGAACATGCAAGCAAGAAATTTATGTCAACATGCGAGATAATTATGTTGACATGCGACTTATTTATGTGAACATGCGAGTTAATTATGTTAACATGCAAGATATTTATGTCAACATGCGAGATAATTATGTTTACATGGAAGTTATTTATGTCAACATGCAACTTAGTTGCATGTCGACATAAATAAGTTGCATGCCAGCATATTTATCTTGCATGTTAACATAAATAAGTTGCATGTCGACATAAATAAGTAGCATCTAGCATCTTGGATGTCACATGTGGGCGATATTTAAGATTTTTTTTTAGATTTTTTATAATTCTTATTTGATTGCAGTTTTCTTGCATGTCAACAAAGTTATGTTGCATGTTGACATAACTATCTTGCATGTCAAAATATTTTTGCATGTCGACTTATTTTATAAAAAAAATAACTTGCACACAAGTACGGAAGCGTATCGGGGCCTACACTTGTTGTATTATAACTTATACATTGTCATACTTTTTATCGTCTTATCAACATATAAACTATTATGTCGTTTTATTTATGCAAACATTTTGCATTGTATTGAGGTGAGTTAACATAATTTTAATCACCTTATTGTAATTGATCTGCAATATCGATTTAACAGAATACGGAGTTAAAAATAATAATTTAAGAGTGAGTTTTAGTTATATCGAGAAAGAAATGTTGACATAGAACAATGTAAATGTATTTATTATAGGTATATAGACATAAAAATGTTTTCATTTCTTGGAAACATATGGCAAAACTATTGTTATCGAATGAATTTCGCGGGGGCGGGAGTTCTGATGGTGCGTCACCTCACTCTGAATCTAGCTGTAGGATACACATGTAGAATGACATTTGTGGAATCATTGGAATTCGTGTATGCTTAATTTTCATGGATTTCGTTAATGCTAATTTTCGTCATCCATGAATTTAAATCCACAACGAATTATGAATAATAGTATAAATATATTTATTATTTTTAATACAAGTAATTCCACGAGATGTTACCATTAACCTATTTAAAAAATACCAATCTACGAACACTGGCTCCATGAAATTCAATCCACAATAAAGGAATTTAAACTCTAAAATTCAGATATTTCTTTTAATGTCAAACATCCAAATATCTGCATTTGTAATCGTAGTTAGGGGTGGTAGACATGAGCAGTCTTACCCCCAAATTATGATCATGATTCAATAATCACGTTGTTACAACGGTTTCCCATCGATGAGGCTAAACAATGTTTCACCCATCTGTCTTCGTCTTCAAATTGATATTACACGATCTCAAACAATTTTATTGGATGAATCACCCATCCTCTCAACTACAATCTAATCTACATGTAACTACGATACCAAATACTATCATGCATGAACTAACTGCATGAGCGTTGCATTTTCTCATTACCATGATTTGATGTGAGTGTTGTCGACGCTTTGGTAAATAAAACATTTTTTTTTTGGTGGTGGTGGGGGGGGGGGGGGGGGGGGGGGGGGGGGTAATATAATACGTGTAAGTAAAGGGGTTCATGTAGTTTAAATGTTCAATTACATGTATCTGTCTCAAAACTCATATCACATGTTCATTGGAGAGTAACCCAAATATAGAAGATCATAACAAGCTGCTCAAATATAGATCATACAGCAGTCCTCTAACTACGATAACAAATACTTATACTAATTGCAATTACATGTATTATAAAGTAATTACTGTTCTTTGTTTCTGATTTATATCAAAATGTCAATGTCAGTCTACATGTGCCGTCTACAGCTATATTCAGAATTCAGTGACGTCACTTTCAGAACTCCCGCGCCCGCGAAGTTCATTCGATAATATTTTCGCAATATGTTCCCTAAAATGAAAGCATATTGATATCGACATGGCTATAAAGCATTTATTTTGTTGTTCTTTGTCTAATTTTCTATCTCAGTATAATTAGTTCACATTTATAAATCAACATTTCAAACTTCATATTTTTTAAGTCGATAACGCAGATAGCAATAAAACTGGTAAAATTCAATAAGGTGATTTAAAAATCACAAGATAGAATTCAATTAATTTACATAAATAAGAGGTCAAAATACTTTTTTTGTTGACAATGCAATAAAAAGAAGGACAATTTATAAGTTGAAACACAACAAGTGTAGGCCCCGATACGCTTCCGTACACAAGGGGCAGAAATATGCCACCATAATATTGAGATGCGAGATCAGTATGTCTTGTTGACATAGCTAAGTTGCATGTCAACATATCTATCTCGCATGTCGCCATAAACAAGTTGCAGGTTAACATAAATAAGTTGTATGTCAACATATTTTTCTCGCATGTCAGTCAACATAACTTTGTTGCATATCAACATGAATAAGTTGCATGTCGACATAAATAAGTAACTTTTAGCATGTGGGCGATATTTGATATTTTTAGGATCTTTTTATAATTTCTTTTCTGAATGCAATTTTCATGCATGTCAACATTATTAAGTTGCATGTTGACATAGCTATCTTGCGTGTCAACATATTTATCTTGCATGTCGACATATTTGATAGAAAAATAACTTGCACACAAGGTACAGAAGTATGCCACCATACGCCCGTATCTGACATCATAGATGCAAGATAATTATGACAACATGCGACTTATTTATGTTAACATGCGAGATAATTATGTAGACATGCAACATATACTTATGTCCATATGCAACTTATTTTATATGTCAACATGCATGTTAATTAAGTAGACATGCGACTTATTTATGTGAACATGCAAGTAAATTATGTTAACATGCAAGATATTAATGTCAACATGCGAGATAATTATGTTGACATGCGACTTATTTATGTCAACATGTGAGTTAATTACGTTAACATGCAAGATAAGTCGCATATTGGCATAAATATATTGCATGTTAACTCTCGTGAAATCGAAACATGCAATACGTGTGTATAATATTTTGATACACGGGAAGTTATAAAAAAATAGAGCAAATTTTCATATTAAGTTTCTTTTTAAAATATTGTTTTGACACCTTTCCGCACCATGCAACAATTTGGGTTGATAAATAAGCACTGGTATAAAGAAATACGTTCCATTTGGCCGCTGTATATTGACATAGGTCTCATTTTTCCTGGCCTTGGTTCCATACGTATACATGATTACTTTATTTTCCAAAAATATCATAAACACAATCTGATTTACGATAAATATTTATCGTCTTCTATCAACAGCGCGGGGATAAAAATGCGAACTTTCTTGACTCGATCTGACCGCGATAAACCCCGCCTAGATCTGAAGCTGAATCTCGGTCTTAACTTTTTCACACTCAGACTCCCTCTCTCTTTCTCAGTTCCTTGCTCAGCATTCAAGATGATACAGTCCTTTCTCATCTTCTCTCTGCCCGCCCTTGGTTTCTTGCTTCCAATCCTGGCAGAGGAGACTTGCGTTATCAACGATTTTGAAGTGCAGAGTAACTTTGTCCCAGAACAGTTTAGCGGGGTGTGGCACCTGGCGGGGTACAACCGAATGATGCGACCCGTTACTCGCCTACCCCCAAGGATTGCGGACATCACCACGCGATACGTCAAGTCTCTGTATGCACTGGGAGAAGACGGAAGGGGGATAATTAGAAGCAGTAAGAATATTTTTGTTCAATCATTGAAATTCTTCTGTAATATAAGATCTTGATTGTATTTGAATGTTTCATCATTAAGGTTCAGACATGTTTCTAAATTGTATTTGAAATTTTAAGTGTAAAAATTCTCTTCGACTGAATATCAAACATGAGAGCCTTTTCTTGGACCATAAAAAGAGATAAATGACATAAATGAGACTTGCTTTAATCATAGAAGATCATTTGTAAATAGAGCTATATAATTTTAAATCTCTGCTTGATTTCTATGTGAAAGAGAAGCTCTACAATTCATTTTCGAATAAATATTTTTTTGTGTCTAAGAACTTTAATTTGTGGATACCTTTACATGGAAAATATTTCCAATACAGAAACTAAAGGTAGTATGCGTGGCACATGTATTGATGTACAAGAATAGCTATATGTACTATTTGGAATACAAATTGTTATTCCCAGCATAATGGGAAAACGTGGTTAGTATCTTTCGAAAATGGAAAAAAAATATCATGTTTTTTATGCCTCAGGGCAAAGATAAACTGGTTTTGTGCGTTATATAACTTGAAACGATTTTAAAGGAATTTTAAACAATTTAAAAGAAATGTTTTTACAATTTAACAAAATATAATGGTAAAACGTGTCTTTGCCAGCTTTGTTTTTTTTTTTAACTTTTAATAATATTGTGTATTCTATTTGTATTCGTAATTGTTTCTTAATTCATAGAAAAAACGACAATAATGTTTAGAGAGCAAAAATATTTTTACTTCATGAAAATTAGCAATACATTTAAATACTATAAATAACTTTGAGTGAACCCCCATCCTGGGAAAGTACCGACTGAGTAAAACTATTTCCGGTTGAGCGCCATCTATAAATTTCAATGAACTCGTTCCCCGACTATTTTGGTTAAATCAATTCCAAACGTTTTAAAGAAAATTGTTTATACCAGAAAGTTACCTTTGTAACATTCGAAACTGTGCACATCTCAAAGATCTTGAGCGTATCTGGGCTGAAAATCAAAATAAACTGTTCTTGGAGTGTGAACTCCGAAAAACCCATCTGTCATGGTAATTCACTTACAAGTTCATAAATCCTCGTATTCAATGTTCATTACAACGAGACATGCCGTTTTCAAAACCACTGCGCGTAAGCGCGGAAAGAACAGCAAATACCGGTACATGTATATACTTTACTTGCTCTTAGTGTGATATTTTTGTTATTCAATACAGATGTGAATCTTGTCCTCTCGGATCTCTCAATTCTTAGAGAATATATTGTTATTAAAAAAATATAGAAATAGCATCACGTGACCAGTTTTACTCAAAGCATTTGTATTTTTTCCGTACGGAAACATGATATAGTTGTAACGCGTGTAATTTGCAGAGAGTTATATTTTTACATATTAAGTAATGAAACAGTGTGAAGTATTTTCACTCGATTTTGAAAAAAAAAAAAAACGACATATACATTTATGATGTTTTTTTTTAGCTGGACAAGTGACAGTCACTTTGAGGGATGGTCATAGCTTCACCCGGTGTGAGGGCGTCAATTTTTCTACACATATGGAACAAGGATCACGGCCTGTGATGGACCTCATTCAGACCACGGGACGACGGCAGGGAGCCCTGACCAGGTCTCATATCGTAGAGACAGACTACGACAATTACGCTGTCAGGTACACGTGCGAGCACGAGCTGCCAAACGGCACGTGCGCACCGGATAAGGACCATCTTTGGATTCTACGCAAAGACAATGCACAGTTTTCTCTCACAGATTCTCAAATCCGGGGCTTTATGAAGAAGCTGTGCATCTCTGGTGCTTACATCGAGTCTCCAATGGGACCCCAATGTCCTTTTACAGAGGATCAAAAATAAACTTGGTCATCGTTGAGTATGTGCTTTTTGTTTATCTTTAAACGAATTTTTGAAATCAACGTTTGTCGAGGAGCAGTTGGTGCCTAAGTCTATCTTTACAAGACTTTAATTTAAACATAAATTATATTAAGAATTTAACTTCACATTGATATTGGAACGTTAATTTGATTTACGTGTGAACCAAGTATAAATGAAATTGATATGCCTCTGTGTGTTAAGATGTCACTTTTGATTCAAGTGACACATGTAATAAGTCCTATGACAAACAAAAACAAAAATGGCAATGATCTGTTTTTCTTTCAATGTATACTATAATATAATGATAGATGAACACATATAGTAAGAACAAAAACTAATGTTATTGGCACATGGTTGGTCTTGCGACACTAGCTGGTACACGGCTGATTGTGGTCAACAGTCTTAAGGCCCGTGACACACACGGAGGCCGCTATTTTATTGGCCAGGGCCTCCTCCTCTGGGGTGAGGGTAGTCAGTTTGGCCAGTATCCAGATGTAGCGGTGGTCCGCGTGGCACGTGCCGTCCGTCTCCTCCTTCTGACAGGCGTACACCACCGCCACGCTGTCGTAATCTGTGTAAAGAACCCACTGGTTTTGTTGGTGTGTCTGTCCTGTCTTCTTGTTGTGGTATTTCAGGAACATTTTGGCCGGATTGTTATCCAGGAACTCGACTATCCCGGTATCTGAGTAACACAGACTTCTTCCGGGGGCGATGCCAATGCGAGCAACTGAAACGAACAACATTCTTTCAATATTTGTTGGTTAAAAGAAACAGAAAAATATACATGTACAATGTTCAGTTGTTGCATGTACATATTAGCCACCACCCCACCCCCTCCGGAAAACTGACTGTATGGTAGTCTTTTTGTTGGAAATATGACATGTAAAAAATTGTTGTTTTTCTCGGGTCTCTTTCTTTACCGTAGAATTTTAATATATGACAAAACATTTATTGAATGTCTGAAGCTGCAAATGAAGTTCAAATCGATAAAACCTGACAATTGACTTGCAATTGAGTTTCAGCTTTAATGGTGACTACTTTACTTAATATTGTTTAGGACGTTGTACAACATTTATTTTATTCATTGATCGAATTAGCAGCTATGATTTTCCCCTGTTTATGAAAGGATCACGTTTCACAAAAAAATTATCAGATTTTAAAAGTTGAAATATTTTTTTCCATAATATTTTTAATATTTTCCAAAACCAAAGCCAAAAGCATAGGTGAGAACCTATAAATGTTTATCGTTCCGCGAAAATTATGTCCAGCATAAATTCTTTACTGTATTTACACGACAAAAATAAATGTGATCACCAGTTAATGGCTAAATGCTTTAATAAATACATGCACTGATAAAAATCACGAAAAACGAATGCATTAATTGATTAATGAATAAACAGGATTAATTCAAACCTTAGTCAATTAGATTTTTGTCGTTGGTTATGTTTTTAATATTTTTCCTTGACATCATTATTAGAAATGGACTCATCGACATTCTAAAATCATTAATTTAAAAAAGACATTTATGTGAAGTTTAATGTTAACTTGACATGTATACTCACCATTGTAAACAACTGGCTGGTCTCCTTTCAATCCAAACTGACTCTCCTGATCCGAGGTCGAGTAAATGGTGATTCCTTCTATGGGTGTGAAGTTGTTATACTTGATGGTTTTCCACGCTGAATTCGTGAAGTTCTCGAAGACAAAATTCTGCTTCACTTGAATGTCCGCCACTTTGATTTGACACAAGGAAACGAAACTTAAAATCCCTAGATGGTAAAGCACAACAGCCAAGAAATCTCTGGACTTCATATTAGTTCTTCTGTAGATTATATAGAGATTAACGGAATTGCTCTCCTTATATAGCAACTAGTTGCTCGATTTTTTTTTTTGGTCTTAAAATTCGTGTGTAACCAAAAAACATTTGGACAGGCGCACGGTAGTAGAATGACGGTTGTACCATGGCAGTTAGCTTCTGTCAGAGCGCTGCATTAATCAACACAGTCGAGACAGGTGTTTGCTTATTATTAATTGATAAAGACAAGGATGTTAAATGTACAAATTATGTACAGTCTTATCTTACTCTTGTATAGGCGATGATGAATGGAGCACTGTAGATAGATAAAACATTTTAATTTAACAATGGAGGTGTGAATTAAAACATTAAATTGCATTTTTGAATAAGACGCGTTGTGATAACATTACAGCATGTCTGTTAAGTTCAACTATTTTGAAGAGAACGTGTATGTGCAGTTTCTACCAATGGTATTTATGTGGTGTCTTGCACTTTTTCGTGGTCTCCGTTACACCACGGGTATCAGTGTGGTGCATTTTGAGTGGTGTCTTGGCGCTATGTGGGGTTATCTTTAAAGGAATTAATGTGGTGTCAATTAATTTTTCATGTGATGACTGGCTTTTTTCGTGTTGTTGAGTGAAACACTTTATAAATATGGTATCTCACACTTTGTGTCTGATGTCTACATCTGTTTTTTTTTTTTTTTTTTTTTTTATTATATACGTGGTGTATCTGCCTATTTTGGTCTTTTTTTTGTTTGTTAGCTTTTCAATTATTCTGACCATTACGTCTGCAGAGACAACATTTATAAGATATAAACGACTTAATTGTAACCTTATAATTTAAAATATTGCAAGCAAACATGTTTTAATTATCAATTTATCTTTGAACATTATCAAAATGAAAAAAAAACCCTCTAGTTTCACAAATTTGGATAAGATTTTCTCCGGCTATGTATATGACAATTAAATTCTGCACGTCGACATATTAACATCTGCGGACACTTTATTCTAAAATATTTGTAATTACGCATAGTTCTGCCATTTTATGATAAATTCTGATATTTTGTAATGCAAAATTTGGACCTGTCAAAAAATCGTAGTTTTAAATATTATCAGATGAAATGAAATGTGTCAAATGGAACAGTGCATTCCTTATCCAATCTATAAATATATGCAGTTTAATTCAAAGACTTCGGTTCTATGTACAAACTCAAAAGACATTTTGGCACCAGACAAATTAAACAGATTTGCAAGCAATATGCCCTAGAATGTTATGGGGGACAACGAAGCGCAGATCTTTGGCTCTCACGTAGGTCTACGCGCGGTTTCCCGGAATACATCACATATCCTGGTCAGTCCTGGGAGTAAGAAATAGCTACTTGTCTCCGCTCTGATGACAGCCCGTCAAAAGTGACCGAAGTGCAGTACGTTTCGCATGTTAAGTGGGAACAAATTCTTCAGCTTTCATCGGTATCAAACCAGCTTGTTAAAGGAAGACAAAAAACGCGAAGAATGCTGAAGGGATCAAGAGGACATATTTTGGTTAAACTGCATGAATTTAAATGATGACTCTAAGAGTACAGCGTCTTGTTAAAGTCTTTATTGGGAACTTGAAACATTCATTAATTCAAAGACAATGTTAAACGGAAGAGGAAGATGTTTTTGTATTGTGGTTTTTTATGATCATGTGCAGCTTTCGGTCGTCTGTTTTTTTTTTTATAGAAAACTGAGAATTTTTTTCGTATTTGTGTAAATTCTTTATTTGGCAAAGTAATCAGTAATTTGTCAAACAAATTTTTGAAAATCGGGAAATTGGTTAATAGATTCATTCTTTCTATGAATTGATTCAAGAAGTCACAGTTGCCCCATGCATAATACATATATTATATGCATATACACTGTATATATATTCATACGTCCTATCCACAATTAAAACATTTGCAGCAATTAATGCATTTTTCAGTAGAAAAGGTTTCCCATTTTTTCTCTCCTTTTTCATAAAATAAATACAATGTATATCAATGAGACAACGCAATTTTCACATACATATATGTATACACACACCTGGAGGAGGGAAGGGTGACCCGTCCCGGTTACTATTTCTCGTCTTGGTTTTAGTCACTACGTCAACGGACACACGGCGCTGTGTTCGATCTGTCTCAGACTGGTCATATTCAGACACACCGACTGGACAATTTCCTGGACCCTCTCCCTCTCTGCCGCTGTGTGAGATGTACCCCTGGACAGAGTCCACATATAACTACTCCCGGGGTCACAGGTTCCGTCCGCCGCAATTATTTTCTCACAGGCGTACACCACGGCCAAGTTCGTGTAGTCTGTGTGGAGGATCCAGAAGTTAAAGTCCAGGAACTGGTCAGTGAGGGGGTTGTAGAAGGACTGACTGAGCTTGCCAGGGTCCTCGGGGGAATCATCCACGCTCCCCTGGAGTTTGAGACAGAACGCAAACGAACTCGCTAAACGAACTCGGCCGGCTGCAATGTAAAAACCAAACTTTAGGGGTGATAGTTATTTTCGTTGAAGAAAAGCGCGAAAATATTCTACAAAGTTAATTAGCTCTCCGCGTGGCATTTTACAAATGTTAATCACTGTTAAGATACTGTAAAATTACTGAAATGATTATGTACAGAAAATATTAATTGATTTCCCGAAAGCCATCCACCCATGATTTTACGTCAACACGAAAACCAAAACCCTGCTTAGATCTGTGTGTGAATGATTCGTTTGTCATAGAAATTAGGCTCAGATTGCGGAGCAGTTGACTGTACCTTTTTTATAGACACTCCATGAAAATGACCCCTTAAAGATACTAGTAAATGACCCCCAAGGAACCTACCTAGAGTAACGGTCTTGATGTTGTCCGCGTCCCGAGAGAACATGAGGGACACGTCAGACTTGACCACCTGCATGTCCAGCCCCTCGATGGGGATAATCTTATTGTACAGCACCACATTCCATCGGGACTCATTGGCGAAGCTGTCATAATCAAAGCCGGGCTGCACAGAGATGCTGGATACCACGGGGCAGGTGCCCGTCTGTGCCCGGGCAGGCCAGGCTACCAGGGCGACCAGAGAGGACAGAAAGAGAAGCCGGCTGGTCATGTTTCTGCCGAGTGAGCCGTGGGGCGCCAAGGCTTTGGTTTTGATGGAAGGACACTTCTGTGATTAGTCCAGCGCACGGACCAATGGAGGGGAAATGACAGCGGACAGACGAGGACAAACGACCTCTTGTGATGCATGTAGCCGACAGTCATTAAATGACATCATGAATAGAAAACAAAGGTGTGTACACGACTGGGACAGTGTAAAAACACTTGTTTGTGTGATAGAATACAAGACGCAAAAACAATGGTTTATGTGTTACAATATACAAAGCACCCGTGGGCCTTAACCGTTTTCCCAATTAGACACAGAAAACTGCACAGTTTGCAAAATGTTATCGCTATTTCTTGCCTAGGAAATTACAGATTATTTACAAACAGAAAAAAATAAAAATTGCAACAATATAATTAAAACATCATGAATTTTCGCCCCCTTTGCATCCATTATATTGACTTTAAACCCATAACGTATGATATACTAGTCTCTCTTTTCAATTACTTTTGGAATTGAAGTTAAGACCCCATAAAAGCCAATCTAAAAACCGTTACAAAATTCAAATAATTTTCTATCAACCTTCATATTTTCTATATTTCTATATTCAATCACATAAAATTCTGCTTTCGGTGAAAATAATTTCCCAAGAGGAATCTATTTCAAATTCAGCATCCCACTAACACGAAGTCATTATTTCCAAATAGAGTTATCTCACTTACTTTGAAACTATTACTAGGGTAGTATATGAATACCGTTCAAACAAACTTCAAGTGTTGTGCTACTAGTACTTACAACAAATATTTTACAGTACATGTAGTTGTTGTAAGTAGAACAGCGCCTGAAGTTTGTTTACCACCTCTATGCCAGTTTATTATAGAAAAGGGGCATTCACAAAGAAAAAAACCCCCAACCATGTGAAGATAAAGCATGTTAAAGAAAAAACGAAACTTCGAAATCATAAATATGATAGGCTGTAACATAAAACATTGGTAAATATTATTTCTTACTCTCCTGATAAACTGATCGGAAATTCTAACAATGCTTTTACATACATGTACGACTAAATTATCATCGCTGGAATGCGAAGCACACATGATAACAAGTAAAGTCACAAATAATTGTTAACAATAAATATTTTATTTACAAAAAGTACATTCTTACCATTAAAAACAATACAAATGAAAGAAGAAAGCAGTCACTGCTTGACATGCTTGTGTTGCCTTCTTGTATCAGATCACATTGATATAAACCAGCACCGAGAAGGAATCGGTCGCCGAGACTTTACCGATACAGGGTGTCCAAATCACACTTCTCAGTTTAACAACATGACATCATTTTTCACATAACACAATACATGAATGTATTTTCGAGAGATTATGCTGCTGAATACAAATGGGTTGAATTATATTATGTGCACTAGCATTAAAAAGCATGAACACTTTCATTCACATCTTTTTTTTCTTCTTCAAATATATTTTGTTTCAGTCAATGGGTACAGATGCGATAAAGATTTGGATTAAAAAAAAATAAAGAATACTTTTTAAGAGTGTTTACAACAACATGTGCATAAAGTAACACATGAATGATTGCAATTAATTATCTCCAATTGAATAAAACAAAAGCAGTCTTAAATAACACGAGGGGTCTCAAAACACAAATGACTTCCCAAGGAATTTCAATCTCCATTGAATCTTATGTCAATGAATGCAAAATATATACAGATACAGTACTTGACTAAAACATCATTTTCATTTCAACTGAATGTGTGTAGAAACACTTGCAAAAAGAAATTAAAAAAAAGAGTTTTCCATGAAAAGTCAGTGCCATGACAAATTATAAACCTTCATTAATTCAAAATTATTTGAGGGCTATCGGACACAATTTTTTTCTTAAACTGGAAAACTAGTAACTTTTTCACGAACAGAAGTCATTTTCCTATGTCAGTGCTGATTTCTAAATTTCGTCAATTGAAAATTTAAATCTTATACAAGGACAATCTGAAGAACCATTTGTTTTTGTTCCTAAATGATTTCAAAGTGAAATAACAAAAACAACTGAAGAAAAACTCCTGACTGTAGCTAATAATCTATTAAAGATAGATACTGGCTCCTTCAGTTTACCTGAGATCACACCTTTTAACAGGCCCCTCCCACACATGATGGAATGGTACGGGTAATATGCGTGATATGATCACTGATGATAGGGTGAAATAATTGATGAGTTTCTTTCTAGATTCAAATTCATTGAGGTTATTGCAAACAATTCAAAAGATACTAATCATAAAAATTCAATCTAATAGAAAGGTGCCAAAATCGATTACCATCAAGGCAAAAAGTACAACAAAAAATATGAATACCCTGCATGTGATGCATGTTGCTTCCTTTCCTCATTCAAACAAAGCCCAATCTATCTACAAAGTCAATTATAAACTTCATACACTCTCAGAACGCCTCCTCTCACTCACCACACAAAGCCTGGGGCTGACACTTCTATAGATACACATTCACTGGAGATTTCTTGCTTTTGGCACAAAAACTGATGACAATATGTGGGGAAAACTTCACAGAAATAATGCGTAAATGGAAAATGAAAGTAAGATTCAAAATCAAACAAATTATGGACGGACAAAATTAATAAAAGCCGTATAAATCATCACATTGTTCCAGCAACATAAAATATTTGATTTTTTGGCTTCAATCATTGCATTTGCTTGTCAACAAACTCTACTTTCTATTAAGAAATCCCATTATCAAAGATATGCAATGAATTATGTAATGTTCAAAATAAAAGACCTTTCCCACTGATTTTGGTAAGATGTTAAAACAGAGAATACATAAAAAGAAATAACACAAATTACAAACACAGTCTAATAATGTTGCTCTGATGAACTCTCTCTGTATGCAAATATACTCATTCAATACACATTCAATTTTACATGTACTTGCTTACACAATGTCACTCACACAATAAATATTTTAAATTTGATGCAATTCTCACTCTGATTCACAAAAATACATAACGTGCAGAACAATATAAATACAGGTGTGAATAAATTATATAATACACAGGTGACAACAATTTGTATTGAGAACTTCACATTCTCAATGACAAACAAAATACAGATGATCAAGGTTAAAAACAATTTAAAACTCCAGCACAGAATGCCTTTTCCTCCGTATCAAAAACCAAAAGAAATGTGTAACTGGAAATTCCTCTGTTTTGTCATGGGAGAAGTTGCCCAATACGGACACAAGTCAAAATATGAAGAGAAAATGAACACAATACTATGACACAAAGCCTGCTTTAGTCTTTGCCTTGTCTCAGCTCATGCCAGATTCCATCCGTGAAAAAAAAGAATTATTCCATTGTTATGACACAGTTTGCCACAACTTAGTGTTTCACCAGCAAGTGGCCTGTAATAGCATAAAATAATGACTGTTGTCCACTTCACTATAAACTGGTTCCAAAGTTTCTGACCAAGAAGGACCAGCTACACTCACTTTGCACCATCATGTGGTCTGAATATTGCACTTGCTTCCATTAGGATGTCTGTTTCACAAAGTCATTGCACTTGGTTAAATCAAACATACATGTATGTAATTGCACAAGTGAAAGAATGCAACTCTTTGCTCCTAGTACCCGCATAAGAGCCTTCATATAAGAAGAACAGCCATAACCAGTAATGGCTTCAATGCCCATGCAGTCAATCAAGTAACAACCTAGAATGATTGGCTAGTATCTCACATTAATTACTTAATTAGGTCGGTCACACTTCATAGGTTCCTGAACATAGTGAAGAATACCGCATTTATCGTTTTTGTCGGCTGTGACTAGAGTAGAAACAGTAGACTTCCAGTAGTCAAAGCTGATTCTGGAACTCTGAAATCACAAAAAGAAATTCAAGATAAATTTTGTAGCAATGGCATGGTAAAACACAAGGAAAAATTGTACAGTGTTATGTTATGCAAATGGACATCAACTATCAAACACCAGTCACATTATTACAACCTGCTTAAAATCATGAGTATAACATAATGGTGTTACCTTTTCTAGAGCACTGCAGTCTTTGTCTTTGTGAAGGTAATGGTCCTGCCAGAAGACTAACAGCTCCCTGAAATAAAAGACACACATGTCAATTTAAAATCAAAGTACTGAAGTTGTACTTAATAGTAATTCATTGATACAATAATATGGCATTTACTGTGGAATCATCAATACTTTTAGGGGCCAATTTTCCTCACTTTTTGGGTATCCCTTACCCACGAATTAACATCCCAAATGAATCATAAAACAGTCTTTATTCATTACACATAGAAGCAAATCAACCAAATTACATCTCCATGAACCATAAAAAAAATTAGTAATCAAAAAACAGTGGCTGCTGCTACAAATTTAAACGCTCTCCTGACCTGAAGTTACGGAGGAGGTTGGCGGACCCGCTGACTTCCATCATGTCCTCCTTCTCGTCACGGAGAGCCTGGAGGTAGCGGGGCAGGGCGTTCTTCCGATTCGCAAACATTAGGAACACCAGAGTCGTGTTGAGACAACTTACATTCTCCTAAAGAAAACAATAGGAACTTTGTATGAATATGTGCAAATTGTGAATTTCTAATTAAAAACTACATGTATAACTCGCTATTTAAGCAACATGAGACAACTTGAGTTATCATATATGTAAATTTATATCTACATATTATGTAAATAGGAAAGACTAAATGAGTACATGCCTGAGTGAGATTTTGAACATTGATGATTTTGATGAGCTTGTACAGATAATCTAGCTGTCGGTTAAAGTCACCAATGTACATCAACAACTTGTTCTCCTTCTTGGCATAATCTATCAAATAAAAGCAATGGTTATAAGAGTCAATTCATTACAAGGAAACAATTTATTTTGGTATTTACATGTATAAGATGTACATGTATTTTGCTGATGGCGTTTTAATCCCCAGAGTATGTGACTGTAGTCTTACCCATAAACACCACTTCTTCATTCATCAGGTGTTCAAGGGAGAGAACCAGACTACGAATAAACATATTGGAGTCCACAAGATTCCTGTTGACCGTGTTGATGAATTTGTCAAACTGTCAATGAATAATCAGTATTTAAAATCAATTTCTATCTATCTATCTATCTATCTATCTATCTATCTATCTATCTATCTATCTATCTATCAAAGTAAGATTCTAAGCTCTTTAATTCAATTGAATGAGATAGATGTATTGATTAATATATCAAAATTCTTTATAACCTTTTAAAAATATCATATACAGGTATGTAAAGAAATATACATGTATATGTTTAGAGCCAGTGAACTTACATTTGGTTGTGTGTGAAGAATTTCCTCAAAAGTTTTGAATGCTTCTACATTGAATTTGATCAACTCTCCCAGCAAGTCAAAACTACTCTGTAGAATTTCCTTGTGTCTGATTTCATGTTCCACGATATTGGATGCTACATGCTGCAAAGGAAGAAACAAGTTTAATCAAACACTTATTCATAGGTACAGTAAATACATGCACCTTAAATAATATTTGTATACAAGGTAACATGGGTAACTTACCTGTAGAAGGCCCCGCCTCATTAGGAACACCTGATCACAGTAAGACGTGTTGCCACGGAGATAGCTCTCCACGGCCCTAGCCAGCCAGAATCGGAACGTTGATGTAGTCGGTTCCTTCTTCATCACCTCCACAATCTTTGTCAACAAACCCTTGCTGCCCTTGCACATCAGTTGTCTGTCAACCACAGCAGAAGCATTTTATTTTACATTTAATTATGGTTTAATTTTATTTCAAAACTGGTAATTCTATGCTTTTATTTCTTTTATGCAATAACTAAATTCATGATTCATTTTTAGGGTCTTCTGCTTCCAACGGAAGACCCTATTGTTTTTGTTAGGTTTCTTTTTCTCTATTTTTCACTATTATTATTATTATTCTTTTTTTTCTTAACATTTTTTTTAAAACTCAAATATCTCAAATATGCTTCAATGGATTTTTATGAAATTTTCACGAATAATACAAAGTATCAAGGTCTTTTATCATGTACATTTTTGTTGATGACGTCACTTCCGTTCGGCCGTTATATTCGTTTTTCTTTTTGTAAAAAGTGATCTTGTCCTCCCTTTTTCTTAAAAACGATTAAAGATAGAAAATTGAAAGTTTCAGGAATGATAGATTTTTGAATTTCTAGGGCCGATCAGGTAAAACCACGATCGTCCGTCACTTCCGGTCCGCTCAAACAGCATTTTTGGAAAATTGTGTTTTAAAAATTTTTCAAATTAAATAATTTACAATTTTTTCCCATCAGAATATGTTTTAAACTTATCAAATTTTAATTTGAGCAGGTCGTCCGTCACTTCCGGTCGTCACCGGAAGTGATTCCAAAATTTTGATTTTTGGAATTTTAAAGCATAAAAGTTTTGTAGACATTTTTGTACTGAATACAAAACTAATAAAAACCGTTTTAAAATCGGACAACGCATTGCAGAGATATTGAAGTTTAAAAATGGCCTTTTCCGGAAATCTTAATTTTGCAGTGTAGGTCCAAAATTTAGTTTAAAAGGGAGTTAATATAGTAACTCGTACCAAATGTCAACATTTTAATTCAACCCTATCATTAATTCATAATCAAACGGAAGACCCACTCGTTGCTCGCAACGAGATCGTGTCTAGTTCAAAATAATTATTTTTATATTGATTTTTTGGTAGATGTTACCCCAAAATGTAGCAATTACACATGTAGCTCCCTAAAAATGTTTAGTTTTATGGTACATGCTCCTTGTTAAAGGATCTTATCTACAATTTTTACCAAAACTTACTTGTTCACTGAAGAGAGATTTGAAAGTGCCAAGGATCCTGCTTTGGCTAAAAGAGAAAACATGTAAAATATATTTATGTCTTTAATTTTCCTTTTTAAACATTCAAAATCAATATGTAGTTATTGATGTAATGAGGTACAAAAAATAGAACTCACTGTTAATTCTGACGACTTCATTTAACTCATTCTTTGACAGAAGCAGGTGCTTGTAGCTGAAAAGAATCAGAATCAAATGGTAGATAACGTTTCTTAGTTTTTAGAGGACACAATGTTTTTCCACACAATTCATTTAAAAAAATTTAATACTTACTCAGAATGGTCACAAAAACTATGGACAAGTCGAAGAAACTGTATCTTCAGAGCTACCTCCTGCAAAATTAGAATACCATGCAGTAGCAGTTTGTAAATTGTAGAGAAGGATGGTTATTGAATGCAAGATTGATTTTGAAATAAATAAATAAATAGTACAGAACACTTACAGGACTACATTCACAGGCAGCATTGTGACCCCGTAAACGATGGCGGCTACTGTATCTGCTTCTGGAAACAGATCAATTTACTGTTATTTATTGAACAACTGCACATGATATGGTGAGAATACTTCTTCATATTATCTTTTTTAACTAATTAACTTACACTTGACATTTCCAGATGAACTGATCGAACAATTCACTCAAACCCGGGGCTAGCTTCAACTCTGCTAACTTTCTTTGAACCTGAAGTATAATCAATACATTGTATGAATATTTTGCTATTATGGTACAAGGCTTTCTATATTACAGTCTGTGGAAGTATTTCCCTGGAGCTGATGGGAGTACCTTTTTCCGGTGTTTCCCCAGCAGAAACAGGCCCAGGACATAGACAACCTCCACCCTCTGTACCAGTTCCTCTGTGATCTTCAGCCCTTGCTGTTGATTCATCGGCCCGCCCGCTGTCGTGGGCTCAGATATTCCTACAACCAGACCACATCACACTCATTTACAACTTTTATGTACACTGTATTATAGACATCTATTTGTGTAAAAATTTATTTCAAATATAAACATGCTGTTTTTTATCACAGAAAAACTACATACTCATTTATAATGGTTTATGCATTAACACAACAACCAAAAAATAACAGAAAGTTTGAATCATCCAACATTATATATTGTTCAAAAGTGAACTTACAAGATTTCATATTTAAACATCCTTGCATTCAATAGAAATGGTGCATACTGATCAAATAAAATGATAATACAAATAACTTGTTAACCTCCAATAAAATCTTCGAAGTCGTCCAATGAAGGGCTGTCATACATTTCCTCTGCCATCTGGTTCTCGATCCACTCCATCCAACAGTCCAGCTCACTGACCATCCCTCGGTAGCGGGGGGTGTCTGTGTACAAACAGCGACCCAGAAACCATTAAGCAATGCAAAAACAACACACACTGGTGCCCTTGTTTTTGTGGGCAGAGGCCACCTAATAATCAGGTCTTGTTAACATTACAGTTTGATTCTTATTCAGGTTTTTTAATCTTTCTGAATGGATATGGAACAGTTTAATTGAATTCTTTTAAAACAATTGAAAAAAAGATCTGCAATACATAGTAGATGTTTTGTATCAATACTGGTACTTACAGTCCCTTGACACTGCCAAATTAACCAGCCTAGGAAGCAGCTCAGGGATCCCAAGAAGTAACTCTGTATATCAAGTGAAACAAACCATCACGTTAAGTCAGTCTTGGTAATAAAACATATCAACATCAAATTGAAACTGCCCTTAAATCAAAACACAAAAATACAAACCTTGGTTGATGTCTCGGACATTTACAAATCCCTTTGTTCTCTTCTGTTTGTTCTGTGCAAATACTACAACAGAAATATCAATCGTATGAGAAATCAATCAATCAATCATCTATAAATTAAGTATCATGCATAGTACACTTTTTCCAGCTCATATTGAATCAAAAGTTAGGGGTGCATATCATACATAGGAAACATTTATTTATCCCTCCACCAGCCTCTCTAAGAGACTTTGTGTCTGGACTGTAGGAGTATATTCCTCGATACTAAGCATAATATGCAGGCTTTTGATGTTTATACATACTTATTCCATCAAAAATACTTTATTAACTACATATCTAACATCTAAGGTATAATTGAATTCATCCAAAATGTTCTTGTTTCTTAAATAGTTGCAGATTTCTTATGCTGGGCATCAACATTTTGGGATAATAACCATTTGCAGGAAGATTATCAATGTTGATGATTCAAATAAAAATATTTTCTACTTCTTGTGCCCCAAAATTTGTTAATGTTTTATAAGCATAGACATTGTTTATATCTGACCAATTGTATGCTTGACTTGATAATGACAATTTGTCACCCACACTTGTAATATATATATAAGAGTTTGGAATACATTATCAACACAATCACATAAGTATCTTTAATTGAACAAGAATAGAATTCCTGGGTCCCCCGCCGTTCAAGCAGTATACTAGTATACTGTACTGTGGAATCATTAAATTTCGTGGGGGCCAATTTTCGTGGATTGCTTAAATTTTACAGGTTCGTGGGGACGCAATTTCATGTATTCTCTAAAACCTACAAAGGAAATATGATTTTATTACCCTTATTTATTAATTCGTGTAGGATGTTAAATCGTGGATGAGAGGTACCCACGAATTCCACGAAAATTGAACCACCACGAAATCTAATGATTTCACAGTATATGAAATTGCAATATTTTAAACAATATGCCCCCTCCAGCTCGTCTTTGTGTGAGCATAAAACATTTGGTATAAGTTTTATGAATATCTTAAAATTTGTAGGCATGAAAGCACTTTCAAGGTCAATTTTTGATATAATGAAGTAATTATTGTGGTCAAAGTCCCATAACTCCAACAAAAAGTATCGACCAAGGCTGATTTAAGAACTTAACCAAGGTATTAGTGGTATAAACATTTGGTATAAATTTCATAAAAATCCATCAAAATTTGTAGGCATGAGAGCGCTTACAAGGTCAATTTTTGGATAAAACGGAGTCATTATTGTGGTCAGAGTCCCATAACTCCAGCAAAAAGTATCGACCAATGCTGATTTTCGAACTTGACCAAGGTAATAGGTGTATAAACATTTGGTATAAATGTAATGAAAATCTGTCAAAATTTGTAGGCATGAGAGCGCTTACAAAAAAGTGTGACGGACGGACGCACGGACACACGGACACACAGACACACGGACCCACGGACGGACGCCCGGCATTTCTATGTCCCCACTCCGCGTTGCGGCGGGGGACAAAAACCATTCAACTTTTAGGGAGTGGTGGTTGGTGTTGGCATTATACATGAGTGGTATTTTCCTTTATTCTACTTTACAGTAACAATCACTAAGTTCTTATTAAAATATATGTATCAATTTTTTTATCTAAACAGAGCAGTATATGAGAACTCTACTATTTGAATTTGACCTTCAACTCTACTACTTCAGCTAAGAGAAAGAAAAACTACATACAAAACTTACAGGAAGATTTGTTTTCATAGATGTCCAAATCTGAAATGGCAACAGCGAGAATGCGACAGAAGTTGGCCAGCTGCTGATCCGACAGGGACTGTATCAAAGGTCGAATATTCTCTACAAATAACAACATCCATATTTACTCTGTTTTATCTTAACTCAAAACATGAAAAAAGAATATGGGGCAAGATTCAGCATCAATACTAATTGATTCTTTCTCTCTCCATTTGGATGAGTTAACATCAGTGAGACTATATGCTGGTTAATTCCTCGAGTTGGAAGGACTAAACTCATTACAGGAGTGTACTTACTGATTCTGTGAAGGTCAAGGACTTCTTTCCTGGACTGTAGCATGTCTTCTATTAGCTGACAAGCATTGATGAAAGTTTTCTGGTGTGCAAGCAGGGTGAACACATAATTCAGGACCTCATCATCCACCATCAGAAGAGAGGTCACCTGTTCCCCTATAGACTGCAAAGGAAACAAACGGTTATTAACCAAACAGATATTATACAGACTTACTAAAACCAATGTGCCTTAAAAGGGTATAATAACAATTTTAACTAAAATATTTGATTTTTCCATTTTCAATGTCTAGACTGCTTAATTTGGGTATTTCAAATGCTTGACAAAAATTTCAATGTCAGAAGTTAAGTAACAAGTGAGATACAAAGCTTAGAAATCTGTGCTCTGTAAACAAGGCTTATGCTATGCTTTTGTTTCATTAACTTCTAATATGCAGTTTCCTTGTAACTTGAACTTTGTAAGAGGAAGTTATAAGAAAACATGTACTTTGAACAAAAAATTTAAAAAATATATCGTAAGTTAAATGATAATGAAAAATGTTGTGAGCCAGAGACCATGACTGACCAATGTAAAGCAATAGATTAATTTCAAACTTACAGTGACATGGAACTTTGTCAGGATTTCTAGAACCAAACTTTTGATTCTCAGGACAACTTCTGATTCGCAATACCCTACTACACAGAAACAATGGTAAAAATTACAGTAGGCAATGAACAACATATCAAATTTAGATAACAAAATAATCTTGGAACATTAAAATTATTTTAAAAAATACATAGAAAAAGATACAAAATAAATTGTCAGTTCCCACCTTTTGCCTTTTTGCTGGATTGAGGAAACAGTGTGTTGAACATAAGTATCCTTATTAAGACCTACAAGTGAGAAATGATTCATGTATGGTAAAATCAGTGGAATTTATTCCAACTTTTGTGATGTTTTTGATAGACTTGAAAAGCAATTATAGTTTTTAATAGTTGTGAATGTTTTCAATATCACACATACATTCAAGCCAGAATATTGGTTCCCTATGAGATATATATCTAAAAATGAAATAAAAAAACAAACTATCACTTTATATGCTTTTGAAAACTTGACACAACCACTGAGAATATTACCTCTACTCCACCATGCTGCAAAAACTGTGCTGCATATTTGTTTTGCTCTTCATCTGCAGTGGCATCATCCTGGCTTCTTCTTGGTTCAAAATTCATCAGATTGCCCAACAATGTCTGTCAACACACAATGATAGAAAATAAGAAATCATACAAAAGCTTCAATAAACAATGATACATCAAAAGTCACTAAACAATCATTTTCCTTTTGTCCTTAAAACTTGGTAAAAAAATATTGCCACCAAGATCAGACAAAGTCCTGTTATTTTTTGCACCTCCTTTGTGGATACGACAATTTTCAGTAAAGTTTCCTTTTTCATTGAATGTGAGCCTTATTTGAAAATATAACATGTGGATGGAAAACTTTTCATATCTCTAATATACAAGCCTTAGTTTGTTCATGTCAGGTTTTTTTCTACCGCAATTTGGATTCATGTTTATGCTTGATCATATTTGGGAACAAAATATATTGATCAGATAAAAGAGAATGCTCACAAAAAAAAAAACTCCTGAAACATTGGTTAGTATGGAATAAGATATGAGGAAAACTTAGAACAAATCTGTTGAGTCTAAATAAATTTTAAACATTCTGAATCATAGGGTTTAATCATTTTGAAAGAAAAACAAATTGTGAATACTGCTTCTTGCTAATCAATTATGCTAAACCATGAAGTTTTTGATGAACAATTAAATTACTAAAAAATAATGTGATGCTGAATATTTTGGTTTATAAAGATACTACCTTCAGATTTTCCATGCAAACATCATCTTCACCATTCATTTGTGCACTGTACTGGTCCAATTCCACAATAACCTCTGGAACACCAGAGCCATCTCCAATATCTTCGACAATGTGTTCGGGGAGCTGAAATTAATATAATGCAAAGTGGTAAATTTATGTTTGATGAAATTAAAGTTTCACATATACAGTTTTGGTTAGTTTAATTGTTAATCTATAGAAAAAAGGTACAACACAAAATGGAGGTACCCAACTCATCTTTAAACAATGCTCATGCAAATACCCAAAGCAAAAATGAAAACCAAATCAAGCATTCTGGTAAAAACAGATGGAATGTAGTCTGATTATTACTGCAAAGAAATTTTCTGTCACTAAGCTAGTTCTTGTAAACAGATGCATTCACATTCAATATTTCCTTTAATTTTGTCTGAAGTTGAAACTTAGTTTTGGATTTATCCAAATTTTCTATTTAAATATAGGAACAAACACATATAAATGATCAACGAATATATTTATCTGAGTTCGATGTTTTCATTTGAAGGTGAAAAATAATGAAAGTCACAAAAGATTCACCATACGCACAAATCAAAATTGAATATACCTGGTTCAAACGGCGAAACCCATTTCCAGAATACTGCCAATGTTGACTGGCTATAAACACCGAAGATCGAACGATGCCCTTTCTCAATTTGTGTCGAATCATGATTTCTTTCCTTGTTTTTCTCTAGTTCCAGTGCTTGAGAAAGATCGGCGGTAAATTCATCTGCGCATGTGTGAAAAATATTTCCTGTTTTTCTACAATCCCCTATACCATTAAGATTTAATTATGTGCTTATTATATTTTACCCCCTTTTCTATGTATAATTTTATCTAAACTGTATTATAATTGATAAGAAACATAAGAAGCGAATTATAACTTGAAACAGATTACCAAGAATCATAAACACAATCAAGTTAATGTTATAAGCATAGCAAAGCGGAGAACCAGTTTAGAAGTTGAGAGTCGTGTATTTTTAGTTGCTACGGTGAGGTCAACAGCTATACTGTTAACACTGCTTTAAAGACATTTAAATTTAATAAATAACTAGATAGTAATGGTGACAGATCCATGTTTCACGGGCAACAAATTTTTTTTGAATTGAAATCGGGTATCGTTTTTTGTGCCTTTTCAGCATCTGTTTTGTAGTATGCCAGGGTGATGTGAAATTCGCACTATATATTAGACAAATCAAGCATCGATTTCAGCGTTTGTCATTTAAAGCCGCGAATGTTGGCATGATATTTGAATTTAAAATTTTGGAAGTTAAATTAAAGTTAAAAGTGCAGTGGGCATGACAGGGAGTTGATACAATTGTTCTAAGGTAAGTCCAAATTCGTATGAATTCAATATTTGATTGCACATTTGTGTACTTACTTTGTAGGCCCTCTAGTAATTATGAATTGAGTGCTAACACATCAAAAAAATAGTTTAAAGTATAATATGAATCATGCACATTCATGCCTGTGTTTATTTCTTTTTACACCTACAAAGATTTGTGTCAGTATAACGACTGAAATTTAAATCTGGGGTCGTTAGATTAGTTGTCAGATTGTAAGCGCTTACCTCGGGTCGTTTACCGGGTATACAGAATCGATCGATCTGCTCCAAGACTAATTAAACTTTCTTACGCAAGTACTCATTAAACCTTATAGCAGCTTAGGAGATGTACTTCAAACAAAACCAATATGATGTCGATATTTGTACGTGGTGATAATAGTGTGTTTGTTTTGCAGAGAGGGTGTAGAAGATGACTTTTGTGAATATATTCAAAGACTTTTACGCGGATTCGGATTCTTACGATAATCATTACGACAACGATAGAAAGTACACCAATACTCTGATCGAGCAGAGTGAAAAAAGCAACCCCCTGGATGACACGAAACAGAAAACGACAGTGCATAATGACTGGAACGAGGCTGTCAAGGCCTGGAAAAACACGGCACCGTTTCCACGGTATGTCTCGGCGCCGACGGTCACAAACGTAATCAAACGTCAGAATCGCGAGGTTAATAAGCCCGAGGAGCCGGATAATAATCTCTCCTCGGTCAAGTGTGTCGGTGAGGATTTTGATACGCTTCCCGTGCCAAGTTGGAAGGCCAACGTTGAACAGGGGACGTATCGTTACGTCACAAACAACGCTTACTACCGGACGGTGAAGATTCTGGACTATCGTGACAGACGGGAGTGGTACACCATTCATAAGAAACACCCGGAAATTGTTTCCATGCATTGGCAAAACAAACGGTTTAATAAAGAGTTAAAACGGAACTTGAGACGAGACTTGGAAATTAGGTTTCACAATCACAACCGTCGCCAGCAATCAATAGTTGGAGAAACTGTGTCGGACACATCGAATAAAAAATCAGTCACTGATAAAGTGGACCAAACTGTAGAGAGCAGCCGCGAGCCCAAGGTGCGCGTGACGACACCAAAATCTAACCGAGAGTGCACGAGTGAGCACAAAATCGAAACTCCAAACTCAAATCTGTTAAACAAAGCTTCTAGTGAGTTAAATATTGATAAAATATCTACCAGAATAAGCGCTTTAAACGAAGAACTTAGACGCGACTCGCGACTGAGAAAATCACACGAGGCTGCAGATATTGCAAAATTTTTCCTTCAAACGAAAGAAGTCTCCTCGAAGAGTAAGAAGAGAGATGGACAGAATACTGATGAAGTGATGACAATTAGATCGGTGGCTCAAAGGGGCGAGCTGAAGCCAGTGGAGAGAGTAACCCCCGCACAAAAAATAATTGCAGCGGAGTCTAAAAAATCGAAACAAAACCAATTACGGTATACAAATTCCACTGGGAATGACGCAGCAACAATGAGTGTTCCTTCTATACCTGACAATTTCCACATCGCTAGTCCCGAGCTGGAGAAAGCTCTTAATTCTTACAAATTAGCAATAGAGACAACAAAACAGTCCCTGTTTAATACTCTAACTGTTAATAAGGGTCAGAGGAGGACGGGGGGTGGGGCTAACAAGGCCGCCCACTCTGCCCCTCCCTCCGTGTGTGAGAATTCCTCCAACGGAGTCAGCCACTCCGACCAGCCCACCCCAAATGGTGTTCACAGTGTGTCCAGTCTTAGCGGGAAGGACAAGACTTCCGGTAAAAAACCCCATTTCTCCGGAATTCTGCCGGGGATTTCTGGCAAACGTTTGGAAGTGGGTCCCACCACCAATAGATGGATGTAGGTCAAGCCCGTGCCTTGATCGAAAGTTTGCATCAATAACAAGAAACTCTGTATTGATGTCGCCTTATTTGCTCAAGTTTTATTTTAAAGATTTATGATGACATGTAATAAAAAACACTGGTGATAAGTACCCCGACTTTGGAGTGTGTTATGTCTACAGGCTTTATCAGTGACACATTGAGCATTTAATGCTATATCATTGACATTTGATACTCGCCCATGTTTGTAATTTGGAGACACAAATTCTTTAAAAAAAAACTTATTGTATGGTAGGGGGTCTACATTTTTCAATACTAGACACGATTTTGAAATATAATGAGGTCGCTATACCTGTATAGGTTCTAACAGTTGGGGTGAAAATTTCGGGACTTAAAATTTTTCTCTGACCTTTCAGTTATATAAATAAAACTATCTTATAATCAATAGAAATTTAATCGCCTTAGTTAACATTTCGGAAGCCTTAACAAAGTACTTGGGTATTTAAAAGAATAAATATTGACTTGGATTGAGAGAAGGGTGTTAAAACGTCAGCATTGTCCCCCGTGGTCAAATACCTCAAACAGCCAAGTGGAGTCCATGTTTCCTTGCAGATATCAACGTGTAAAAATTTCAGACAAACGTTAAATGTGATTTAAGATTTTATCAGAAAAACTCGACTCGCCTTCTAATAGAAAACAAAAGATAGCAGTGTTGTTCGTTTAAATTATTAGTATATAATACAGTTGAATTACTATGTCCTTTCATGCAATTAGAAACCCAAATGCATTTCACTGAACTTTAATAGGAGTTTTGTAAGAGGGAAAGTGGTGGCGATGTTGAAACATGATTTTGATAATTTTATAACTTGTAGATTATTACAAGAGGTGGAGCTGAAATATTTTTGAAAATATTTTACACGTATCAATAAGCATAAAATAGAATAAATTCCCACAAAAAATGTACATGTATATATCCCTGCATGTCGGAAGAAATTTTATTCAAAAGCGACTCCTCTACATTAAAAATCATCAAATGTACAGAAAATATTTCTGATCATAGATTCATTTAGTCCTGTGATGAACTGCCGATATGATATGCGTACACATCCTTGAATAACATGTCGGATAAGGTCTAGACATTTAAAACACACAATCAAAATTCAAGACTGTGTTTGATTTAAATACTGCTCAATTTATTCCACACACCTCCGTGTTCTGTAACCCAACACCTCATTGGCGAGTCAGTACAGGATCGTGTCAATTTAAAAATAATCAAACGGGGGATCTTTTATTGTCAAGCATTGTATTTTCTGGACTGTTTACTCATTTACGATCGAATATCGACCATCAATTATTTTTCCAATGAAGTATATGTAAACTAACCAATACATCTTTATGAACGGACGGCGAAACCCGAGACTCTCCGAAATCGGAGCGGAGACATCGGGTTTCCGTATTTGTCTGGTCTGGATTTGGTCGGAATACATTAATTGTAATTACAATAGAATAAAGATGATTTTTTAGACTTTATTTCCAAAGCCATTCATCGCATGTATTTAATGTTGTGATTTATATATCTACATATTTTTTGATAGTCAACAGTTAGGTTATAGATGAAAATGGAGTAATTTTAGTCAGAATGATTCCAGTAACAACCCAAGGTGTAAGACGCATGATAGGAATTGTTAGAAAAATACGAAAATTTATCAATCAAAATTTTCCTTTTGATGAACATGAAATATATCATAAATTCAATATTTGACATGTAACTTATCTTTTAGACACGACGTGATTTATCTGAGGTTGAAAACAAGTTATTTATTCATGTTGGCATCATCTTTCAAGAGATGTAACTAATTCATGTCAAATATTGATCCGTGACTTATTCAAATTGACCTGTGACTTATTCATACCGACATGAACTATATATATCTTGATCCGGTGTGAAATTTAAATAATACTACAAAATTTTGTGGTATGTAAATAATACCACAAAAATATTTTGGTTAAAATGTGGCTATTTACAAATACATGTATGATTCTTTATGTTGAGGTAGGCATATAACACAAGAAGAAGAAATCGTGTCTTTAATTCCTGTATATCTCAGTATTTTCACAGTCTAACATCACACAACCTATATCTTTTTGTTCTGAAGAAAATAGTATATAAAATAATGTAATTAATTAAAATAACATATACCATTATTAATTTATACCCCCAAAAAATTCGAATTTGAAAAAAGTGTTTACTATTTTCGAAAGATTCCAAAAAATGAATCAATTTTAACGTTAAGGGAAATCTAATCGAAAAAATGCAATAAGTAAAGAAATATAAAACTGGTATTTTTATAATATTATGAAAAAAAATCAGTAATTTCAGCCAGTATATGTTCCAAAACAAAGAAGATGAATTTCACGAATAATTAAGAGAAATCAACTTTATAATTTAAAAGGAAATTTCATTTTGTCAAGTGGTTTTGACATTTTTTACGACTCTATCTCCAAAGAAATTACAGCCATCTATCTACAGAAACTGGCACTTTTCCGAATGGGGGAATACAATACCATTGGATAATCATCAACAAATAAATTGTTTTCCATTATCTGGATAAAACATTACAAACAATTATATAGCAACTTAGTTATCATGGATTTCTAAACAAAGCTTATCAGTTTATCTACTCATATCTTGATACGTTCATGTACAATGTATGATAAATATGGAGTCACAAATATGACAGACATTTACTTCCTTTTTACTTAATTTTCAAATTAACCTAACAACAATGTAACAATGCATGCTGACATTAAAGGGTCTAAAGTGGAGGAAAGGGGCGTTGGTGAATTTAAAAGACAATGAAGCTATAAACATACTCAGTCAGCCCCCAAAATGAAAGAAAAAACCCCCCACATTTTAGTTACCGGGGTATAATAAAATTAAATGATAATATAAAACAAATAATGCGAATAGTTTTTAGGAATAAACATGCATTTAAGTAAAATACATAAAGTACAAACAAAAGAATTAACGGATAGCATCGTTAAAGAAAAGTAAGAATAGTGACAATTTTTTGACAGAGCATTTTTTGGCACAGTTAGCAGGTTCGATAACGGTCCACTATAGTACTGTGTAAAGAGAGCGTGTATACACTATATGACAGAAAAGGGGTGATTGAACATCATGGGTGACACATGGGCTCCATCAGCCCTGACTCTAGTCAGCTCCTCAGCTTCTGTTCTCGGGGGAATATGTCTGCTAGTTACTCATTATAAGATCAAGGCTCTTCACTATGGATTAAGAAATATTCTGTGCTTCCTTACAATATCCGACATTCTCACATCATCAGGATATATAGTTGGAGCTATTAATTCCATGATCGAAACGTCTGGGGGAAATTCCTCTGATGTTGTTTGTAAAGCACAAAGCTTTCTTACAACCTTCTCCAATTTGGCCTCTTTTTCCTGGACTTCAGTTATTGCTGTCCATTTATATTTGTTGGTCGTAACACCCATGGACTGGGACAAGAAAAAATCATTAAAAGTTGTGTACCATATAATAGGCTGGCTTATTCCAGGTAAGATTGCTGTCATTTCCTAGCAATTAACACTCACGCTTTTTGTATCATATTTTTCTAAACTCTTTACTTAACTGAAGTACAGTATAGAATTTCAAGTCAAATGTGTTCTTTGAAAGATAATAAAATATAAAACATAATGGAGTTAGATGGATAGTTTAGTCTTGAGAGGATAAAATCATTAACACTGCGTATGATAAGTAGGATAAGTATGCCATTGCCATGGTGACAATTTTGCAGTTTGCTATAAATCGATTATATAAAACTTTCTTTAAGAATTACTTTAATTTTGATAGGGAATTCAACATTTTTCACAGGAATACTGCTTTTTACCATTTTAAATTTCTACATAGAATTGTTTTTAATAAAGGTAGATATCATTACTCACCTGACAGATGATAAACATCAATGGCAATTGTGATTATATGAACTTTTTAAGCTATGGAATATGAATTTTTTTCTGCACATAATTCCGTCTTGGCACTGGCATAATAATCCGGCACATTGTTCTTTATTATCATTACAGGATTATGTTACTTAATTTAATATATACAGGTATGAAGTCATAAAAAATATTATTGTATAATGACTCTGAACACAGCTTATATAACAGTCCTAATGTTGAACAACCTCGGAAGAAGTGACGATAAAACAACAGGTCCCTGGTGCTGGATCAGAACTAGCTCCCCTCCTCAGACCATGCAAATTGTGGCCATGCTTATCTCAGGGAAACTCTGGGAAATCCTTACATATACCCTGTCGTTTGTACTATTTGTCCAACTGAAGATGAAAACATACACCGAGGTACTTAATCGTTTAGAAAATTATATTAATTTTTCGTTTATTTATGAAATATCAAAAACGAACAGCATTTGAATTTAAGGAGGTTGTATAATAATAATATTACTTGGTAAATATAATCATCTTTACACAATTTATTTCACTAATAAAAATTGACATCTTAATAAAAACAACTTGCATCCTGTTAAATAATTTGTATTATTCAATTTCTTAAAAACTTTGCTTTGTTATAAAGTAAAATAAACCACCACCCTCATTTTTATGGTATCAAAATGGGATCCAAAATGTTTTTGCTTTTCATCGATATTTTAATTATATTAGATTTTTTTTAACAGAAAAAGAACGATAGACCTTACCGCTGGCACGAGATGGTTGCTAACTTCGCTTCATTCCGACCGGAAGATGCGCGACTGTGCTACATCTGGCTTCCGCTCTATCTCCTGAGAGTGTGGGGAACCGTTCGATTCTTTGTGGCAATATCCTATCCCGATCACCTTTCAGACAGTCATTACCTCCCTCTTCTATATCTGCAATGTGTCGGAGACAGCTCCCATGCTTTAGTGAACTTCATCCTCTTTTGTGTGTTTGATAAGGAAATTCGTATTACATACGGCAAAACATGTTTGCGTTGGCTTTGTGCCCATAAAGATGACACTGGTGAATCGATGGAGGTAAAGCTTACTGTGTCAGTACGGTATCAGTCAATTGAATCTTCGTCAAACTTGATGCAAGCGGAAAGCACCTAGAACCCATAACTTAACGTCAATAATATGCAAAGATGGAAGTTCAAACGCTCCTACCAACGCCAACGAAAGCCTACTTAATTGATTTTGATTTCTTTTTTAATCTAAACGATTGTTTTTATTGGACACAAATACAAGAACTATACGCATCAAGAAAAAACGTCTGCTACTGGGCAGAGATACTCCAATCCGTTGAATCTTACACTGCGCTATAATACACGATGACTCTTTAATAAAAATTGTTATAAGAAGAATGTTATACTAGGACCGGTGTTATATAGTGCCTTTATATAGTGCCTTTTCCTCCTAGCTATCTCCCCCCCCC
>WFKH01010931.1:8935468-8954555 GCA_016163765.1 Magallana hongkongensis | reverse complement strand
TAGCCAGATTACCCCCACGGAAAACCTACTATATAGTAGATTTTCCCCCCTGTTTTACGTTCCGGTCATGTTTATGGCGGACCATTCGTGGCAATAATTTGCAAAATAAAGGGTAATAAATGCATTTATAAATACATAGTATAAAATACATGTTTTTCACCCCTGATATGAACAAAGGCACGCGCCATCATTACACTTTATTCCACCCTTTGTTGCACCTTTTTGGAACACTTTTGCAACTAATTATTCGGATTTCGGAATACTTCGGATTTTTTTTTTAGTTTGTTCTTTTTCTTTTAATCGATGCATATCTGCAGTTTGGACTTTGACGTTATGACATGGACATTTGTTTTATAGAAGACGTCACAATACATTTGAGCGTCAAAAATACGCGGGTTTGGATATTGGAAAACTAGAATAAAGCTGGATAAAGTTTTTCACATGAAAATATAAACGAGTTATATGTATCTATCAAAAATATGATCAAAACAACAGTGCATGGCAAAATCTGTATCACACTCAAATCAAACCTCGACCAATATCAGCCCTATGGCTTTTGGGCTGATATTGGAGTCTCGGGTTAATTATGGGGTGCATGCATGGTACAGATTTTGCCATGCATTATTTTTTATGAATTAAGCTCCTCCCAGGAAAATAACTGACCAATTTTGACTTAATTTTGCGGAGGAAGAATTTTTTACCCCCCTTTGTCCCAAAAGGCTATAGATTTTAAGTTAATACCTTTAGATTAGAATTGAATATCTTAAATGTAATTATATATATCTACTTCTAAATATCAAACAGGAGACCGGGGGCACTGATGAGAAACTGGAAGTGAAATGGAAAAAAACCCCATTTAAAACAATACTTGTGGTATCAATTTGAAACACAAATTACTTATAATATATACATGTAATTCAAATCGCTCAAAATTTAAGTTTTAAAAACGTTAAATTCGGAAGTGACGGAGGATTAATTTAAATCCCTACGAAACATCTACTACAAAAGGTTCTTTATACGTAAAAAAATTCAAGTTTTAAAAACTGTGAAAACACACTAAGATCAGAAGGTCTGACGCACGGAAAGAAAAAAAAATAGTGGTTTGAATCTTTTTTTTTCTTTTGAGATAAAGTTTAAATGATGTTTTAAAGGAAGTGTTTTTAAATTCTATTGAACCATATTAAAACGTAAAAGAAAATTCATCAATTTTAAGATAAATTAAAAGAGAACAAGACTTAAGTTATTACGAGGATTGGACGCGGGTCACCTAATGAGAAACCATGAATCAAGTCACCGAGACCGTCGCTGGGAAATTTTAAGGACAAAAATCAAGCATATACATTAATAAATTTTAATACAAAATCCATATTCTGCATTAAATATCAAACCTATATAATCTTACAAATATTAAAGATTTAAATCAATCAATCGCTCCCGGTGACGACAGGATGTAACGACGAACGCTTTGATGTATTAAATCCGTCTGTAAAGATAACAGTAACATTATATAACTCTGAGAAAAACCCCTGAACCATTGAAGATAAATCGAAGATATTTTGATTATTGTTCTCGAGTATTTACAACTTGGTTCAATTCAATGTAAATTCTTAGAAACAAGAATTAACAAAAATGATGAATCATTTGATTGCGAATTTCGCACAAATGCTCATTATTACATTCGTAATAATGAAATATTAAATTAATAATTCTTATCAAATGTTAGATATGAACAAAAATATTTCATGCCCACTCTGATTAAACCATTTCATAAATGTTTATTTATCTACTTGGAGGTGATATATACTTTCGAATGATATCAATCATCTTGCCTCGACGAAAATTGGTTAAGGTCTTAACACACTATTACGTCATGAGCAATCCTTGAGTTCTTTCAAAGATTCTCTAAAACAAAGGTTTAGCCACAAAATTGCACAAACAGACAGACGGACTGATAGATTTATACAAAAATTCGCAAAACATTTTTCATTTACAAATTTAGAACACATGGTTATGTATATGAGTGAATACTAGTATCTTGTCAAACCAGGTAATTTATCAAATAATTACCTAAATTAAGTTCTATGTATTTATGATGCGTATTTTCAATTTTCAGAATTGTCTATAAAAAATAATAAAACAGCAAAACGAAAACAACCTCTACATATGGATACAGGTATACGCAACATGGGGGTGTTAAACATTGATTTTAATCCTTACTGGGTTTCCATTAATATTTTTATAAAATCTGAACCAAAATTGTGAGGGAGAAACCCTACTATGGGGGAAAAAATACTATATAGTAGCTTTTCCCCCTGGTGGGAAAGGCTACTATATAGCAGGTTTTCCGGGGGGAAAAGCTACTATGGGGGAAAACTGCTATACAACACCTGATCGGAATGAAATTGGTATAGAAATATATAGATGTGCGCTTTTTGAACATAACACGAAATTGCACTGTTTTTTCGATACGCATCTGAAGAGACCAATAGTGAGCATTTTATAGGTGATAGTTATTAAGTTTATATATATTTTTTTTTTACATAAAAACACAATGAAACGCACTTTTTTCAAGAATGCATTGTACCAAGGATTTTTAACATTTTAAAAAACTAAGTATGATTTTGTGTGTTAGTTGATGCTAATAAAAAAGTAGTATAATTAAAATTATTTAAAAAAGTAATTTACTGAATGATTTATATATTGTCTTATTATACTTTCAAGTTAAATACTGAAATCTGATTGGTTTACACGCAGTTTACAATCCGTTCTATTACCCTCAGCGTTAGCAACACAATTGGCAACGGGTAACACAACAAATTAAAAGCAGTAAAGTTTTCTTTAAAATTAAGACATTCAGTATAATAAAATAAATAGTGCCTGTTTGGAAGGGCAACAGTTGAAATTGACACCCCTCGAAAACTATTGTCAACCGACGCGAAGCGAAGGGTGTCAATTTCAACTGTTACCCTCCCAAACAGGCACTATTTATATAATAATGTTCACGAAAAATTAAAAATGAAAATGTTACCGTAGATTTGATTACGGTTTTCATTAGCACGTACACAGAGAAAGACAGGACATATGTTAATACACTTATCTGATATGACTAGGTCGTGATGTTCGTGTAGTGTATCTTGACGATCGACCCATCACCACAAGTCAGTTCCTGCTTGCTGCACATGAAAATCATTATCAAGCTTGTGGGACGCCAGAACAACAACAACGGTTATTGATGCTTTAAAAAATGAATACAATTCTCAGATTTCTCTCATGTAAAACAATAATTTTGATTGCAAAACAGTAATTAAAATCTATCGGTGGAAAGAAACTGCGATCTTAAAAATAAACACGATGAGCAACTAAAGTTGAGGAGGCCGGGTGGTCAACAACCCATTACATCTACCTAAAAAATTAAATATCATATTTTAATATTTTTCTATACCTTTATACAGAGCTCGCCATATCAAGGCGATTTATATGGTTTAAAATGGGCATGGCCATCCAGTTCTTTTAAATGCAAAACCTTTTACATCGTTCATAACGTTTCTTTAAGCCCCGAGAAGAAGATATTATTACCCGCTGTTGATTCGCAATGATATATACCTGAACAAATCAGATAGACGGAAAAAGTGGTAATGAAGATTTGCACCTGTAGAATTTTTGAAACAAGTGTTTGATACGATTCTGCATGTTCATCTGACATTACCGATATATCTTTTGTGAACACAGACAAAGATAATGATACAAATGCATGTTTTGACTATTTAAAAATGATATCCACAAAAACTACCTACAAGTTCATAGATAATCAGACAAGAGAAGAGTTCTGTGCATGCGTGTGGACCGAGTCAAATAAACAATACAGTATGCCTCCAATCTATTCTTGATAACGCAAATGAAATTCTCCATCCTCTGCTCTAAGCCTTTGGTTCAGTTCTGCTTCTGATCCAGTCCAGAAAATGACTAAGTCCAATTTGATGTTGAACAGTGATTTATTTAAGCGTGATCGTATACATGTAGTTTTACAAAGCAGAAATCTCTCCCTCAAGCAAAGATCATAAGCATATATATAACTTGTCTACTGAATAAGCTATTGTTAATTGTTACTGACCACAGTACGTACGTTAATTATGATAAAAGTTCATTGTTTTAAGGTCAATTGACAATTTAGAGTCTTAATTTCTTGTATCCGTAGATCGCTGCCCAGAGACCAATCATCATTTGAGAATTTTAATCTTCCTGGTCATTTCAGTGATACCATGAATGTGACCTTTGTCACTCATTTTTCCTGGTCAGCATGATTGACATTGACTTTATGAACTTTATCACTGTTCACTAGATAGTTCATAAGTGTCGAGTGCAAGGTAAGCAATCTATTAATTGAATTAATATAAAGCAAAATAAAATCATGAAAATTATATCTATGCATTGCCATCTGGTTACACTGCACCCCTTGACTCTTCAGGATGTAGAGTCCAAAGTCAGCATTTTACACCAAACCATTGAAATGACAACATTCTACGAAATTAGGGCACATTGACATCAGATACTATAAGAAGTAGAAAAAAACAACCTTCTTCTTCGGAATATATCCTACTATTCCCCCCCCCCCCCCCTGAAATACGTTGTAAACTTGTGATTAAATATAGCTGCATTATTCAATATCACGTTTCAATAGACATAAGATGTGAGTCTTTCAGACCTGAGGCCGAAACGAAAACCTACTAAAAAAAGAGATATGAACTGTTTTGGATAACTCGGTAACATATACCAGCATAACCATTGAGTTAATCGTTACCAACAGTTATTGTCTCCTTACAGCTTTGATCACGGAGAACACATAATGCAGATGTCACTGTATTGTAAGAGAAGGTAAATCAGTCAGCGCAATGGGTAACTGTTCACGGATTGCTGCATCAAAGCAGCAACTATAGCAGCAACAAATAGATAGTGTTCATGTTCATGCGGATTAAATTAGAAATAAAATAAAAACTTTAATATCAGGTAAAGTTGATTTTTTTTCCACAATTTTATTTCAAAGTTATTGTTTCACTGTAAAACGCTTGGTTGCTTTGACAAATATGCAGTATTTCATAGTAGATTGATAAAAAGTATTTGTTCACATCTAATTTTTGTTTTTTATATTCAGTATTCAAGTTTCTGAATCATTTGAACCTAATTAGACTATTTTTTTAATACAATGTCATAACATGAGTATAAACTCGAAATATTCCCTTTGTTTTTGCAAAATAAAATTTTCTTACCTTTCAGGGAATAAAAGGGTATACTGCAAAATGCGCGACTTTTTTTATAAATCAACGTTTTACAATAGTGAATCATCAATATTTTCGTAAAGTTTGGGATATCTCTCAGTGAATTTATTTTTACCACAAGCTATGCAACATATTTTTTGATCGATTATTTCTACAAACAAATCCACAAAAAATTACCCAAACGAACCTCTAAAAAATTTGTAGACTAACTTAAAGTCTAAAAAAATTACAAAACCCGTTTCAGCTTGTTAATTTTTATTCCTATTCTGACAGACAAAAAATTTCAAAGTAATTTGTTGTCTGTTTCCTCCCATTTATTTTTTTTTTTATATTATTAATAATAATATTAATAAATTTGTATTCATTATCAACATATTCTTTTAAATGTCCTAATGGAACAGCAACTTTTCCAATACAAAGAAAATATTATTTAATACTTTCAATATACTTTCATTTCTACACCTTTAAGGTATTCAATGTATAACGACCAAATTTTGTACCTAATTAATGAATGGTCCGATTTTTTAAATCATGGTATCATTTTGAAGGTGTTATCAAATAAAAATACCCCACCAAAGGAATTTTCAAAATTTTTATTATTGTCCAATCAATTGCACCTTGAATTTTGAATTGAAGTCTATAGGCAGTGAATGTTTTATTAAGATATTGTAGAAAGTAACTTGAATTTCATACAAATCTCTTGGTGAATATATGCATAAACTCCCTCTTTTTTTCAAATATGAAATAAAATGAATCATTTACCGCAGATATTTTGAAAAAATTGAAATTTTCTTTTTTATCATCATAGGAAGATAACTCTTCAAAAAAGTGTTAGGAGCAAAATGGCCGGCTTCTTATACATGTATGTGATCAGTCATGTGAATTTTGTTTATTTCACTTTCATCGTTATTTTGCATTAAATATTTAACTAATTCAAAATGATTCAAAATTGTTCTACATCCCTTCAATATACACTGAATACCTTAACCCTATTGCTTGATTTATCCAAGTTAATTTGTAAAATTATGCTTTGCATTTAATCCGGGTACATTATATCGTAATAGTACTACGTATGAATAAAACTGAAATTATCTACGTTCTTTATTGTGTGTCAGTATTTCCCATGGATAAGAAGAGTCAAAAGATTTCCTTGGAAGTCACAAAGTCCGATACAGAAAGTCCGGGTGAGCGCGCCCGATGGTCTAGTCAGCTTGATTTTGTCCTCGCATGTATCGGTTATGCAGTTGGACTGGGCAATGTTTGGAGATTTCCATATCTATGCTACAAAAATGGAGGAGGTAATTCACTAAAAAGAATTAAACAAACGCTTTTATATGCAACGATCTAATCAATTTCCGTAAATTTTGCGCCAAAAACTAGTATTTTATTTGGTATTCTTAAGTATAATTACAATTGGATTTTGCTTGCATGTCCTCCAATTCATATTGCAGTTCAAACATGGTTCAGTCTATCGTTTTTTCCCTTATATGTTCAGGGGCGTTTTTGATACCGTACTTTATCATGCTGTTCTGTGGAGCACTACCAGTAATGTTACTAGAGATTGGTCTGGGTCAGTACATGTCCAGAGGAGGATTGAAGTCCTGGATTATCTGCCCTTTGTTTCAAGGTTCGTCTTCGTTACCACGATATTCCAATGTTATGACAACCATACGTCGAAAAATTTATCATTTCTACCCTAAATATTTTGATGACATTTTTTTTTCATGAATTTCTACATCTGTATCAAATACGACTTTTAAGATAACAACCCCATACATTCACAATCCGGATTTCTTTTGGGTCGTCTTAAAAATTATAATTTTTCACCAATTAGACTCCAAGGGAATTTGTTGGAAGAATTCAAACAATTTTTCACAATTTCATTTCTTCCAATAATATAAACATAATTGCAAACGGTAGATGTAAGAATTGTTGAACTTGGTCAAGGGATTGATATACAGAAATGGAAATGTTCTAATTATGACGCCACAATTAAAAAAACCCCAAAACCCAATAAAACGTACCGTTCCGTTGAAGACACACCTTACCGTGCCAGAAACGAACCATACCGTTTAAAAAGCGTTACGCACCGAACAGAAAGCGTGCAGGATAATATTATGCAAATCCCGTCCGAAAACCATATCGTACCGTACAAAAGGTGTGCATTCCAACCTATTTTAAAGTGACCCAATTTTCAGCTCATTTTCATAATTATGAGCTTGACTGGAAAGGAGGTCGTAGACCACGGCTTGAGGTTCGAAGCACTATCCTAAAACATCATTATGCTGGGTCATCGACAGTGAAAATCATTGATAATCTTAAAACAAAATACTATTTCAAAACTACACAAAGAGTTTTTAAAGGAGCATGGTCACGATTTTGGTCAAAATTTTATTTTTCCGTTTTTAATGTTTACAATGCTGAAGTGAAATCATCATTGTATCGTATCTAAACACAAAAAGGAATCAAAATAAATTACAAAATTGCATGCAACTCAGAAAGAATAATTAACAACAGTTCTTTTTGTTCCAGGTATTGGAATAGCCACCCTTCTGATCTGTTTTCTGTCCAGTACTTACTACATAGTGATTCTAGCTTGGGGTCTATACTTCATGTATGCCAGTGTGGCAAAGGAGATACCGTGGGGGTCCTGTCTCAATGAATGGAACACAGACAGGTTTTCCAAATTTTAACTCATTGAATTTTTGAAGAAGGACTGTAAATTGCATTCTACATATTTTTATTGATATTGTATATGAAAATGATTCAAATTATGTCTACAGATGTGCATCATCAAATAAAGAATTACTCGACCGTCTTTGTGGAACTGAGAGTCAATATATTTCTCCTGTAACCATGGGGCAAATATCAGAAAATGAAGAATCAAGTAACAGAACTCTGCATACCAACCTTTTAAACACTTCCGCCGTAAACTGCTCTTTGGGTCACACTACTGCTATAGACCCGACCGTCGAGTTTTGGGAGTTAGTGTTCCTTACATCATCCTAATATCCGGTTTAAATCACGCATTCCAAAAACCTTTTTTAGATAATGAATTACTAGCAACTGTACATTTGTGAACGAAATATTTTAAATCGAATATGAAGAAATTTTGATTGTGGTTTTAAAATATGCAAGGTTGAATTAAATATGTCAGGTTAAAAATTCATCTTTTTCAAAATCAGAAACCATGTGCTCCAGATCTCGGATTCCATAGAAGATGGTGGAGGTCTTGTTCCTCACCTGACTGTCTGTCTGTTAGTGATGTGGATCGTCATCTACTTCTGTATCTGGAGGGGTGTCAAATGGAGTGGGAAGGTTGGTATTAGAGAAATTCAGCTTCAGTTTTGCAATTCATTGAAAATTAAGTTATGGTGTCAAAAAGGGAGTGTCTAGACAATAAGTTGATTCGGTGCAAAATAATTTCAAATAAAACAAATTCTTTTGCACACCTTCTGGTAAGTTTTTCGTAAAAGAATCAGCAACAATACCCATGTAGATAGGGCATGTTTTGTTTTGGGATGTTATCTACATTAGAACTAGAACCATTTTAACAAGACCTTGGACTTTCAGTAGGGCGTAGCTATCTATTCCTTGCGTCAAAACAAGTTAAATATGACGCGGTTTCAAGCGAAATATGCACTGATTGCGTAGTCTTAGCTCAAAAGCCAGACAAATCTTGTTGATTACAAAGAGCCATGGCTGAGTGGCCAGCGATGAAATAGACAGGCCGACGTCACATTGCTGTTTGACACAACTACCCAAAGTCCAAGCTCTTGTTAAAATGGTTCTATCTGTCTACTACATTCTATCAGCATGTAAACACGTCTATTTTAATAAAGGATCGCAACGGCGGTGGGCAGATCTGATTGGAGGATAAAAACATTGCAAAACATTAATGACTTGCCGATGCCGTAGATGTGATTCATGTTGTGATGCAGATTCTGTCTGTTTAGGTGGTTTACTTCACGGCAACGTTCCCTTACGTCATCCTCATCACACTACTGGTACGTGGTGCGACTCTACCTGGAGCCGGAAGTGGAATCAAGTACTTCCTGTCCCCCGACTTCAGCCGTTTACAGGACGCTCAGGTAATTGTGATGTGGACAATTATTTTACCACATTTAACCATTTGTCAAAATTGTTTCACTTGAAAAACCGTTTATTAGCTATCTTATATATGTTTTTCTGTTTCTTCTTTAGATATGATATTAAACTTTTGTATCAATATTGTTTAACAAAGTAGTGAAATAAACGTATGTCACACGTGTGTATATTACACCCAAATAACATAGCTTCCTCACCCATACGCTTTATGATATGCAAAGAAATAAAAAGAAATTAACAGTTTTGTTTTTATTCAGTTTGTTTCTAGAACAAGTAGATATTGAAATGAGTCAATGGTTTAACTATTTAAAATGACTGTTGATTTTATTCAATTGACCACTTACATATTCGGTTCTTGTAACAACAATCATGATAGACGTTTCAGAGCAACGGCCGCGTTGTTTCTGTGCTCCGTTTTAATTTATGAATTTGTCTATTGTATATTAGCGCCAGTGTACGTACTGATTTCAGATTTAAGGCATGCAATACATGTATATTTCTTTTACAGGTGTGGATCGACGGAGGGACACAGGTGTTTTTTTCGGCAGCCCTCGCCCTCGGAGCCATGATAAGTCTTGGAAGCTACAACACTTTTAATACAAATTTCTACAAGTCAGTGCATATAGATTGTTAAGTATGTCTAAAGCTGTCTAAGATAAAAAAAATGTAAATACTTCTTAATTTTTGCTAGTCAAAGTACGATTTTGGAGTGATGAAAATGTCATGATATCTAATGGTTCCTTTTGTAATAAAAATCATGCGTTTAGCTCAAAGATGTAAGCTAACAAGTCAAATCACATTTTAAACACGCTCTTATACCATTGCAAAATTTAGAAGAAATAAACAATTCAATTGAGACAATGGCGCTTACGATAAAAATGAATAAATTGTCACAATTAATTGGGATAATAAGAAGATTCCTTTATTTTGACATTTATTTATGGATTAAATTTTTTACATAAAGATCACGGTAAAGAATTCTAAGTAAAAAGGGCCTAAATTGGCCCTTGACACATCATACTTTTATATTACATAGATGGATATGTTGACTTTGTACATATATATTTATGACTATGTAAAGTATTTTTTTATATAACCAATTTAAACTAAATGCTTCAATTTAAAATTTGACTTAGAGAAATTTCCAGTAACCTTAGCTTTTGTGGATAAAACTGAATATTTTAGTTCTGATTTTTATGAAACATTAATCAAAGGCTAAAACCTAAATATCTTCACCAAAGATATATCTTTAAAAAACTAATAGCGGGGAGACATAGCTGTACTCAATGATATCTAACCGAAAAGCGTTAGTCATTTTTTTTCATTATTTAGTTCCAGTGAGTTTAATTAAAAAATGGGGCAAATGAATAAAAAAAATATTTCGTATCAACTCTTTCACAAAACAACGCAACAATTTTTCAAACCTAATTCCCATTGAAACATGATGAAATACTGATTACATATAACCTTATAATTATATATATATTAAGCCTGTGTGAAATTATCTTTCAAGAAAGCTTGCATAGGAGAACTGTAGTTTATTAATACTGAATCCCTTGCGAGACCTTTATATGATTTTAACAAACATATATTTCACCGAAAAACATTCTAATTAAAAGTGTGGGTGCAACAAATTGAGCAATCAACATTTTATACAAAAATACCCTTATAAAGAACTGGGATACAATTAAATGTTGGTAACATGAAAACGTGATCTTTTCTCAATTTGTAACATACCTTGTAAAGATATAAAGAAAATAATGATCCATTGAAACTTCTTATCAGAAAACATAAAGAATTTTTTTAAAAACATAATATTAGAGGGATTCTGGAATAGAGTTCAAGTTCATCTCCTAAAAAATCATGGAAAATGATTTATTTTGCAGAGTATGGTGTCCCCCTTTTTTAAAAAAAAAAAGAAGAAAGAAAATTTGATAAGTATGAACAATTATGAAAACACTGAGTACTTTTACCAGTGCTTTTTGGATTATATTTAATGTTTAAAAGGAACTGAAATGTAAGAGTATAGGCAGTTGACCGTTGTTGCACTGAGTTCTACTGGACCTCTTGTATAAGTATGGCACAAACGGTCTTGGTAATTGCATCGCACTATAGGCTACAAAAAATTAATTATATAACAGAGTTACATGGAATTAAAAACATGTTACTTCGTGAAGACGTTAATAAGATTTACACTAATTATGATACAATTTTTGGAAACCACATGGTTACTATTGCTGGCATACAATTTTTTGATGTAAGAGTGGCACACAACTCCTTAGGATTAACATAGTTAAAATGCTGTATCATTTAAAATTTTGAACAACTAATTAGTAATTTTTGCTTGATGTTTATTTAAGTAAATAATAAGCTTTTTTACGATCTTATAGGCATACCCTGATTGTAGCGGGATTTAATTCTGGTACCAGTTTTCTCAGTGGTTTTGCAGTGTTCTCTGTTCTTGGGTTTATGGCTCATGAACAAAATGTGGATATAAACCAAGTTGCGGAATCAGGTAGAAAGTAACACAACTTGAAATATAAAGAAGAATTGCTTACCAATGCGTTTTTCGACAGATGTAATATCCAGATATTTGGGATAAATTCAATAGAAAGAAAAAGGAAACGGAAATAAAAATCTCATAAATTCACCCACAGTCTTAAAGCATGTACATTTGTCTTGAAGTACAGACTGATTGATTTTTTTAAAACTAGGTCCAGGTTTGGTATTCATCGTGTACCCCAAGGCAGTCACCATGATGCCGCTTCCACAGCTTTGGGCTATTCTATTCTTTATGATGCTATTTTTGATTGGAATAGACAGTCAAGTAATTATCAAATTTATATAATAATATCCGCTTATCTATCTTATTTTATGAGTGCATGTTTGAAACTGTTTTAAACTTTTGAAGCTACTTTAATTTATGATTATACGGCGTGTAACGTCATTCCAGTGTAAACAATTTTAATATGATTTGTTTTAGTTTGTGATGGTAGAATCTGTGGTAGCACATATAAGCGACATGTTTCCTCGACATCTGTATAAGACTAAAGGACGAATGATTCTTACAGGAGTTTTGTGTTGTTTATGGTTTGCTATGGGTCTTTCTATGGTGTCCAGGGTAAGTAAATAATATATATTATACAAGAACATTTAAATGGTTAATCAGTTTTAGGGCATATCAGAACACACAATGAATTGGCATATAAAAGAACTTAAGTTATACAAATTTGACCACATGAAACAAAATAAAATCTTTTACGAATCTTACATATTGCCTTCCATATAATTCGGCATAGAGATATGAATCATATATTACAAACCATGTACTGGCTTTTAATGCAAAAAAAAAAAAGACAACCATTAAGAAAACCTTGAATGAAACCAATTTCAACGATTGTTTGTCCATTGTGTTTATTCGTGAAAAGTGGGCACTGGGACTTTCAGTCAAAAAAGGTACTACCCTCATTTTCAAGTGTTTTACACTTTACAGGATTCTTTCATAAAGACCTCCTCATATATGTTTCATCTCTTCTATCCCTCCATCTCTCAATGTTTTAGGGAGGAATGTACGTCTTCCAGCTGTATGACTACTATTCGGCCTCTGGTATGGTTCTACTTTGGGTATGCTTTTGGGAATGCATTGCCATCGGATGGATATTTGGTAATGTATATAAAGTTAAGGTACAACATGTATCTGATAAGAGCTATATTATATTATACATTATGCTATTATTATATTTTAGACGCATCGTTAAACAGATTTCTATATATTTTGACAATAAGGTCTTAGACGTGGTGAATTTAGTACACTAGAAATATATTATTATAAAAAGAACCTTTATCATCTTAAATACCTGTATGATTTTCATGCAACCCAATACATAACGGTAGCTTGCAGAATTTTGATGTACGGAAATTATAAATAAATTGATTCATTTCGTACAAATAGAGTCGGAAAAGTTTTACGACGCCATAGAGCTCATGATAGGATACAGAATCAACAAATGGTTCCATATATGTTGGAAATACATCACACCTCTTGTATCCGCCGTAAGTTAAAACCCACAAAATCACTTTGGAAAACATGAGTGTAACATATCAATTTGATCACTTTCTGTTGACTCATAGATGAATCTTTAGGAAATCGAACCTTGTGGGGTTTTTTTTCAGGGTATTTTTGCATTTCAAGTGATCGGATATCAACCACTAAAATACAAGAACGAATACGAGTACCCTGCGTGGGCTCAATGGTTTGGGCTGATGCTAGCCCTGGTGTCTATGTGTTGTATTCCTTTGTACTTGGTGGGCAAACTCCTAACACTTGAAGGTCCTATCAAAGAGGTCGGTATCATGAAGATGATATATTGCTGTATTGATGACAAACTTTACATTGGTGCATTGGCCCAGTTATTAGAAAACAAAAGTCTTAAATATAAATATTTTTTTTTCTTTACTAAAAGATATTTTATAAGTAACCTAAGAGTAGGTGAACGGATGATGATACTGATTTATTCTTACAGTGTTCAATCCCCGCCTTTAAAAAAAACCAAATAACCAAGGCTTTGTTATTTCATATTCAAAATATGATTTAAAAATATACTTTCAATGACTGACAAACCATTTAACTTAATAGGACACTTTTATATTTTAGCGTTTCAAGAAAGCGATTGTACCAAAACTCAGAACAGATCAAATTTGTAAGAAATGGATGTACAAAAATGATGCGTTATTAATGCCGCAAAGTTTGACTTGATCGATCAACATGCCATTTGCCATATATGAAATATTGTCTGTTTTTAAAATGTTTATACAATAAAAGGTAGCAAGATGGGCAAAGACTTGTCGATATACAATGAAGGTCATCATGGTATAAATCTATTTTAGATTAATTATCCTTCTTCACTAGTTAACTTATTTTCTGAGACTTTTTCAAATTTCATTTGCTTATCATTCTAACAGGTAATTTATTCTTGCATGGTTATTTTTGTGATAAAGGACATCAAACCGTTCAGTTAAGGCTTTAAACTATTGCATATCATACAATGGATGAAATAAAACAAAATTATGAAGTTAAACGATTGTGATTATATCTGATTGTTATTTGATTGTTCCTATTGCAATTATTCATACTCCAAAATGTTTCAGTCTCTTCCCAAAAAATCAACAATGAATAAAGTTTCGTAATGAATGTAGCCTGTGTAAAAACCCCCTAAATTATATCTTGATCCTATTCTAATAGCCAATCCCATACTCATATCCGTGGGTATTAATTAGCCAAACGTTTTGGGCTTTCTAGTGTTATTAGAGAAGTTTGGCAATGAAGTAAAACACTCTCTATTATCATTTTAGGAATTAAGGATGGCGTTTGTTTTGTTTGCGGATTGTTTAGAATTTCGTTCATACTTCCTATATGTTAAACCTACCGTCGAAAACTATAATTTTTTAAGTATTGCCTATTAATATCAATAACAAAAAGATGACCTCTCTAATCAGCGTCCCTTTTTATACAATGTATTTTGAAAAATCTACCATGATTTTGATACATGTAATTTTCAAATGAGAGTGAAAAAAATGACACATCCTGATTATTGCTAAAAGCTTGGATTGTTTTTTGTTGTCAGGATTAACGTATTATCGATACTTTTCTGGAGCCAGCAACATCGAATTTCGTTCTGGTTTGAGACCCTGTCCTTGTAATGAATAAAAAATGAATAGAATTGGCGGCCTTAGTCCAATAGAAGATATGTGCATGCATTTGTGAAGAAATTAAGCAGATCGTACAAGACTCGTTTACATATTACGTGGCATTGTTTATCGCCAATTGAGGGTAAAATTGGCAATCAAAAATAAGAGCCGTTGAAAACAACTGATAAATAATGCATTCGCATAAATTAAGATTAATTAATGGCTTGTATAGTCACGTCTAACACGCTTACCGAAATTTGTCATGTGACACGCATGGTACAGACGATTAGCATTATGGGACGGCTAAGGTAGCTCACTACATCAAGGCTTATACTTTTTATGACACTACGTCACAAGATGGCGATTGAAATCGTTTGTGAAATAGTTTGTATAAATCGATCTCTTTGAATATCATCATCATAGCTCATCAGTTTAAATATCGGGCTTGTGAACCGCAGACTCCGAGTTCAAATTCGCCCACATGAGGCTTTTGTTCATATTTACTAAATTAAATTGTAGAAAATCATATTTTTTGCCGAAATTGCTTATTTTTCGCCTATTTGATTTATATACTTCTTATGCATCATGCTATCGTTTTCTGCTGATTTGAGAAACTATTTCAAGGTATAGTGAGCCACCTTAAGCGAGTTCACACCAGGTAAACAACATCAGTTTATAATTGGGAAGACCAATTGCACTTTTACATCTTTTTAAAAAGTGACATTTTAGCGCAGTGGGGTACATTTTATCCTTTCATATATAGATTTTGATAAAATACACTGGCCAGCTGAAGAAGAAAATATTTACCTAATTGCGCTCCTGTATTTTAAAGGCTTTCAAGTGTGAGTTGAGTAAAAGGTCTACGGGAATTGAATGTAAGCAGTTTACCCCTACAATAAATAATGATGCATATCTTCCATGTGGTTGTTTTTATCTTGGTTAGAAAGGGATCGAGCCCTTGAGGATACATGTATCAAAGATCAAGTACATACAACATGCATGAAAAAAAATTCTACAGAGTGGCAGTATTATACTCGCATCATCCTTTGCTGAAGAATATTTCCTCAAATATAGGATATTTTCTTTATACACATTGAATTGCTAAGTATTTAGTGAGATTGATTACAGATCAATGTATGACATTCTTTTTTACTAAATATAAAAATTACGTAAGTAATTTGAAATACTCTGAGGGTTGATTGATGACCTATTATAGATAGCAAACACATCAACTAGTACAAAACAAATAGTGTTTTATGTTAAAAGATAAACACCACATACACATTGTAAATTAAACACAAAATACAGATTGCTACTGTCTTTTTCATCAAGTTTATATATGAACAAAAAATTTTATTCTTTTTATATATCGATAATGTGCTACAATATTTATTATAATAACCTTAAAAGAAGTTCCATCATAATTCATTGACGAAATAATAAACAAAGTGTTTCGGATATGATATTAAATCAACCATGAACTGGTAAGTGGAATTCAATTTCATCCTAAAGTTTCATACTGAAGAGGAAGATTTCTACCGAATAAGCAGTGCTTTTTAAAGTTTGAGAGAGGGGGTAAATGAAACGATTGTTATTCCCTCATTGATATGAGTTCGATGGGCAATGTTTGGAAGGTAACTTTACTTTATATATAAATTCTAAATTTAAAAAACACACACTCAAAAAAGACACACTCATTCAGACTTCATGTTACACTCAAAGTTAGCTTTGGTTCATATAATTTAGTTCCTTTTTATACAAGTTTTATGTCCTCCATTTTGGACCTAATGGAATTAGGTGTTTATATTTCCAAGACAATACACATGGATGCAGTCAGTTCGATTCACATTAACATGACATTATTTTCGTTCCGTTTGATATTGAAATGTAGTTTGATAATTTCTAGATTCTGAAGTATTTAACAATACATTCTGATTTCGCTCATTACGACATTTACAAAATATTTCTCCATACCTCTTGCGGATGTTTTTATCAAAAGCACAAAATAAAAGGAAATTTCCCAAGGCCTGTGCACAATCCCCAGCACAATGAAAATATTTTAGGATGTTGTCCGCATTTGTCATTTCTTGACTGGATTCGTCACCAGAGATTGCAAAGAAAAATCTAATTGTTCCCCAGAGCCTCAGTAAATAAAGAATGAGCCACGTGAAGCAAAACCTTTCATCTTCGTCTCTTAGATCCGTCCCTTCAACACGACCCCAGCTGTAGTTACTGTTTCTTTGTCTCTAGAAGTAAATAATTTGATCAAATATTTTTCAACCACATAAGATACTTGTAGGTTAACAGTACATAACACATGATTAAGCTCTACCATTCAGCCAACTGAATGTTATCTGAAAGTTCTGGAAAAGTAACTGAATGGCAGAGATATGCTATTCAGTAACCTTTAAGTTACCTTTCAGTCATATTTCAGTTGGCTGAATGGCAGAGCTTCATCCTGTGTAAATTCCAAAAATGTGTATTAAAGTCATACCTCTAAAAACGTGGTAATTTTTAACAACATGTATACAGAGAATGACAGTACATATGTTATAATTTCCCAGAGCTTTCCTGATATGAACATAAGAAGTATATCTGATGAATGAATTTTGTTGTCCCTGTAATCAAGTTTGATCCAGCACCATAAGCCAGTTCCTGCTTGCTGTCCGTGAGTATCTCTACCAAGCTTTTTCATTGCCAGAACAGCAGTGGTTATGGTTGCTATATTTAGAATAAATTGAATATTTAACGTCAAATGTTATAGATATTAATTGATAGCGAAATTGGCAGAAAATGCACAAATGTCAATTTTTTAATAAAAATAAAATGAAAAAAAATAAATAAATAGCGCTCCATGCAACTAATTTGCATTAAAATAAAAAAAAAATCATCACCAGGAAAAATCCATCCTATAGTAAAGTACAAAGCTTTTATCAAACGATCCCTTTCAAAGTTTTTATGAACCCTGATCAGAAGATACAGATGAATTGCAATAATGGATGTCCAACCAAAGGAAGATAAGCTGGAGAAAGTAGTAATGAAGCTCTGTGCTACACACATTGGATCTGTAGTTGTCCTCTGATTATCGTCCAGTGTAAGAAAGTTCACAGTCCCTATAAGGTATCCAAAAGCAGTCAGAATATCAGCAATCGTTAGAAAAACAAGAAGTCTGTGGACAGAAGTTTGAAAGTCTGGAATCTTCACGTATGTAATTAAAAGTGCCAGTCCTCCAGCGAGGGAGAGGGAAGCGCTTATTAGTGTGATGATTGCCTGTGACGAGATTTCTACCGACATATTTCCCGTCCTAACATAACAACCGTAAAACGCAATAAGGGTAGCAAGGTAACAAGTAATATACAGATATATATTTAACAGAATAAAATTAATGTTATGACTGTTATCATGTTTAAATAGGGTATACAATACTAGTGTTGATATCAAAATGACACAATTCATATTTTAGTGCTGGCGAGATAAAGACCCTTTATTTTTGGTGACCAAGCGAAGCAAACAAGGTGATACGAATTACAGAAATAAGTGGATTTATGAAAAATATATCTGACGGAAGATTTTTCATTCTAGCAATTAGTATTCGGCAATACATCAATCATATGTAATATAAATTTAAGTTATCTGCTAATCTGTTAAAACATGGTAATTATATCATTGTTAACCTTGTAATATCCGCATCTTTCTGAAAAATAAACAACCAAAATGATAAGAAGAGAGCTCTGATAAAACCTCCAAAGTTACCTATCCCCTGATATTTATATATATTTAACTTATAATTTGAATAATAATTTCAATACTTCATCGTACAATCAAATTTAATCGAATAAATTTCTCGTTATTTTTTAATATCCCAAATGAAAAACTTGTTTAATTATTCTGTTATCCAATTTTATTTCTTTGTTAAAGAGACGAACATTATGTATTACATATACCTTTCTCTGTGATAATTAATAATTTAGATTATCAAACTAATTGTCCTAAAATCAATGGCAAATTAAAAAAAAAAA
>WFKH01010931.1:8911028-8935068 GCA_016163765.1 Magallana hongkongensis | reverse complement strand
TATAGCATGTTTCTTCTCACTTCAAACATGGTTGACAGGTTTCAAACTTTGTGATTTGAGCACAAGCCGTATCATTCTTTAAAGGTTGCACATTGAGTCCAAAAATAATTTTACTGACACAAAGCGACCAAGTTAAAATTGATGCAATCAATTTACAATAAATAATTACAGATGAGGATCTACAGTTTTCCATCAGACGGTCATCCTCCTCGTTGCAGAATAGGCGATAAAAAAAATGCGCCTTAAAATTTAATCGACACATACATATATTGTTATTTTTGCTATTGCAAACATTGAGAGAGAGAGAGAGAGAGAGAGAGAGAGAGAGAGAGAGAGAGAGAGAGAGAGAGCACACAGTTAACTTTAACTACTCTTGTTGACCTTAATCATGTTTGAACAAAATATAAATTGATTTAAACCATCCATTTTCATTTTTCTGTTAATGAACAATTGGCCAATAAAATTATTATTCGTCTGATTTTTGGATCATTGCTTGAACTTCAACTCGAATTTTGATAATACTAAATATTCATTGTTCCGAAACATTTGCTGGTTTTCTAAATCGGAATTTGGAAAAAATAAATTACAAGCAGAATAAAGCTAAATCATCATTGACTTGTCTAAATAGCATCTTTACATAAGGTGGTTCACTGTTAATGTGTTTTTAAATCACCCCAAAGACAGAGCACACTAAATAGGTGGATTCTTTATGAATCATTTATCCCCTGACAATTACCTATATGGAGGAAATTAAGAAACAGCAAGTTGTGATATGTATGAATTTTAAACACTCTGTCTAATAATTATGCCAGTGCACCCATCCAAGGTGATATTTTATAATTGCAATATGATAGACCATTGAATATGTGGTTTTAATGTTTTGCACCTGACTGACGAGCTATTTACCTTTAAAAATTCATATCCCATGGGAAAGTGATGCCCTCCATTAAAAATCCTTCATGTTGTAACTTATCCTATCCACGTTACTTCGACCAATCTCCATCAAACTGGTAACTAGCGAGCATTCGCATGGAACGTTCATCGAATAAAAAAGTAAATTAGCTTATTCTATGAAACTTCTGAAACTATAATCTCTTACATTTGTTAATAATAAATCGTTCTTTTCTTCTTTATTTTTATAAGATTGATTAGGTGCAGCTGTATTTCTTCTCAATGAATCGTTTATTTCGTTTGCAGCTCAAATGATGCACGAATGAAGATTTCATATAATATGTTGTTAAGGTTAGCAATACGATCTTTATGAACACAACGTTTTGTTCCGTGATCATACAAAATTATCTTCATTGTTAACTTAGCAACTAAATACTGGCAACCAATGAGGATCATGATTTCAAACACTTAATAAAATCTTGTTTCAACACAAATATAATCATAAATATTCGGTGACACAATAAACAATGAAGCAAGGTTACATAAAAAATAGTCTACAATGAGCTGTAATGCAGACAGGTTCTCACAAATGATAAAAACAACGGCCGAAATATGTAGTAAAAAGTAATAATCATCAAGAATACGAATAAGGAGCATTGCAATATTCTTAGCAATAAAATCAGTTTGTGGTTTTTAGAACAATATCAAATCTTATTCTGTAACTTTTGAATTTCGTCAAGTTCAATTTGACAGCTGTGCTGAGTATAAACAATACCAATCACTGATTGTCACACAATATGTATATATGAATAAGAATTTTTTTTCGACTGAGGGACTAGACAAAAATCTGTTAAAAAAGTGAGGAATAAAATGTTTCCATAATTTCGATTTTTATCTTGAATAATTTGTTACGCTTTGAAGGTTTGTATCATCTTTGAGAACATGCTGTTGCACGAAACGGGAAAACATTCGATTGTTCAGCTTTCACAGTCTGCAGTATTCATCACATTAGGAGGAAATAACCGAAATATCCTCTCTTATATCAATTGAAAGGTAAGATTTTGAGCATCTATATTAAGCAACGAAAAAGAATTCTAAAATAGCAGTAAAAGTAGATTTCTTGAGCAAAAAACTCAATTGAATTGGCATGCCTTTTAAAGGTACCGACTTTATTTGGATTTAATGCAATTACATTTATCCAAGTTGAAAAATTCTTCACATTCTTATATTTGCTTGCATATATCATGTTATTGAATTTACTAGAATCTCTTATATGCACCTTCGTGGAATACTTTTTTATTTAATAAATTTTCATTGAGGATATTCTACCACACGCTGGGTTGTTATATTTGACCTCCGTTAATTTATCGAGGACACTGAACTCTTTGTTGAAAGAAAGTAATATTTCTTTCATATCAATTTAAATATATTGATCTTTATGTCCGCCCAACCTTAAAAAGATCACTGAAATAACTATGGTCGTTTTGATACTTTTATTCGGGATGAACTAGATGCATGGAACGATTCAGACACGCAAAAAGAATGTACGACAGTAGTGTATACCAAAGTTACAATTAGAAAAAATCAATACATGCTAGTGATAGAACATTGCCCAAGAGTGCATATTAGCAATTTTTAATTTTCTGTGACACCTGACAGGTAAGATAATTACTTTAAAAAAATTATATCCAATTAGAAAAAGATAATTCCAAAGGGAGAAATATTTTTCCTAGACTGAACTCCATAAACATCACCCAAGTAAATTAGGATGAGAAAGTAGACAGAATAAGGCTTCACAAATAATAAATGGTTATAGCCTAAACTTTCAAAACATATTGCCCGTATTAATGATATTTTAAACATAAGTTTTCCGAAATTGTTACAAATGGCTACTTTCAATACTGTTTTGAATTTTTCCCGGCTACATGCTAACCATTACCTCATTGCAGTATACCTGTCCATTTTTCCAGCTCAACTGGTGAACGGTGATTTTAGGTCCGAAATTTAACAAATATTTTATGTTCCTTTGCCTTTAAAACCTTGCCAAGGAGACTGAGCTTGTTTTTTGCTCAAGCAGGCGAAAACAGAACACATGTATAAGATTGCATAATGTCATTTATTCAGCAAATGTCGAAAAGCTATATACAAACAGGGGATCATTCATAAACATATTAAATAGTAATAATACATGTGGTGCTGAATGCAATCATGACCCCCTATTATACACACATATGGAAAATAAATATCTACACAAAAACACAAGATAGGGGGCCAAAGGACAAGAAAGATTATGCAACACATGTACAAAAATACATGACAGTCCCCCTACTGTAGACACATAAGTAAAAACGTTTTGGTATTACACTTACGCATTGACAAACAATGCTTGGTTTAAAAACGTTATATCACAGCATCTGTTGACAAACAATTTATATCAGCCTGCCACCTTTGTTAAAAAAATAGAGTTTGCATAACATTTGCTGTGATCCATTTTGGGCTGTAGTTACACGATAACTGCTCAACCAAATATTAGATAGACCACAGAGATTAAGATGTGTTTTATATAATCAATCCATGCTCCAGATGTAGTCTCTTTCTGGCCCAATGTAGCTATTTTCAGTTTGAATTAAATATTTCTATAAAATACTGATGTTTTTGTTTCGGAGCTGGTAATGAAATTAAACCAATCTGAAACAAATCAAGCATACGCGAAAGAGAAAATTTTTTTAGACTAAGAACAGATAGAGAGTGAAAAAGACAAGGAATTTTTAGTGTGTGCATATACTTTCCCTTTTTCACTCTGGAATGTCTTGATAAAAGATTAATTAAATACGATGACAAATTAGATTTTACACTGTGCCGGATAACTATGCCAGTATAAAGATTGTAATTGCACCCGCTGAAAAACCCATTCACATCAAATGATATTGATATTTATTTATATCTATTGCCTAAAGAGTGTATTACAACTTGCTTTAAATGGGACTTCGCTTCTTTTAAAAATGAAAATCCCATGGGAAAATAATAATTCTTAAGGGATAAATTTTTCTTCAGGATATTTTTAAAATCTTGTAGGCTTTTCTAAAAATGAAAACAGAAATTATTTATATTCTATAGCATAAAGTATTTCCGACAGAAATTTAGACAGGTAGACAGGTAGATTTCCCACCGGACTTTTAAATACTACGAGAGTTTTTGTCTAAATCCTATCCAAAATTATTAGGGAAAAGTATATTTTACGCTTTACAGTGTCGATGTTTTTCTTAACTTGGATGGAATATAAGAATCTTAATCCTGGTAAAATATTCAAGCATGTTCAGAATTTATTATACTCTTTGAACTTCAAATTTAAAATCATTATGAACAACTCAATTTTCGCTAAATTATGCATGTTCTCGTTTATCTGTTTTTCTAGAATAATCATGTCTGTTCATTGCAAATCTTTAAATTTTATACAATATGTAGCTTCCAATGTGAACTTTCCAAAGGTAATTTATATAACTCCTTACCCTTCACTGATGTGGTTTTGACCTTGAGGTTGAATCAAGGTAGTTTATACATGACTGACTTTTCTAATTTATCTGCTTTTTTAATGTCTTTAAAAGACGCAGTTTTCTATGCTCTTAGGAAAGCAATACTTACGCAGTCATAGATTTTGGACAAAATTCAAGTTAAGGTTCAGTTAATTCACTTAAACACATTTTTTTGGTAGAAGAGGAAAACATATACAGAATAAACATAGATACAAACATACATGTGAACATACATAGTCATCAGGAAAAGATAGTTAAATTGACGTATAACAGAAGTCAAACTTTGAACTTCAGTCAGATAGATGTCAACATCTGGAAAAGGAAATGTCACATTCATGAAATGATACAACATAAAGGTTTCGAAACTGTAATTGTATACAAACATTGAAGCTCTCACCAGTGCCCAACATGGATGAGAAAAAGAGACTGAAGACATCAGTGGAAATCGAACAGCCCAAGGCAGAAAGCTCGGAGGAGCGCGCTCGATGGTCTAGTCAGCTTGATTTTCTTCTCGCCTGCATCGGTTTTGCAGTTGGCTTGGGCAATGTTTGGAGATTTCCATATCTATGCTATAAAAATGGAGGGGGTATGTCACCTAACCCGATACTTTAAATCTTGATTTTTTTTATAGCTACAACATTTATTCTTTGTTGTGAGTTTTTTTTGCGTTCGATGATTGGTTAGTTAACAGTGTTTTGAGTTTTCATACATACAGTAACTGTTGTTTTGTATATATAATTGTCTTGTTTGGTTGATGAAAGACAGATAAATCAAGCAGTATTTTTTAAACAGAGGTCTGTGACGAGCTGCTAGCTGAGGTTGAACCTTCAAATTAGCTACATGTAGCTTGATTTTAAGGAAATAACAATGTCACTGTTAGAATAAGTACTGTTTAAAATATATGTTGATAAAATAGTAAAAGCACAATGTCTCATCGATTTTAGTATTAAATAAGTTAAATTGATTTGAACTAAACGATTTGAATGACTCATCTCACACACAATCGATCTGCTACATAATATGTAGGTGAACATGGATATTTCCTCTTTTAATACTTGCCTTTAGAAGGTGATGAAATCATATTTTAAAGTATAATCAGTTTAATGATAATTGCATAGAAAATTGTACAGAAATGACTTACCGGGGTATGCTTGTACATACACCAGTTTATTGTTCATGACGCAACATTTCTTTCAATTTCATTTATTTCAGGAGCGTTTTTGATTCCATACTTAATCATGGTGTTCTGTGGAGCACTGCCTGTACTGTTACTAGAGATCGGTCTGGGTCAGTACATGTCTAAAGGAGGACTAAAATCCTGGATTATCTGCCCTTTGTTTCAAGGTTCGTCTTTTTGTTGATCAACATGCATCTTTTATTGTGTTTTTTACGCCTTTGGGAATATGAAACAGTAACCATTATTCAAATTCACTTGTGTAGAGATGTCTTTAACCTGCAAGCAGCAACTGTGACGGGACACCTGTGTTATAAGGTCTTTAATGTAAAATTCGATGGACTCTGATTTCAGTTGATTAAAGAAAATCAAATATCTTTCATCAAGCAGAACAAAGTCTTTATAAAACTGGTGCTCACAACGGTAAAATATGTATACGAATTTCTCTGTCAGTCACATTTTATAAACCTACGATGAAATGGTTGCTGCTTGTTAGATCGAGTTTATGTTTGAACATTAAATGTTCTATTAAGTAAGAGTTGTGGCAGATCACATTTATAATGGACAGTCGCGATTTGGGGATAATCGAAGGGTTATAGAAAAATATGTAACTAACACCAAACCGCAATAACAGATAGCAATACAAATTAGCATGAATAGTACATGTAATGTGTGCAAAGCTTCAGGGAATGATTATTTTTTACGACAGGTATCGGCATCTCAACTCTTCTGACATCTTTTATGTGCAGTACATACTATATAGTGATTCTTGCCTGGGGTCTATACTACATGTATGCCAGTGTGGCGAAGGAGATACCTTGGGGCTCCTGTCTCAATACCTGGAACACTGATAGGTATTCTCACCTATGTGTTAAAATGAAGAATCAGTTCAGTTCATCAATACATCTTGTTTACGATTTCAATGATAAAACATTCCGGATTGTGTAGATAAGGAATCGAAATAATACAGTTAGCTTTTTTTAATTGTACATTGAGCAGAGAGACTAAGAGTGATGACCTTACAGCTTTAGCTTTGGTAGATCACACTGTATCATATATTCAAGTTGTTCTGAACTAAACTTTATGTTTCCAAAGTTATGACTTATGTCAGATTACTTACTGCAAACGTGGAAAAGCCTACATGGTGCTTGTTTGTTCTATTAACGATAGTAAAGTTTTCACGTAAACACACTTGAATTATTACTTGTTCATCGTATTAAGATAGATATATTTATATTGTATTATATTATATTATAGATATATTATATATATGGAGCGAATTAATTTTTTTTTGATTTGCGTAATCAATGAAATTCGGAAGTGTACAAGTTAAAAGTGTGGCCATCTTTTATTTCGATTGTCGAAGTCAATCAGTCCATAAAGAAACTTCTTTTTATTCTGTAACCGTTTCATGGAATTTAAATTTTGTCAGCAATGTTAGGGCTTCAATGTGTGCACTGAAGTTTAACCATTTCTAGGTATATAATTTGATGCGGACAGTATTAAGTTTGTCTTAAATTGAGAAAATTCAGCTGTTCAGCAGCTCATAAGCTGCTTAAAAGATTCCATCTACTTTTAATTCGTTATGTCCGTAAGTAAGTCAATCAACCATTAGTATGCCAACAATTCGATGGTAGGTTATACTAATGGTTCTATAGATTATCTAGAAGTATGATTTACAGATGTGCATCATCAAATGAAGAATTACAGAGACGCCTCTGTACATCCGGAAGTATATACAATTCTTCAATCAACAATGGACAAACATGGGAAAATATGAGCTTGGTTAATGGAACACTGCACAGTAACCTGTTTAACACAACTGATACAAACTGTTCAATGAGTAACGTAACTGCTGTAGACCCGGCCGTCGAGTTCTGGCAGTGAGTGCTTATTACAAGATAATCATTTCCCGTTTTGAAATTTAATACTTGTTTAAATCCAACACATTTTTCTGACCATATAAACACTTTTGCCAAATAGGATATTTAATTTTCATATATTGATAAATAAAGAGAAACGTCCCGTCCAGAAGTTTATTTTGCAAAATTCTATAAATGTTAAATTGTCATTCTGTGAATCCTTGAATCATACCCGGAAGGGGGGGGGTGGATTTAAGACTCTTGGGATTTATGTTACAACACAAATTTAAAAATATTTATAAAACCAAACTTATCAAATGTTAACTTTTAAAAAATTTTTTTTTACGGCAGGAAAGATAATGCATTTAAAGGGGCATGGTCAAGATTTTGGTCAAATTTTATATTTCTATCCTTATTGTTTACAATGCTTTAGTAATGCATTTCTAATTATCAACCAAAATTTGAGTGTCAGTGGTAGAGTTTTTAGGCAAGAACAGAGCTCACAATTTTTTGTTATGTAAACAAGTCTCTTGCCATGTTTGTGTTCACATGATTCAATATACCGGTAAAAGTTCTTTTTCAAGCTGATTTTTTTGTCTGCCAATTTGTTTTGAACAAAGATAAAAGAGTTCCCAGGGTTTGTCACATTCTTTCAAGTCTAAACTGGAATTTTCTTTCAACATTCAAAATGTTAACAAAACCATGACCTGAGCTTTCTTTACATAACAAAGGATTGTGAGCTCTGTATCTCTCTTATAACTCGACAACTGACATTCAAATTTTGGTTGACTATAAAAATATGTCTTACTGAAGCATTGTAACCATTACGAACGGAAAAATGAATTAAGACCAAAATTGTTATCATGCCCCTTTAAATTTCGATATGACCCATGTAGTATTAAACTAAATCTCTCAAGTTGAATACATTGATTTTTCTTTAAAAAAAAAAGAAACCATGTGATCCAAATCTCGGATTCCATAGAAAATGGTGGGGGTCTTGTGCCTCACCTGGCTGTCTGTCTGTTGGTGATGTGGATAGTCGTCTATTTCTGTGTCTGGAGGGGTGTCAAATGGAGCGGAAAGGTTCGTCATTAAAATGTCTGACAGAAATTCAGCTTCTATGCTTTTAACAATGCATAAAATTTATCATTGAGTTTACAATGTACATCCACAGTTGGCGATTTTATTCAATGTTTTTATGTTTCGTCATCCATATTCGTATTTTTAAAAAGGGGTGAAAAGGGAAACGAACGTTGGCCTGATATTAGAATCTGAGTCAGTTGTATTTATTGTATATAAAAATGCCTTATAACATATTAAAATTAAATGACTGGGATTGTCACCAATTAAAACTCATTCACAAATATATAACAACATTAACATACGAATTGCTAAAATGTTCATAGTTTATAGTAGCTAGATCTGGCTAAAAATGTAAATATTTTGAATCAATTGCCAAGGGGAGATATTCTATGAATTGAAGAGATGCAATGGATCTGTCAAATTTTATGCGAGAAAAGAAAATATGAATACATGCATATCGTTTTCATTTACCTTGCAGGCTCAAAATAATATTTGACATGTGCGAATTTAGCGCTGTTTTAATTACTTTGTTATAGAACAGAACACTTTTTAAAAACGTATTTATAGTAGCTCGACTATTTTATTTTGACATCACATAAGGTGTGTAATTTCTATTTAACAAATATATCTGGTTTACGGTTTGATATGTGTGTCATGAATATTTTCTCGAAAACATACATGAAGCTAAGATACTTCTTGAGTTTCATCCAGAAATAAATCTACTTTACTAAAAAGCATATACATATGTACCGAGTAAAAAATTATATGTTATGGAAAAGAATAACACTTATATGGTTATTGTCTCATTCATTATTATTCAATACATACAAAAAGCATGCTACTCGGGTAGCTTGCCAAAACCATAGAGAGCTTGATGATTCAATGGAAAATAAACCCACTCCTAAATAAACAAACTGTTTATATGTTTGTGATGCAGATTCTGTTTGTCTAGGTGGTTTACTTCACGGCTACCTTTCCTTATGTCATTCTCATCACATTACTGGTCCGTGGTGCGACTCTACCTGGAGCCGGAAACGGAATTAAGTACTTTCTGTCTCCCGACTTCAGCCGTTTACAGGACGCTCAGGTGATAAATTAAGATCAGTCTGTCAGTCATCACATATAAGTATTAAAAAATCAGTTATTTTATTTAAAATGATGTAAAAGATTAGAAAAATAAAACAGAGAGCGTTTAAAAAATTATAAACTCTCTATCAATTGGTTTAACATACTGAAACATGAAACTTCCATGGGTCGTTTTCCAAAAGACCCATTGTTGTATTTATGCATGTTAGATACATTGCCCTTTTACAGGTGTGGATCGACGGAGGGACACAGGTGTTCTTTTCGGCAGCCCTCGCCCTCGGAGCCATGACCAGCCTAGGAAGCTACAACACTTTTAATACAGATTTCTACAAGTCAGTGCTTTATATCTTCTTAAATATCCCAGGTTATCATAGATAAATTTCTAAACGTTGAATGTCTTGAGGTCAGGGTATTTATAATCTTAGTTGCGCGGCTTATTGAAAAACCTGATTGCCTTTTCCGAATATTGTAGGCATACCCTGATTATAGCGGGATTTAATTATGGTACCAGTTTTCTCAGTGGTTTTGCAGTGTTCTCTGTTCTTGGGTTTATGGCTCAAGAACAAAATGTGGACATACACCAAGTCGCCGAATCAGGTACAAAGAATACTAGTAGCAACTTTGAATTACACAAAAACTACTAAATACTTTTGATTCGAAAATCGTTTCACCATGAAAATATTCCTGTTAGAAAAATTGTTATGAGGAAAATGTCTTCCTACCCTTCGAGATATAACCAAACCAAATTGTTCATTTTTAAACTAGGTCCAGGTTTAGTATTCATTGTGTACCCCAAGGCAGTCACCATGATGCCTCTTCCACAACTGTGGGGCTTTCTGTTTTTTATGATGTTATTATTGATTGGAATTGACAGTGAGGTAATTTTTAGGATATTGATATACAATGAAGATAATTTTAAACATCTTCGCACTTCTTGAATTTTGTTATCTTTAGAAATTTATATTTAAAACTTTAATATATTTCTGCATGTAATATACACTACTTTAACGTGTTTTGACGTTAGCGAATACAGATAAGTATATATAGTTCTAGTTTCAATAAAATTTGTTTTAGTTTGTGATGGTAGAATCTATGGTAGCACATATAAGTGACATGTTTCCTCGACTCCTGTATAAGACAAAAGGGAGAATGATTCTGACGGCGGTTTTGTGTTGTTTATGGTTTGCTATCGGTCTTTCAATGGTGTCCAGGGTAGGTATACATACATAAATACATACATCATATACATACATACATACATACATACATACATACATACATACATACATACATACATACATACAAACTCATAAGCATTGAAAAATTTATTGAATTATACATCGTTCAAACTTGAGTGATAGAGTTGTCTTTTAACGTCTACAATTTATTAAAAGAAAAATAGATGTATACAATTATGAATCTAAAAAGTACATGTATAAATAGAAAAGCCGGAAAACAACACAATTTCGATGCACATAAATGCTTAGTATATTACAGGTAACCGATAACCATTTATTATTAATGAAGCAAAGAAAAAACAAAAAAGACGTACAAGAAACCATTGGAAAAAGTAGAAATATATTCTTTAAAATCCTTCATTGTAAAATAATTATTACTCAATGATATCATCAATTCTATTATTTACGCTACTTGCAACGACAAATGTATGTTTCTTTTGTCAAAATTTGCAATACTCTTTTTAAGTGTTTTAATGAAAATGTGTCTATATATTTACATTTAATCGATTCGGAACATCATTATAATTCATTAATAAATCAATACATCAATTAATCTTGTAGGGAGGAATGTACGTCTTCCAGCTATATGATTACTATTCATACAGCGGTGTGGTTCTACTCTGGGTATGCTTCTGGGAATGCATCGTAATTGGATGGGTATTTGGTAAGAACAGTTATTACATACTATTTAATAAATACATGTATAAAATTTTTGCATATATGATACAGCTTGCTTAATAATTTCCCTATATGCCCCCAGGGTTGATATGGATCCAACAGGGCTTATATGATTCTTCAGAGCTTTTCATATATTATCATCACAACAGTAACGTGATCCGACCGTCTGAATCACGTTTCTCTTAAAATAATAAACGTATTATATACCCTTCCATTATTAGATAAAGATAACAAAACTATCTTTGTTTCATATATTCACGTTGTTTACCATACAAAGTATATTCACAAAAGCATTCAATTCTGTGTAATCTTTTTAATGACGTCACAATAATTACCACACGCGCTTATCGTTTAACGGTTGAATTATTTTAAACATAAATACACAGTTATGTTAATAATTCTGAACGATTAGCCTTTCTCAAACGTAAATATAAGTAATAAACAGCAATGCTACAAAGTTCACCGAAAAATGAACTTGGTTGGTAAGTGATCAAATCGTCTGAGAAACCCTTCGGGATTCGCAGGATTTGATCACGTGACCAACCAAGCTTATATCCCGGTGAACCGTAAATCATGTTGTTCATTTCTCAATTGAACTGAACCATCTTTAAACGAACTCTTAAAACGCGAGAAAATACAGACGTTGTTTATTTTGTACTACGTCATCAGTTTCAGAGAGTGGTGATATGGATTCGGAAAACAACAGTGTGGTGATCCGGAAAATTCGGATCATACTCTATAAATTTAACAGTAGTAAGAAAGGAACATTGATGGGTATATAATATGGAACCTTATCAGTTTCCTTGCTGAGCTCCTCTGATATTTTCCACTTCGATATTTAGATTTGAGTTTATTAAAAGATTTTTTATACATTAGTATTTTTTCATGTTTTAAAATTATACAATGTATTTGTGTTCAAAATTCTAGCGGTGAGAAAACTATAATTACTGTAAGTCTCATTTAAGTTTTGTCGTGATATTTCATATATTGATAAATATACATATAAATATTGATAGTAAATCATGAAAACGGCAGACCTTCATTTGGTTTACTTTTCCTGTAATTGTTATCTATTGAATCTGTATGTCCTTGATACTAAAAATCTAATTTTAGTTTGTTTTTTTTGTTTTTTTGTAATGAGACACTGCGAATGTTTTATTGTGTTCGGTATGTTATAATCAAAAATGAAATATATATAATATAAATACCCTTTTCTATATCACATCCAGTGTCAGCCCTTGACGAATATCAGTCCTTGGGCCTTCGGCCTTCTTGCTGATACTACTGTCGCGGACTGACGCAGAATGCGATATGAAAAATGGTAGATATTATTCATCCTCCTCCTTTAAAAAAAAATAATATTTTATGTATAAACGTTGAATAAAGGTACAAAGTACACAAAGTACATGACTCTCACTAGGAGGAATTATTATTATCATTTTCATGTTCTGTCCAGAATTGTCCACAAATTACTAGTATGCTAACCCTAAATGTACTGGACTTCAGTTCTTTTAAACCATAATTTTTAATAATAAATGTGCAAATTTATCAAGAAAACTAATATCTGATTGTTTGCAGAATTTCATGCAACATAAAAAGAGCAGTGAATTGCAAAGTTGCTTTCCTAGTGCAATGTAACAGGGTTCTTTTTCTTCAATACGTAGGGTCAGAAAAATTTAACGACGCCATAGAGTTAATGATAGGATACAGAATCAACAAATGGTTCCATATATGTTGGAAATACATCACACCTCTTGTATGCACAGTAAGTAGTAAAACCAACATAATCCATGTATGTATGTATGTAGGGCAACTTTACATGATTAATTATATATTGTACCATGTAGCCTCGGAGTTGCCTTAACCTAACCATGTCATTTTAAGTCCAGTGGATACATTGTTTAGTATTCGTTTAAATATGATGACGTCTACGTCTGTGTTTTTATTCAGGGTATTTTTGCGTTTCAATTGATTGGATTTAAACCCCTGAAATACAATAATGAGTACGAGTACCCTCCGTGGGCTCAAGGATTCGGACTGATGCTGGTCCTGGTGTCCATGTGCTGTATACCTTTTTACGTGGTGGGCAAACTTTTAACACTCAAAGGTCCCATCAAAGAGGTCGGTATCATTAAGTTGGTTTATTGCTGTGTTGATTATAATTTTTTTTCTTCTAAAATTAGGACATCTATGAATCTTTAACTATATACATGTAAATTATAACTACGATTGCTGTTGAAAATTGATATCTTTTAGAGCAAACTTCTATAAGTGAACAAAATTTGATTTGATATTCTGGTTTTCAATTTTCAGTATAAGACCGATTAAAAAAAGGATTTCAACTACTTTGTTTCAAAAATGCACTTCTATAACGTTTGTACAGTGTATGTTTTAATGTCAAGGTCTAGCAAATGAAAAGAACATATTAGTTTACAAAGGACTATATATGGTTTGAGCCTAAAATGGCCCCCTTAAATGAACATAGTCATTTTACTGTTACTCTTTGTTTTCTTTGTACAGATATACATCTGAAGTTTTTTCATAACTTTCATTTGATTTAAGTGCCCACAATTTAAAAATATGACATCATAACGTTTACCTTTTCCCGCCATTTTCGCATTTTTAACATAAAACGGCTTGTTTTGAAGCAGTTTTTCTTTAAGAAAACATTGAGCGATTGCTTGAACAACCAAAATATTTTCACCAAAGATGTATCTATCCAGTACTTATAAGTGACAAAAAGTTCGTTCTTGTTCAAAACGTCGCTCTATATTTCCCATTCGAAAAAAGATTAGAAAAATGTCAAATTTTCACTGATTTTGATTGAACTATAAAAATAGCGTAACTTCTGACGTCATATACTGCCAGTGAGTGCAAATAAATCAAATAAATAGGTCAAAAATATATTTTATATCAACTCTTCTGAAAAATAACACAACAATTTAATGTATCTGAAACACTTTAAAAAATTGCGAATTATGGGGTCCAAATTTGACTAATATCATATATAGTTCTTTATGATATTAACTCTTTGAACAATGATTAATAACAATAGCTTTGTTAAATAGGTGTATCAGACTTTAGTTATTATGTAAACACGAGGAAAAATCATGTTTTACACGTGCACTCTTATTGTGAATGAAATATAATGAATTATGACACTTTAAAATCATTAACTAGATCTTGACCTTAAATTTTCACTCATTTATATTTTAGCGACTCAAAAAAGCGATTGTACCAAAGCTAACAACAGATCAAATTTGTGAGAAGTGGCTGAACAAAGAGGGTTCCTTATTACTACAGAAGATTTAACCAAAATCAAATCGCTATTTATCTCTCATAAAACATTCGCAGTGCAAATATCATTTATACCACATGTATATCAAATGGCAACAAATGCGAAGATATCTTGATATGCAATTTTATTTTTCTTTTTTTTCTTTATTTGAAGCAACTATTAATAACATTTTCCTTCCATTATTTGTTTCTTATACGATATATATCCTGCTTCTTTGCAAATAAAAATAAATCACACGTCTTCGTATGAATATGAAAAACTGGCATTACTGAAAATTTATTTAATGTAAATGCCATAAAAAGTGACTTAACATAACAGGATAGGAACTGTAAAATTGGTGAGCTGGTATCAATGAGCAATTAAAAGTAATAAAATCCATTGATTTAACTAGAACAATAGAAAACATCATAATGGCGGCCAGCATAATTATATCTAATTTTGATTTTCATTCAGTGCTGATTGCTTAATTGTGAATATGTTGGGGAAACGGTTTATTATTGCTATGAGTTATTAGCAATTCAATGTATTTTTTTTTGTGTGACCTTAAAAAATCGTTTTAACTAGAAAAGTACTCAAAATAATGAAATGCTAGTCGTACGTTTGTAATACTTAGTCGTACATACGAGATGTAAAGACATACGAACGAGATAAGTCGTTAAATCACTTCATTTATGTCGTTTCTACGATTTATTATGATCTAAAATAACGACATTACTGAGTTTTAAGAATCGTAAGATTTATCATTTCGTTATAATGACATGGTTTGTCGTTCTTAGGAGTAAATATCTTGAACGTACGACAAAGTTGCTCGCATGTACGTTATGACGAGAGGAAAAAGTGTACATTTAACATATTATCTGGTTCGTACGACTTAATATCTCGTGTGTACGACTAAGTAAATTATAACATCAATCGGCAGCATCAGCGTTCGTATTTATTTTTCTATGCAAAATAACAATATCGCCAACCGCACCCACTTGAATTAAGTTCAATTGACTTTTTATTATTAAAAAATATTTGTTTGAATCCAAATTTTAGAGAATAAACGTCTAGACAAATGTGCTGTAACCAAACAAGAGTTATGCCCCCGTTTTGTCTTTCGTAAAAACGTTTTGTTATGTACGAGTTATCTAATGTTTTAGTATTTTGGAACTCTTCAATGTTTCGTTGATCCAACGTTTACCGTGTTGAAGTAGACGAGGTGCCTACATTTCAACCGTGTTGAAGGAATGAGAGTACCAAATCCCCGGACGTTTACATCAGAGAAACGTTATAGAACATTGTAAGACAGAATAAATGGATAGGGGTTAGGCGATTGGCTAAATTCAGGTATGTAATTATTTTTATTGTAAAGCCAAAATATAGATGTTTGAAAGAAATGATGGGATGAGGGAATATTGCAGAAAAAACAGAAATGCCAGGGGAGATTGTAAACAATTGCAAATTTGACCTATTAATGCCGATGGACCATATCTCTTTTTTGGGGTAATTTCTGAAAGTGCTTAAAATGAAATTTCAAATTATACCAAAGATTTGGCTGATATTATAATAGTAAAGTACTGAGTGGTCCTAAGGTTTGTATACAGTTCTATAGGAAAATAATTGGTAGTCTTTTCCCTACAAAGTACACAAGGTTTTCCACCTTCGTTTTTTTTATGACATCCTATCCTGCTCAAAATGTAAGACTGATTATATAAACTCATAGTTATGAATCTCTATGTTTCTTAGATTGCTTTTTATGTGTTTATTAACTATTTTTAATCGAACACGGTTTAATACTTTAATCAATACTTCGGCGGCCATATTTACATGTTCTATATCTGTATACTTCATATCAACAATTTGTTTTAAAAGTTTCTGGTATATTATTAGATCATATGAATTTATTAAGTTTTCTGAACAATGTATTTTCTATCTATTAACTCTTAAAGATAGGCCTACTATAATATAAATGCACGTGACTTTGTGTGTATTGTATGACATGGTATTGTAATGGTGTCTTTATTTGTGTTTTATTTTTTGTTACAGCCTTTTACTATATGTTTGCATACGCTTGATGAATAAAGCTGAAAATAATGTATGCTCTCGTGGTTCACTTCGCTGTTCTTCTATCAACATAACAAAATCTGCTGAAAATAAGAGGCGAATGATCTTTATATCGAGTATTATATTACTGAGTAAGTCACAAACGCTAGAAGCATCATATATTAAAAATGCGGCTACACGAAACAGAAAGGCAGACGATTGTTTAAAAGTTTTGCAGTCTGAAGTATTCATCACACTCAGAAGAAAATAACCAAAGTAACCTATTCTATATCAAATTAAAGGTAGGATTTCTGTGTGTATGTATTAAGCATGAAGATAGAATCGTTTTCTACCGACATATTTCCCGTCCTAACATAACAACCGTAAAACGCAATAAGGGTAGCAAGGTAACAAGTAATATACAGATATATATAACAGAATTAAAGTTATGTTATAATTGTTATCATGTTTAAATATGGTGTACAATACTAGTGTTGATATCAAAATGACACAATTCATATTTTAGTGCTGGCGAGATAGACCCTTTATTGTTGGTGACAAAGCGAAGCAAACAAGGTGACACGATTTACAGAAATAAGTCGATAAATGAAAAATATATCTGACGGAAGATTTTTCATTCTAGCAATTAGTATTCGGCAATACATCAATCATATGTAATATAAATTTACGTTATCTGCTAATCTGTTAAAACATGGTAATTATGTCATTGTTAACCTTGTGATATCCGCATCTTGAAAAATAAACAACCAAAATGATAAGAAGAAAGCTCTGATAAATGCCCCAGAGTTACCTATCCCCTGATAGTTAAATATATTTAACTTATAATTTGAATAATGATATAAATACTTCATCGTACAATCAATTTTAGTCCAACAAATTTCTCGTTATTTTTTTATATCCCAAATGAAAACTTGTTTAATTATTCTGTTATCCATTTTTATTTCTCTGTTACAGAGTATTATAGATACATATACATTTCTCTGTGATAATTAATAATTTAGATTACTAAACTAATTGTCTTAAAATCAATGGCAAATTTAAAAAAAATACACGACTGTTACAAAACTGTAAATATGTACGAATGTATTATATTTTCCCCACTTTTTCTTTCCCTTTCTAGGTGTATATCATGTTTATGACCAGTGCAACTCATTTATTATAGGACAAGAACCTAGAATGTTGTAAGATATTGTGCTCAAAACCATGGTACACAATATATACAATATAATATGTTCATGATGGAGCCACTGTACGATAGGTTTGTGATGTTGCTTATTAAACAATGGTCAAATGGAACCTGTGTTTCTTCCAATTCTTTTTATACAGGTGCTAGAGACAACGCAGTTTAAACACCCAGGCAGAGTCTACGCCAGCTGTGAAGTTCAGAAAATCGATCCCGGCTTTAAATAACACTAAATCATACAACAACATCAGTATAATAAAAGTAACAAGAAAAACTCAGTGCGGAATGCCTAGTTATAGCATGTTTCTTCTCACTTCAAACATGGTTGACATGTTTCAAACCTTGTGATTTGAGCACAGGCCGTATCATTCTTTAAAGGTTGCACATTGAGTCCAAAAATAATTTTTACTGACACAAAGCGACCAACTTAAAATTGATGCAATCAATTAACAATAAACAATTGCAGATGTGGATCTACAGTTTTCCATGAGACGGTCATCCTCCTCGTTGCAGAATAGGCGATAAAAAAATGCGCCTTAAAATTCAATCGACACATACATATATTGTTCTTTTTGCTATTGCAAACATTAAGAGAGAGAGAGAGAGAGAGAGAGAGAGAGAGAGAGAGAGAGAGAGAGAGAGAGAGAGAGAGAGCACAGTAAACTACTTTTGTCGACCTTTATCATGTTTCAACAAAACATAAATTGATTTGAATTATCCATTTTCATTTTTCTGTTAATGAACAATTGGCCAATAAAATTATTTTTCGTCTGATTTTTGGTTCATTGCTTGAACTTCAACTCGAATTTTGATAACACTAAATATTCATTGTTCCGAAACATTTGTTGGTTTTCTAAATCGGAATTTGGTAAAAATAAATTACAAGCAGAATAAAGCTAAACCATCATTGACTTGTCTAAATAGCATCTTTACATAAGGTGGTTCACTGTTAATGTGTTTTTAAAGCACCCCCAAGACAGATGAAGACCCATTTAAAATTATACTTGCCCTTAAATGTATGAATATAACTCTAACACACCGAATAGGAAGATTCTGTATGAATCATTTATCTCCTGACAATTATCTATATGGAGGAAATAAGGAAACAGCAAGTTGTAATATGAATTTTAGGCACTCTGTCTGATATTTATGCCAGTGCATCCGTCCAAGGTGATATTTTATATTTGCACTATAATAGACCATTGAATATGTGGTTTTTATTTTTTTTACCTGGTTGACGAGATATTTACCTTTAAAAATTCATATCCCATGGGAGAGTGATGCCTCCATTGAAAATCCGTCATGTTGTAACTTATCCTATCCACGTTACTTCGACCAATCTCCATTAAATAACTAGCGAGCAATCGCATGGAACGTTCATCGAATAAAAAAGTAATTTAGTTTATTCTTTGAAGCTTCTGAAAATTATAATCGTCTTTCATTTGTTAATAAAAAAGCGTTTTTCTCTTCTTTATTTTTATAAGATTGATATTTATAAGAGCTTGCATGCAGCTGTATTTCTTTTCAATGAATAGTTTATGTCGTTTGTAGCTCAAATGATGCACGAATGAAGATTTCATTTAATGTGTTGTTAAGGTAAGCAATACGATCTCTCTTAATGAACACAACGTTTTGTGCCGTGATCATGCAAAATTATCCCCCTTGTTAACATAGCAACTAAAGTCTGGCAACAAATGATGATTATGGTTTGAAAAAATTGATAAAATCTTGTTTTGACACAAATATTAACAGTTATTTAATATTCTGTGACACAAAAGACAATGCAGCAAGGTTATATACAAATAGTCTTCAATGAGACTGTAATGTAGACAAGTTCTCACAAATGAAAAAAATAACGGCCGAAAAATGTAGTAAAAAGTAATATTCATCAAGAATACGAATGAGGAGCCTTGCATTATCTTAGCAATAAAATCAGATTTTGCTTTTAAAAACAATATTAAATCTAATTCGGTGTCACTTTTCAAATTGAGTTAAGTTCAATTTGACAGCTGCGCCGAGTATAAATAAAACCTGCCTCCTTACCCTTTTGAATCAAAGAGTCACTTATTGTCACACAATACGTATATATGAATAAGATTTTTTTTCGACCGAGAGTCTAGACAAAAATCTTCTTAAAAAGTGAGGAATAGAGTCATCATAATTTCGAGTATTCGAGTAAATTGAACAAATTTGTAACGCTTTAAAGCTTTGTATCATCTTGGAGAACATGCTGTTGCACGAAACGGGAATGCATTTGATCGTTCAGCTTTCATGGTCTGCAGTTTTCATCACACTTAGGAGGAAATAGCTGAAATATCCTCTCTTATATCAATTGAAAGGTAAGATTTTGAGCTTCTATACGAAATAGAATTCTAGAATAGCAGTAAAAGTAGATTTTTGCGCACAAAACACAATTAAATTGGCATGCCTTTTAAAGCTTCTGACTTTATTTGGATTTAATACATGTACAAATACATTTATCCAAGTTGAAAATACTTTTCTTATATTTGCTTGCATATAAATTAATATTATTTTATTGAATTTGATAGCATCTCTTATGTGGACCTTCGTGAAATACTTTTTTATTAAATAAATTCTTATTGAGGATATATTTTACCACCCCCTGGGTTGTTATATATGATCTCCGTTAATTTATCGAGGACACCGAACTCTTTGTTGCATGAAAGTAATATTTCTTTCATATCAATTTAGATATATTGACATTTAGGTCCGCCCAACATTAAAAAGATCCCTGAAATAACTCTGGTATAATTATTTTCATCGAACTTGCGACTTGTGATAAATAATTTAGTTAGCTCGTAGATTCAATGATTATCACACCTTTGTCCACGAATATAAAATATAGTCTTTTTGATACTTTTATTCGGGACGAACTAGATGTAAGGAACGATTCAGACATGCAAAAGGAATGTACAACAGTAGTGTTTATCCAAATTACAATTTGAACAAAAAATCTATACATACCAATTTCTATTTGCCGTGAAATATGACAGGTAAGATGATTACTTTTAAAAATTTATATCCCATTAGAAAAGATAATTCCAAAGTGAGAAATATTTTTCCTAGACTGAACTCTATACACATTCAGAATGAAGCTGCACAAATAATAATTAACTAAACTTTCAAAATATATTGTCTGTAATAATGATATTTTAAACATAAATTATCCGAAATTGTGACAAAGCACTACTTTCCAGACTGTTATGATTTTTTTTTCGGCTACTTGCCTCCATATTTAATTTGTATGTAACCGTTCCTTCATTGTCAAGTATACCTGTCCATTTTTCCAGCTTAACTGGTGAACTGTTATTTTAGATCCGAAATTTAACAAACATTTTGGTAGTACACTTACACATTGACAAACAAAGCTTGGTTTAAAATGTTATATCACAGCATCTGTTGACGAACAATTTATATCAGCCTACCACGTTTGGTAAAAAAATAGAGTTTGTCATGCACTCATCCATTTTGGGTTGTAGTTACACCATAACTGATCATCCAAATTTAGATAGACCACAGGGATTAGGACATGCTTAACACAATAAATCCAGATGTTCAAATGTTTTCTTTTTCTGGCCCAAAGTAGCTATTTTCAGCTTGATTTAAATGTTTCAATAAAATACTAATGTTTTTGTTTCGGAGCTAGTTATTACATTTTAAAATTAAAGATTAAAAACGAATCTGAAACAAATAAAGCATACACGAACAGAGGAATTTTTTAAGACTAAGAACAGATAAAAAGTGAAAAAAGACAAGGAAATTTTAGTCTGTGCATATAATGTTCCTTTACATTTTCTCACTTTAGAATGTCTTAATAAAAGATTAATTAAAAACGATGACAAATTGGATTTTACACTGTGCCGGATAACTATGCTAGTACAAAGATTGTATAATTGCACCCTCTTAAAAAATCCATTCACATCAAATGATATTGATAATTATTTATATCTATTGCCTAAAGAGTGCATTACAACTTGCTTCAAGTGGGACTTACCAAAAAGATAGTATATTTACTTTTAAAAATTTAAAAATGGGAAAATGATAAATCTTATAAAGAAATAAATCATTTTCTTACGGGATATTTTAAAAATCTTGTAGGATTTTCAAAAAAATCCCACATGAATTATATTTCCTATAGGATAAAGTATTTCCTACAGAAATTTGATTCAAACAGATAGATTTCCCTCCGGATATTTAAATACTATGGAAGTGTTTGTCCAACTCCTATCCCAAATTATCCGAAAAAGTACTTTTTACGCTTTACAGATGATGTTTTTCTTATCTTGGATGGAATATAAGAATCTTAATCATGGTAAAATATATTAGCATGTCAAGAATTTATTATACTCTTTGTATTTCAAATTTAAAATCAAAGTAGACAACTCAATCTTTGCTATTTATCGGCCGCTATTTGTCTAGAATCATCATGACTATTCATTGCAAATCTTTAAATTTTAATAAAATATGAAACTTCCAATTGAACTTTCCAAAGGTAATTTATAGTATACCTTACCCATCACTGATGTCTGGTTTTTACCTTGAGGTCGAAACAATGTAGTTTATATATGATTGACTTTTCTAATTTAATTGATTTTTTAATGTCTTTAAAAGACGCAGTTTTTTATGCGCTTAGGAAAGCAATATTTACGCAGCCATAGTTTCAGGACAAAATTCAAGTTCAAGTTCAGTTATATAATTCACGCAAACAAAAATTGATTTGTTACATGAGGAACATACACTCAACAAAACTTCTAAGTGTTCACCCTAATAAATAGAATAATTTTGAAATTACGAAATAAAATGATGTGAAATTTCCAACATTTCGTAACTGATATGTCTTCTCATCAATAGCACTGATAAAATAAAACAACACCGATTGAAATCATTTACCCGTGACGAAACGTCAAAACATAAAATTGGTATTTTCTGCGCATGCGTAATATGATTGTCATTATTTTTTAATTGATTTTAGTCATTGGTGATAGTTTCAAAAGAAAACCACTTAACATGGCCAAAATGATCACTGCAAACACAACTAGAGCCGTTGGAATACTGGTGTCTGCATTGTTTTCACAACAGATCGTATTCACTTTAAATTTGCTGTTTGTTTTGACCTCGACGTTGTTTTAAATGTTAAACAATCCAAAGGAAACTTTATTTTAATAAAAAAATTTATTTCGTAAGCGTAATATCATTTTCATCGGCAACTTAAAAGAATCCAAAAATTCTGAGCAAAATTCAACCAAACCGGAAGTGTTACTGATAACTAGCAAAGGTCAACATATCGGGTCGCAACCTGAGGTCAAGGTCAATGCATCGTTCTTAACAATTTGTAAGTGAAGTGGAAATCAGTCACCCTGACGGCAAGTCAAATAAATATGCTTATTTCATATATGAAATACATTATACTGGGTGAACGCTTAGAAGTTTTGTTGAGTGTATATACAGAATAAACATAGATACAAATAGTCAGAAGTATACATACTTAGTCGAGTAAATTTTGACGTATAACAGAAGTCATATTTGTACATGTAATATGTTTTACGGTGCGACCGTTGGGGCGAGCACAGCAGGAACTACACATACCCATAGACTTGCCCAACCCTAAAGCAGTCATATTCTTGAAGAGATTTTTATCAGTGAAATATGTAACCAAAAGATTGCTTGTCATATTTCACCTGTTTCATAATTTTTTTTTAAATTTGTTCATTTTTTTATGTTAAATATACGTTGTATGTATATGCCCCCTTTTAAGTGTATAATCATCGATTCCCATTTAAAGGAACTTAGATTAGATATTTTAAATTAGATATTTTTTAAATTCCCAACTACTGTAAATTCCTTATATTACGCGAGTACTTAATTCCGCGATCCTGCTGTTTTCTATCAAACCGCGAGAATATATAATCGCGAACGTCGAACTTTTCTCCTTATTTCTTATAGTTCT
>WFKH01010931.1:8845804-8870105 GCA_016163765.1 Magallana hongkongensis | reverse complement strand
GCCTAGGTAATACATTCGAGGTGTTTTTCCGAGCTTGCCGGAAAGGCCCGAGAAGTTGCGATTGTGGGATGATTCTCTGTTTCAGAGATTGATCAGATAGGAATAAGGTCCACCGAGGCTAGTTTAGATCAAGATACTCAACAAATATTAATGTTTGATTAAGTGTTGTCTTTTTAAAAGGGTCATTTAAAATTTAAAGGAATGGATGCTTGGTGAGACCATTGGGGCTCCCCATCAGCGCATAAAAATCAGGGGGTACGAAAAGTCCCCCAGGGGATTTTGGTCCAAAAATGTGCATTCAGAACCCAATCGTTTGGCGCTTGGTCAGAGCGGACTGCTAAAAATATTAATAGCACCTAAACAGAGACTTCTGTCATTTATGTCAGATTGGACTCATGGGGATTGATGGGCTCTTCCTGGAGATCAACGTGTAGGAGTGGGCAATGTAAACACTGATTTGTTCAACAGTATACAGTTACTGCTAAAATCAAATGCAACAGCAATACAATGCTTTGTCCTTTGCATGGGGCCGTGATCTTATAAGCTGCATGTGTTGTTGTCAAATGGCACTCAAACAAATCGTATGTTCCGATATAATTTATTTTTATTCAGTAGAGACCCTCTCTTAAGAGCTGCACTGTGTACTTCTTCAGTGCCAGCAGCAGTTTTTAACCAACACGCTTTTTGTGAAAACATACATAATAAAAAAAAAAAGTTTTAACGAACTGACCATTTCATTTTTTTTAAACAAGGTGAAAACACACATGTAAACATGGAAATTCGATCATATGTAGATTAACAGATCAAATATTTTAAAATACGAGGCAACTGACACCCCCCCCCCTTTTTTTTATTTACTTGTCGAGATTGAGTGGTAGGTCTCCCCTCCCAATAAAAGATCCTATGTGCGTGCACTGGGATCTACTGGATGATTGTTCGTACTCTGATTCCCTTAAAAGTCCCTTGGACAGTAAGTCACTGTTTAATGGCGTAGAGGCGCCAAAACCAATAGACCTGGCTATAATCAGTGGTAAAACAAGTGCCAATTGAAGGGATTAAATCAATCAACCTACGACATAAAACGTACTTATAAAATTGACATCGAATTTGAAGACGCATAAACAAGGACGAGTAATAATCATGGGACTCGGAAGTCGTTTGAGACAGAGAGATTTAAAAAATGAAAAGATTAGGTACTAATTAAGATTTTTCATGCTCACATTAACAAACATTGCCGATTTTCCATATTAAATAGTACGTTGAAATACCTCTCACAAAGTCTTCACAAGTCATTATACACTGTATTCCAGTATTTGATTTTCGTAAATTTTGTGTTTTTCGCTGTTGTTTTGCTATTTGTTGACTAGAATTTAAAACTGAATTCATTTTGATACATGTTTATTGTTGTATGACATTTATATAACACAATAGTAATAATCAATACGCATGTACATTGATCATTGTACATATGTACATGAATATATAAGTAGTATGTTTCATCTTTGTACATACTCGCTGTAATGGAATGCTATCATAAGTCCGAGTAGATGCATACACTAACTGTAAGTACTGTCAAAATAAATACATGGATTAATATCAAAAGTACGCACCAATCTCGTAACCATTTACACTTAGGCTTTAAATGGCCACATGAGGCCTTTTGAATGCCAGACAATGTATGAACACCTCCGAGTCGAATGCTTAGGACCATAAAATTACGCGAAATCTGCCTTCACTAAGAAATCAGGGCTGACAGTAAGGCTTTTGTCAACAAATGGACTTATACAATGCAGTTGATGAAACCAAATTTTTACCGTTGTAAAATAAGTGTTTGTAAATGTGAGCATGGAAATAGTAGATGATGATGTAAGTATTGTTTTAAGTGTGCAAAATGCTTGAAAAAAATAATTATGCCTTTCCAAAAGCAATTAGAAAAACTAGTATTTTTCTAAACGTAGTATTTTTTGTAGTAACCTATGATGCATTTCAACTCAGGAATGTCATTCAGCTGATTGGTCAGTTTGTCGATTATGTTGGTGCATCATTTAGTATGTAAATTTATTCCGACGTCACAGAAAATAGTTTCCCCGACCTGTTTAAGTTTTGCAGTCTGAAGTATTCATCACACTCAGAAGAAAATCACCAAAGTAACCTATTCTATATCAAATTAAAGGTAAGATGTCTGTGTATATGTATTAAGCATGAAGATAGAATCGTTTTGTGTATTATATATATATTTACACCCAATCTAATATTTTAATTGATTAATTTCAATAGCCTTTAATGTGATCTAAATGGAATTTTTTTGACGAACGTTTAAAAAATTCTCATGAAGGGTATTTTCAGTAGGCGCCGGTTGTCAAATTTTACGGAGAACGCCGATATTTTTGTGCTTATAGATCCGCTCAACTTTTAACCCTCTTATAACACACAGCAGAAAAAGGTACATTTGAATGAATTTTGCAAAAGTATACTTACGCATGATTTGAAAACAAATGCATCTCTTTTGGGTAACTATTTCCCACTCTCTCTTTTATACTTTTAAGTTTAAATTGATATCCTCTAACTGTTAACTACGCTTGTAAGACAAGATACAGTTCCAATTGGTATAGTTGATTGCTTTTAACATTGTTGTTTACCAGACATACATTTAATTATTACATAACTTACCCGTGCCGATGAATATTTAGGCAAACTTGCACCGCTTTATCTAAATTCTTCTCTCTCTGATTTCCATTATTGGAAAAAAACCCATTTATTTCGAATTACTTTATCAATAAAACCTAAAGATTGTTTGATCGTAAATTAATTGCTAGCTATTGCATTCATCCTTAATTGACCGCGTGACACCAGTTTAACGTAAATACAGCGACAGATTGTTCGCATGGAGATTCGAGGAATATCACACTAAGTCACATAAAATGTCAGAACATTTCGATTCATAATTAGTTCAAATTCGGATTGAATGCATTTATTACAAAGTCATATTCTTCCCGAACTAAATAAATAAAGATAACCAAATATATTTTTTGAACACACAAAAAAATGAAAGATAGTTAGGTGTATAGCTTAAAATTTTAGGTTCCTACGATAGAACATTAATTCAATTGGTGTACCAAACCTGACAAGTAAGCGATTTGCCTGAAGAAATATAAAATCAATCTTTTATTTAAAATAAAAAGGGAACCGTTAATTGTAATAAAGGCTGTCTTGATAAATTCGTCCTATAATAGATAATAATATGGGGATGCAGTGTGGGGCAAATGTACAGATGTACCAAGTAACCTATGCAAAAGTATGAATATTGAAGCTGCAAAATAATGCAAAGTCACTTAGAGATAACTAAAGATAAACCTATTTGTTTAAAATATCAAATAATTTTGCAGCTGGATACTTTTAGATAAAAATTAAAGATGAATGTACTCCCCCCAAAATTATCTACTATTTTCTAAGCAATTTGGTTAACTGTATTCCGGTTATTAGAAGAACTTCCTATTTAATCATGTTTTGTATTTACGGAACTACGGAAGCGTATCGGGGTCTTTATATCTTGTGTTAAATTGTACATTGTCATACTTTTCATCGTTTTATCAACATATCTAATTGCGTGAATTTAAATTATGCAGCAACCCTCTAACTACGATATCAATTGCTTATATTAATTTTAATGAGGAAAATTTCTGTTCTTTGCTTTTTTGATTTATATTTAACTGTTCATTGTCCATGCCAGTCTTCATGTGTCTCCTAGTGCTAGATTCAGAATGAGTTGACGTACCATTAAAACCCCCGCCCCCGCGAAGTAAATTCGGCATTATTTTTGGAATATGTTCCCCAGAAAGGAAAGCGTTAAAAATACTAAAAAGCATTTATTTTTATTGTTCTTTGTCTAAAGTTCTTTCTCAATATAATCTTGATCTATAATCTTAATCTAGAATTATATAGAATTAAGAAGATTTCAATTCAATACATTTACATAAATAAGAGTTCATAGTACTTCATATGTTGACAATACAACAAAAGAAGGATAAAAATAATAAATTGAAACACAACATGTTTATTCACTCATTGGTTTATTTAAATCGCTTCACTTTTTCACTTTTATTTCAAGTTCATTCATTCATTAAAAGTTATGTACATGGCTGGCACAAGAGGAAATTATGACATAATACATAATTATATAAATACAAGGACAAATTGAAAGATAATACCACAATCGTAAAGGACAAAGTCGTTTATCTTTAAAACAAACATATGGTATTTAAAGGGACCTAGATTTTTATGTATAAAATAGTTTACTTGTGTATTTTGAATGATTCACCACAATTTGAATGTTTGAAGTCATGTTACAAGCGAGATACAGAGGAGAAAAGTCGTTGTTATATAAACAAAGCTAATGTCTTATATTTGTTTACAAATAATGTAATGTAAAGAAATTACCATTTTTTGACAAAATAACTTCTGGAAACAAGAGAAACTGATTCAATTTGTTCATAAATAACTTTATCAACAATAAAAAGCAACATTAGATTGAAACTTATACCGATACAACACAAATGTAAACAATAACAGGACTCGAGCTTTGTTTACACAACAAAGAAGTCCAACCTCTGTAACTCGCTCGTAACTCGATATTTGACTTTCAAATTTTGACAAAGCATTAAAAACATCCATATTGATTATTCTTGACATTAAAAATGAAAAAATAAATTTTGAAATATTTGAGCTCAAACCGTGTCAAAGTCCCTTTAAAGGGACTTACTGATTTTTATCTTTAGGACCGAAAAATTAAGGAGAGTATTTGGTGTAGCATACCTCGATACACAAAAGTGTGAATAACTCTACATTTGTATGTCATGTAATCTATATAATAATAATTGAACAAATTGATCCTTATGAAGCTGCATAAGGCTGAGATAATGTCTGTTTTTCTATCTGTTATATTTTATATGTGTAATCATGGCAATCTATGATATATTTACCTGAATAAAATGAAATTGAGTGGTATATCTGTCCATCTTCCCAGCCCAACAGGTAGGTACGAAAGTTTACAAATATGTTCCTTAATTTTGGTGGTAATACATATTGATACTTTTAACAAACAAAGCTGAATTTGAAATGTTTATACGCGGCATCTGTTGAAGAACGATATATATCGACATGGTGCCTTTGTAAAAACTGTTTTTGATAGGGTTTGCTTAACTAAAGGAGAGATCCAATTTGTCATAGCAACACCATAGCTAATCATCCAAATATTACACATACAATAAGAATCAAAGTGTGTTTCATACAATCAGTATAAGTTTAGTTATTATTAGCTCAAGATGAGTGTTTAAATATTCATAGTCACGATTTTGGCCACATTTTATGAATGTATTTTTATTGTTTACAATACTTAAGTAATGTATTTATAATGGTCAACCAAAATATGATTGTCAGTCGTAGAATTATAAGCAAGATACAGAGCTCACAGATCTTTGTAATCTAAACAAGACTCGTGCTATGTTTTTGTTTGCATTGGTTAAATATAGTTGTAAAAACTAGTTCTTTTTCAAGCTGATTTTTCTATCTGCTAAGTCGTTTTAAACGACGTAGATAAACAGTTCCTAACGTTTGTTTTATTCATTTCAGGTCTAAACCTGGGATTTTGTCAACATTTAAAATGTAAACAAAAAATGACCTGGGCTTTGTTTACATAACAAAGAATTTTATGCTCTGTATCTCTCTTATAACTCGACGATTGTCACTCAGTTTGGTTGACTATTAGAAATTCCATACTGAAGCATTGTAAACATTAAAAACGGAAAATAAATTTTGACCGATATCGTGACCATGCTCCTTTATCGTGACCATGTTCCTTTAACAGTTTTATGTATTTTTAATCGGGGCTATTATATATATTACACCAGTATAAAATTTTTTTGCATACTCCATGACAGAAAATGGAATATATATATATATATATATATATACACACTTAGCGAAATTATGTGATGTAGGTAAAAAGTTGGAAATTTATAAAAATATAAACATAGAACTAACACTTTGTTGGTGTGACGTATACATGTATGTAATTAATGACCATAATGATATAATATTAAATTATATAAATGATAAAAGTGTCCTGTACTTAACATCTGGAAAATCATAACACGAGAAAATACGGCGATCTACAATTTACTACAGAATAGTTATTACTTGGGTGCTAAAATGTTTGCCTTTACAAACATGTCATAACAAAAACAACAAATATAGAGAATATTTCATACATGTAAATGCATAATACTTACAATTTGAGGGGACAAGGATAGAACATGGCAATGTAAGAATGAAAAGGTGTAGCACTGCGGCGGGACCGCACGTACACAACGTGAAAACATGAACACAGAAGAGTTCCACATAAAGATAAATTACTCTGTACGAAAAAAAACATAGGCAAGAAATCAAAAATAACTGTTGGTTCCACTATATCGTTTCTTTTTCATTTGAGAACTCCTTTCCAGAAATAGTTTATTTTATTTTTTTTTAAATAAACATGTTTAATAAGATTTTAATACTCCATATTTTACACCCTTAAAGTAACACTGGAATATTACATAGAGGATTGATTTAAAACGTATTCCAAATCATCTTTGTCTACATCTTGATTACACGTACCTTAACTTTCACGTTAAAAAATTAGACAACATCACGCTTTTGGTCTCAGTTTAAACAGTCTTAAATGTTCCAAAACCGTAAGTATTATTATTACGTGTCTGTGGTCACAGGCACCTGACGTTATATATTTTTCTCATAATAAAAATAGATACCCTTATCTAATAATACACAAGCAACCCATCGCCGCCATCTTGGATTTATTTCAAACTGTCACATCAGCTGGAAGTTTTGCTTGAAACTCACCGTTAAAATATTTTGCGATCCTCTCCGTCTCCCGATCGGTCATTCAACATCTAAGCTTACAACCGATTCAACCAAAACGGTGCATTACACCTGTCATTAATAAAAATCACCCCTCAATCAGTCTTAAATGTTCCAAAAAACGTAAGTATTATTATTACGTGTCTGTGGTCATATATATTTAGCCTTTTGTCGCATATCTAAGGCAGTAGATGCAAATTGAGGGGTGATTTTTATTGGTTATATGAGATACGAGATTCGAAATACGAGATTCGAAATTCGAGTTTCAATATCTAAATTAACCAATCAAATCACAGATCTAGAAACCTGTATCGTAGCGACAGCTAACAGTTCTTAATAAAGATCATCAGTACATGCTCTTATATACATATAAATGTTATTTTATCCCTAGCTAAATGATTTTTTGTATTAATTTTTACACAGAATATATGATTAGCTTGTAAGAATGCAGTGTGTATCGCGGATCAAAATGATTTTGCTCGTACTGTGTGTACTCCCTCCTGATGCGTTTTAGGGCATTATTAAAATGTAAATGTCAATTTTGGCCGGAGTTTGGGGGATCGGAAAAATACAGAAAGATTCACCTAAGGTATGATACATATGCCTGTGTATACATTTTATTCTTTCTTGTTGATAGAATGAAATATAACAATTAAACTAAAACAATAAAGAAAGTGGGCGCACGAGATTGTAAGTTTGCAGGAATCATCGACACGAGTCAATTGGGATTTAAATGTCTATAACCTCGAAATGCTACATGTTGGAACAAATATTGATTACTCAAATATTGCAAGCTATATTATTTTGAGAGTTGAAATACATGTCTATTCCGACCATTAAAAAAACTTACAAGCTTTCTAAAAAGGACAATGAGGGGTAAACCGATAAATAGTTATACAGGAAATGTTAATGAATCTATATTTTTTATACAGTAATATTAGTTATATTGTGTATCATAAAAAGTAATAATAAGAACAGAAAATAGTGTGCTTTTGAAAGAAATCAATAACGACAAATTAAAATATATTCTATAGTTCAGCATTATGTTATATCAACATACATTTAAACACAAAATAGTTGTAAAAAAAAGTAAATCACCAGCAGAATTTGAACTCCAAATATACAATATTACATGTCAATATTCACTAATCGAGGACGAAACCAGTGAGCCATGCGATACTTTATAATATGTGGTATAGAGTGGTATTTATTAATTTATTAATTTATAAACATTGCAGGTCATTGTTATACATCAGTATTAACTATGGATGAGAAAAAGAAACCGAAGACCTCAGTGGAAATCGAACAGCCCAAGGCAGAAAGCTCGAAGGAGCGAGCCCAATGGTCGGGCCAGCTTGATTTTCTGCTCACCTGCATCGGTAATACAGTTGGTTTGGGCAACGTTTGGAGATTCCCATATCTTTGCTACAAAAATGGAGGAGGTATATTACTCATCCCAACAATTTATCTGGATTCTATTTAATCTACAATATACATGTATACTTTTTTGAGTGATTTTTTGCTTTAGAAATTATGTTGGTCAAAAGTGTTTCGAGTTTTTACATACGTAGTCGTCTTGTTTGGCAAGACAAAGATAAATCTGTATGTGTTTGATTAAATACAAATGATTTTATACGATTTGAACTTGTGAGGTAAGCAATAATAGTGTTGGACATATTCAATGAAAGGGGATTTTTTTAATTCATCAACTTATATCTTGTTGATTTCCTCGATTACTTTATTGTTTAGTGGATAGCTTTACATCATCAAAAATGATTGTGGTTTTGAATAGGTGAAAGGCAGTAGTTTCGAGTGGGAGATTTGGTCAAAAAATTGAAGAGAGAGAAGAATATCATGCTAGAATGCTTTTTTAGGAGTATTATTCCTAAAATATAAATGTCATTCAGTTAGTGTAACACATATGAATTTATTGATATAATACGATACTTACATGTAATTACATGTACAAGTACCTTTCATATTAACTGTAAGCAACATAGTATTGTGTATATTGAATGTATTGTATCACCGGACATAACCCAGTGCAACCAGTCTGCGAACCACTGATAACTGGGCTACATCACTACATTAGCTGCAGGTACATGGTGCTATTGATTCTCAACTTAAGCAACTTGATTTTTGAAGAACCTACAAATATCACTGATTAGAATATAAATTGTTTTATAAAGCTGATAACTAGTTGGTATACATATGATATACCAGGAATTTTAATATTTAATACATTGTTTTATTATTCATCTAAAGATATTATACCCAGTCGATTTACAACATAAGTTTATTGTTGCCCATCAATATTTATTCTATTTTAATAAAAACCTCTATAAATGAAACTGATCTTGTAGCATATAAAAATATGATCAGTGATTTTTTTAGCTGTTAATTGTACACAGATGGCTAATGCCTACAAATTTCTCAGTTCATTGTAAAAGTAACAGTATTTTAATTATTTTTTTTTTATTCAGGAGCGTTTTTGATTCCATACTTTATCATGCTGTTCTGTGGAGCACTGCCAGTAATGTTACTAGAGATTGGTCTGGGTCAGTACATGTCCAGAGGTGGACTGAAATCCTGGATAATCTGCCCTTTGTTTCAAGGTTGTCCTCAATGACTGTGGAGTTTCTAAGTACCATGCTGTAATTTTTATGAATACTGTGTATATTTTATTCTGTTCTTTTACGCGCATCCGATAGTTTAAAAATCGTATCCAAAACGTCAATTTTTGTGCTGTAAAGGACTTCAAATCAAGACATATATAACTTGTCCTTTATAGCAAAGAAGAAGCAACTGTGACAAAATACCTCGTTTTTTTTTTTTTTTTTGGGGGGGGGGGGATTTTGGGTTTTATTTGAGAAACTCTGATGTCAAGCGTTTTAAAAAGTAACATTTGGTATAAAAAAGCACAAAGCAAACGATAGGTACAAGCATTTTTTTAAAACCAACGAGAGAGAACTATGCAATTTCATTTTTACGGATGTTTCTTTTGCTCCAATTCCCAAATGAAGAAATGGGAATGTGGTAGGCTAACGGGTCAAAAGGAATGGTTTACATATCTGTCCTGAAATCGATATTGTTTGTAACCCCGAGTATATATTTTTACACAAGAATTAAGTAGGCTTCGGACTTGGTAAAGTCCTTTAATATCGGACAAACACAATTTTGGGATAAATAATATTAAAAAAACAGTAAATCGTGAAAGGCAACAAACAATACACGTTAACAGATCCACTGCATTATTTTTCAGCCCGGGTCTTAATCTATAGAGCCTATTATACTAAATGAAAGAAACAACAAACAAATATGAATTATACCAAAAATATAAATTTAGCAACTATGAGCAATACCATAAAGTATGAATTGTTATGCTTGAAAATCTTTTATAAATGGTTATATCTTTTGAGGCAGGTATCGGAATCTCTACCCTTCTGATCTGTTTTCTGTCCAGTACTTACTACACGGTGATTCTGACCTGGGGGCTGTACTACATGTATGCCAGTGTGGCAAAGGAGATACCGTGGGGGTCCTGTCTCAATGCCTGGAACACAGACAGGTATTCTTAAGTATCTTCGTAAAGATGAGACGGTTCTTCAATATTCCTTTTTTTAATTAACTTTTTCAGTAACGAAACATTCCGGATTTTGCAGATGATTGATACTTTACCCTCTTACAATCGATTTGATCTAATAGTTTTTCTTATGTTTTCGAGTTGTTCAATAATTTATTTCATACTGTGTGTATAGTTTGATTGTGCCTGATTGCTTTATAAAAACATGGTTATATAATTCTGCTTTAGGCTTACTTTCATTTCTTACTCTAGATAGATTATTACCAGATATACATCTACATACTATTTAGACACATTTATTTATTCATACGCTAAGGACAGTGATATAGATTAATCATAAAGTATAAATTTCAGATGTGCATCGTCAAATGAAGAATTACAGAAACGGCTCTGTACATCCAGAGGTACATACAATTCTTCAGTCAGCAATGAACTAATCTGGGAAAATATGAGCTTGATAAATGGAACTCTGCACAGCAACCTGTTTAACACAACCGACACAAACTGTTCCTTGGGTAATGTGACTGCTGTAGACCCGGCCGTCGAGTTTTGGGAGTTAGTCCTTACTACATAATCCTCAATTCCTTCTTTACATCTTTTTAATTAGCTGCAGGTCTGTAACTCTGTGGAGAAAATTTGAATTAACAGACAGTAGGGTTAAGCCCCAGTCACACATTCACGGATCAACTCCACGGTTCTACTACGGAATATTTTCCACGGTTTACACCGGAAAATCTAATTATCGTTAATTTATACGGAGTTAGTACGGATGCAGTACGGAATGGATACAAATTGATACATACGAATTACTACGGATTTATACGGAGTTAAAACGGACTTCTAAAACGGTTTAGTAAGTTTTACTAAGGAAGTACTACGGTGGTTTCATCCGTACTGGAATTTTGAATATGTTCAAAAATTGTCGCAGCTATACAGTCAAGTATTGCTACGTTTGGATACGATAACAGACGGAAAAGCCACGGGTCAATACATATCGCCACGAATGATGCCGGATCGCTTCCGTAGCTAATCCGGCATTTAATCCGTGAATGTGTGACTGGGGCATTACATTGCCTTGCATACAAAAAATTGCAATATACGGCGCACAAGAAGTGGGCTAGATTTCTATGATTTAGCTTATTTCCTACCACAATCGGTACAAAGTACTCGATATCGAAAATATCCTAAGATATTTTACTACAGATGTAGTCAATTCACTTGCCTCTGAAATTATTTTTATACCATTACTAGCCCCGTAGAGTGAAGTAGTGTGGTTTATTAAAATGTAAAAATAGCGCCTCTCGTTCTGCATGTGATTTTAACATACTTCATTTTCCGAGGTCGGTTGACATGTTAAAGAGAAAGCCAGAGGCAAGTAAAGCGAACGCATCAGCAGTAAATTGAGTGAAGAATTTAATCATATTTTAAAAGTATTTTCACAGAATACGGTGGTATGTGAGGAAATAAAGTTAATAAGACCAAACCTAGCACAATTTTCAGTTCGCCGTAAATGGCAGTTTTAGTATGTGAGAAACTGTAACTCTACGGTCTGTCAATCCAAATTTCTCTGTAGAGCTACAGATCTTAAGCTACTTTTTAATAGAATTGCGATTACTTTTACCTACTGGTCATAATTCATGTCATATTTACGATTGTGGGTCATAATTTATTCCTTTTCGAGCTATTCGCCGGATTCAAATGTATTTTCTTCTTTACTCATTACTCTATTAATCTTGTTTTGAGTTGTTAGTTGCCATATTGGGAATCCTTTACAGGGTTGTATAATTCTCAGACAAAACGACCGCTAGGTCTAGTGTTCTAACACAAAATGAAAAGTTAAATAATCTACATGTTACATACAAACTTCTGAAATATCAACTTCGTAAATTATTATTGTACACCAAGGAATAAAACGCATTTAAATTTCGACAAAATCCATACAATAATCTGAACATGTGGCTAAGTAAAATAATATAATTTTATTTTTAAAAAATAAAGAAACCATGTGATCCAAATCTCGGATTCCATAGAAAATGGCGGGGGTATTGTGCCTCACCTGGCTGTCTGTCTGTTGGTGATGTGGATAGTCGTCTATTTCTGTGTCTGGAGGGGAGTCAAATGGAGCGGAAAGGTTTGTCATTGATATCTTTCCGATAGAAATTCAGCTTCAAATCGATTATAAAATGTTTGAAATTCATCAAAGTACAGAAATTCAGCTGCAATTCTTCAACAATGTATCCAATTTGTCGTATGGAATTCAATGTACGAACACATAAGGTGGTTTGTATAATGTTTTGATAATTCGTCATCCAATTCCTAGGCAGGTATAAAAAGAGGAAACAACATTTAACTCAGATGGTTTGAAAATTCATTCGTTTTTTTTTTTGTTTAGAAAATTCCTTGCTATAAAAAAATGATAATAACTGAAATCGTTAATTCTCAAATCTAACAACAATCACATCTTTTTCATTTCCCATGCAGGCGCGGAAAGAATTCAAAATGACATTTGATATGTACGTAATCAGCCTTGATTTAGTCAAGAACTAAACCAGAAGTACATATCAAATTTGTTATGTAAATTTGAACGTTTCATTTAATCTTACAATAATAAATATATTTAAAACACTTGATGATGTTTATATTTGTGCTCATGCGCCGTGACAAGGCTGTGTGCTTACAGGAAATTGAACGTCACAGATTTCCAATGCAAACATAAGCGGAAATATACACTGAATGTAAATATTGTTTTTTGTAATTGATGTTTTTTGATGTGTAGTTTATCAACCCTTTTAGTCTTTCTTCACTTGGTGTATGTGTGTTAGGACAATTTTATCTAACAATATAATACACTGTATAAACTTACTTCACTAAAAGCATATATACCGAGTTTAAATTATACGTCAAATATATTGTTTCATAAAGTATATTGTACACTACATTGCTCTTATAACTTGCCGATGCCGTAGAGGGGATTTATGTTTCTGATACAGATTTTGTCTGTTTAGGTGGTGTACTTCACGGCTACCTTTCCTTACGTCATTCTCATCACACTACTGGTACGTGGTGCGACTCTACCTGGAGCCGGAAACGGAATCAAGTACTTCCTGTCTCCCGACTTCAGCCGTTTACAGGACGCTCAGGTTATTTATAATGATTTGGTCTGTCAGTATCTTTCAGTATCCATCCAGTAGTAGTAAAAACATTTTATATATTTCACCACAATTATATACAAGCATGCATTTAAAACAAAACAAATGAATAAAACAGAAAAGATAGTGTTGTAATATGTCTACAGTGATATCAACACACCAATACACAAAACTTTTGGATATCTTCTATATGACTAACTGTTTAAAATATTTTCATTGGATGAATACTATTTAACAGGTGTGGATAGATGGGGGAACACAGGTGTTCTTTTCGGCAGCTATCGCCCTAGGAGCCATGATAAGTCTAGGAAGCTACAACCCTTTTAATACAGATTTCTACAAGTCAGTTCCTTTATATGTCCTAAAATGTCTCAGGTTATCTTCAATAAACTTTAAAGTTGTCTTGAAGACAGGTTATTTACAAAAGTTGCACAGCTTTACTTCAAAACCTGATTGCGTTTTCACAATCTTGCAGGCATACCCTGATTGTAGCGGGAATGAATTCTGGCACCAGTTTTCTCAGTGGTTTTGCAGTGTTTTCTGTTCTTGGGTTTATGGCCCATGAACAAAATGTAGACATACACCAAGTTGCCGAATCAGGTACCATATAACTTGCAAAAACTTCTAAAAACTTTTGATTCGAAAGCACCTTGAAATTATTCCATTTGCAAATATTTTTATGCATGTGACTAAACCATATTGTTAATTTTCTAAACTAGGTCCAGGTTTGGTATTCATCGTGTACCCTAAGGCAGTTACTATGATGCCTCTTCCACAGCTTTGGGCAATTCTATTCTTTGTGATGCTATTTTTGATCGGAATTGACAGCCAGGTGCAGTAATTACTAGTATTAGGATATGGATTACAATGAAATTGACTTAAAACAGCTTTGCACTTCTTGAATTTTTGAAAGATGTCCATCTTACAATGGTACAGTGAATTGGGTTGCAATTATTATTTGACCCTTTCAGTATCAAGAAAAGGTCTTTTCGATAGATCGATAATGACTAATATATTTCAAATGCAATGATATTTTGATTGCTTTTTTTAAATACTTGTAGTCTTACAAAATCTTTAATGTTTAGTAAATCTTGTTCAAGTTGCAATGAAATTTGTTTTAGTTTGTGATGGCAGAATCTGTGGTAGCACATATAAGCGACATGTTTCCTCGACACCTGTATAAGACTAAAGGACGAATGATTCTGACGGTGGTTTTGTGTTGTTTATGGTTTACTATGGGTCTTTCAATGGTGTCCAGGGTAGGTATACAGATGTATTTTTACTACGAACAATTGAAACAGTGAAACAAAATAATAAGTTTTGAAGAATTTATTGAAATATACATTGTTTCTTAACTTTTATTTCGTGATAAATTAGTCTTTAAACTGTCTATATTAAAAGCAAATCAGATGACTATAAAGTTAAATCTAAATATTACATGTACAAGTGAAAAAGTAACAAACAAGTTCGAAGGTTATAAATGTGTAGCGTATTACATATAACTAATATTAATTTATTGTGGATTTAAAGGGACCTAGACACGATTTGAGATCAAAATATTTTATTTTTTTAATTTTTTATGTATAAAATAATTTACTTGTGGAATTTAAATGACCCACCAAAATTTGAATGTTAGAAGTCAAGTTATAAGAGAGATACAGAGGTAATAATTCATTGTTATGTAAACAAAACTCGAGTCTTATATTTGTTTACAAACAATGTAAAGTAAGGAATTACCATTTCTTGACAAAATGACTCATGGCAAACAAGCTAAACTGATTCAATGTGTTCATAAATAATATTATTAACAGAAAAAAGCAACACTTGATTGAAACTGATGCCAAAAAATACATAGTATAAACAATAAGAAGACTCAAGCTTTGTTTACAAAACAAAGAATTTCAAACTCTGTTTCTTGCTTGTAACACAGTATTTGACTTTCAAATTTTGACGAGGCATTAAAAATACTCATATTAACCATTCTAATCATAAAATAAACAGAAAAATTAAAATTAAAATTTTGAGCTCATATCGTCTCTTTAAAACAAAGATTTTTTCTAGATAAGCTAAAAGTATAATTTTAAGAATCCTTAATTATTTTATCATTACACAATGATATTCTGTTCTTTTCAATATATTAGAATACGAGCCTTTGCTCAATTTGCAATACTCTTTTTAAGTGGTTTAAGGAGAATATGTCACAAGATTCACAATTAATAGTTAATCATTTTAGTTCATCTATAAACCAACATATCCATTAATCAGCCAATCTTGTAGGGAGGAATGTACGTCTTCCAGCTATATGATTACTATTCAGCTAGCGGCGTGGTTCTACTCTGGGTATGCTTCTGGGAATGCATCACAATTGGATGGGTATTTGGTAATCATTTATATATTCTTATATTTACGTTGATATATATTATATACCATAAACGTTGAGTAAAAGTACATCATTCATATGATAAAATACATATACGTTACTCTCAAATTATAATTATTAACTCGTTGTCAATTTAAAAAAGTGATTTCCGCTCATGATTGCCCACAAAGTACTGGTATGCTAAAATTAGGTGTGCCTCAGTTCTTTTCGAACATCATTATCAAAAATTAGTGTACAATTTTATCAAGTGAAGTAAAGGACAGTTACTTTCTGGTTATTTTCAGATTTACATGCACCCCCAAAGGACCTGTGATTTGCAAAGTTTTAATACCCTAGTACAATGTATAAGACCATTTTCCTCCATTATGTAGGGTCAGAAAAGTTTAACGACGCCATAGAGTTAATGATAGGATACAGAATCAACAAATGGTTCCATATATGTTGGAAGTACATCACACCTCTTGTATGCACAGTAAGTATTAAAACCAACATAATCAACTCAATTTGATACATTGTTTAGTATTCTTGTATAAATCATTATGCCGTCGACATCTGTGGGATTTTTTTTTCAGGGTATTTTTGCGTTTCAACTAATTGGATTTAAACCTCTGAAATACAATAATGTGTACGAGTACCCTCCGTGGGCTCAAGGATTCGGACTGATGCTGGCCCTGGTGTCCATGTGCTGTATACCTTTCTACGTGGTGGGCAAACTCCTTACACTCAAAGGTCCTATCAAAGAGGTCGGTATCATTAAGTTGGTTTATTGCTGTATTGATGATAATTTTGGTGCTTTGAACCGTAGATAAGAAAGATTACTCTAGGACGCTTGAAAAACAAGAGACAAACTTTCTTTGCAAAATGTGTTAAAAAGGAACCTACAGATTAATAGATATGAGAGATGAATTTTTTCGATGATACTTTATACATTTAACAGCCTGTAGCTTTAATTTTTATATAAACACGGTGAAAAAATCGTGGATTAATTTGTAATTACAATTGATGAAAAAAAATTAGTTACATTTCTCAGACTTTTCTGAAAGTGAAATTTGAAAAAAATACTATTTGAATATAGGTCTCCTGGTTTCTTTTGCTTCAAATTGATACACTGTAGCAAGAAAATGTTTTTTCTACATATTTCTCTTAAGCAACAAACATGGGAACAATGTTGAATCAATTATGACATCATAATAGATATAGTACTTAACATACATCTTAAAACTATTTACTAGATTTTGACCGTTAACTTGAACTAAGGCTCTTTTATGTTTTAGAGAATCAAGAAAGCGATCGTACCAAAACTAACGAAAGTTCAAATTTCTAAGAAGTCGATGGACAAAGATGGTGCCTTATTACTACAGCAAATCGAGACTTAACCAAAATCAATATTTATCATGCATAAAATATTATCAGTATTAACAACATCATACTAAATCCGAAACCATTTTCATATTCCATGTAAGTTTTCTTGATATTTAGCTATTTTTAATATCCTTTCAAACTATTATTTTTTTCTGTTTATTAATCTTTGTTTTTTTCACAAATAAAGATAAATTCAAACGTTTTTGTATGAATATGAAACAAAGACAACTATTCAGATTTGATAATTAGAGATAATCTTTTGTTATCAAACATTATTTCAACGACGGGTGATATGGAACATGTGAATAATTCAGCAATGATGCACTCAAACCATCGCCGATGTTCAAAAAACGTCTTGATGATCCCCCCCCCCCCCCCCAACAATTTAGATAATATCATGAAGGTTAACTCTTTTAAAGGGACCTAGACACGATTTGAGATGAAAAAATTTATATTTAATTTTTCTGTATCAAATGATTTATTTGTGTATTTTAAATGATTCACCAAAATTCCAATACTAGAAATCAAGTTACAAGCGAGATACTGAGGAAAGAAGTCAGTGTTATGTAAACAAAACTCGAGTCTTTGTTTACATATAATGTAAAGTAAAGAAATTCTCTTCTTTTTTTGACAAAATAACTTGTGGCAATAAGATAAACTGATTTAATTTGTTCTTAAATACTTTTATCAACAACAAAAAGCAATATGAGGGTGAAACATACCAATACATTGCATATGTAAACAATAACAAGACTCGAGCTTTGTTTACAGAAGAAAGAATTTAAACCTCTGTAACTTGCTTGTAACTCTATATTTGACTTTCAAATTTTGACAAAGCGTTAAAAACATCCATATTAACCATTATAGACAGCAAAAATGAAAAAATAAATTTTAAAAAATTTGAGCTCAAATTGTGTCCAAGTCCCTTTAAGTACTGTGGAATCATCATTGCTCCTCTTAGCCCAGTGCTCGTGGATTTGGTGGTAACCGCTTTAAATTTACATCATCTGGAACTTAGTATTGGTATCAATGTACTTGTATATGTTTTTAAGAAAAATAATCATATATATATCTTCACCCATTTTTTAATTGTAATAATTGCAACAAGGAACCTTTCGGATTTAATAGTTATGATTTTTAATTTAATAAATTTAATAATTAAATACAGTTGACAATTTTTAGTGATTTATTTGACTAGAAATTTGTTGTTTGAGTTGATGTGAACATATTACTGGTTTAGTTAAATCCTATTGATTCACGGGGACCCATGTTTATGGTGGTAAACTATAACTGTTTCTTACGGCTAACGAAATTAAAAACTATTAAAAGTGGAACTCTTCTGATATTATCTGAGTTCTTTCTCTCTAATCATAAGTTTCACTTGTTGATCACAGTATACACAATATACATGTATCAACAATATATACCGGTAATAATCTTTTTTCCAGATATTGGATTCCTTCAATTTAACGTTTCGTATACACCACTACCTGTAAGGAAAGTGGATAGTTGATAGTGCTGGCAAAGTCAAAATAAATGTTTTGACTGTTGAAACATATGATACTCAAACATTACATATATATTATCTACAATAACTTGATCCAAAGAGTCGGATCGCGTCTAGATGCCAGGCGCAGATCATCAGCTCAAACGGGACGGGAAACGATGGTTTAAAGAGTGACCGAACACAACTATTAAGAAATTAAAGTAAAATGGGATAGCTGGTATACATGTACCAGAGCATTTGAAAGTGATAAAGCCCAGTGATAAGCTAAAACATATTCAACTCGACAGTAAAGGGTGTCAAAATGGTAGCCAAATAACTTTCTCAAACTTTGATCTTCAATAAGTGATTGATGAATGCCCAGTTGTGATTTTTCAATGGATTGTGATGGGAAACCTCATTGTTTGAACTTTGTTCTATTTGTATGACCTATTCCTTTAAATGCAATGTGAAAATAGTTCGAAAATGATTAACAAATATATTTTCCTACAAATGTTATTATCGGTACTTGAATCATTCTGTGTTTAAATGTTTAAATTATTAATGTCGTAAATTTAACGTAGACGTTTACACAGACTTTACGCTCGAATCTACGAATCATGTGTTAAGACAGTGTTTTACAAAAGGTATAAATTCAATAGTAAACGTAGATTTACGCGTGGACGTAGCTTATGACTGAAATTTTTCTAAAGGTGGGCAGGAAAAAAATTATAGTGGCAACTAATGCTACGCATGCTCAATACGTACATTCATCTTCGTATTCATGTTGTGAGTCGTCTGCTGTGGCCGAAGATATTAGAAAGCGAAAACTCAGCTCAGATCTCTTTTCTGTCTAGTCAATACTGCAAAATGATTCTAACCTGGTGGATTTTACTACATCTATGCCAGTTAAGAAGGCGGTACCGTGGGGGTCCTCCAGTCTCAATGCCTGTAGATTTCGAATCCAATGGATGTAGAGATTTATAAGATTGTTAAAGGAGTTCTTATCTTATTAGTTGCATCTGAACTGATATATTACGAATGCCAAATATTAATGACTTTGATTATTTGATAATTTAATCATTGCGTTTTATATGTTTTTGAAATAATTTTACTTTTGGCAATCCTTCACATAAGCAATTTCTCTGTATAAGCAGTATGTCAAAATAAGATTTGATAGACCAAGGTAATATTTGTCGCTATCATGTTTCATAGACTTTAATGTTATGGGAAACCAATTAAAACTCAACTAGAGTTACGTGTTTATTTTTGTAGGGTCATTGGTGTATTCGCATAAGTTACTCTCATGCAATTATGTATTTATTAAAGTTTATGTGAAAATCATTCTCGATTTATCCTTAAAATGATAATATATGTATCATCAAATGAAGAAATACTCAAATGCATCCAATAATAATTGAAACGTACAAAAAATTAAGTTAAATCAATATTACAAAAATTAAATAATTATGAATTAATACTGTACTTGAGTTTATTATAATTAATAAATTATTTAATTATAAAGTTTGCAGGTGTTGTAAACGAAATTTGAAAAAAACTGAATGAAATAAAACAAGTTATGACGTTGTGATAATTAAAAATTGAACTTGAATTTAATTATGAGAATATTTAAGATTTGCAGGTGTTGATCTCTATAAGATAAGGTGCAGTGGATATGCACTGTTTAAAATAACATATGTGGCTCGATCAATTGAAAAGATGTCCTTGCATTTGATTTGGAGCCATTATATGCTTAGATATTGATAACACAGTTATGACAGATTTCTACAAATAAGTGTTCTCAAGCAATCTAAAACATGCATACAAAAACATAACACACACTTTATGCTTTTCCTAAGTATGGGGCAAATTGTTTGTTTGGAACATTTGATTTAGAATCCTTGAATAATTCAGAATCATCAAAATCCGTGATGGCTCAGCGCTCGCACATTAAGTGAATACCACATGTGCACGAATTCATATCATTATGAACACAGACGATGTAAAATAACCGGGACTGCTGTTCAACAAATTAGTCTTGATGCAGGCACGTAGCATCAAGATAGGGGGAAGGAAGGGGGGCAGGGGGAGCCTGGCCCTGCCACTATTTCTCGAAGCAAACAATTTTCTTAAATTTAAATATAAATTTAAAAGTGAATTATCATGGAGGTGCCCCCCCCCCCCCCCCCACATTTTTGGGATTATGTAAAAAATTGAATTGAAAATAAGGAAATAAACAGTGAAATTGAAGATATAGGTACTACGCTACCCCCCTCCCGGATTAGAAATTTGATGATTTTCGGAAGTTGTTTTTTTTTGGCTTGTCAAGATTTTTTGGAAGAGTCTCCCCCCCCCCCCCCCTCCCCATTTCCAAAACGATGCTACGTGCCTGTGAAGAGCGTGCAGTTCATTTTACTGTCCAATATGATCCAAACAAAATAACATTATACTTAGGTATAAATGAGTTTAATTTCAACTAAAAGATAACTTAATTTCATTATTTAACAATTAAAAATCACAATTCTTAAGAAGACTGGATGGACAACAAATTAACCATCAGATCCACCTTACAATTTTTAGTGTGATATGTTAAGCTATAACCCATTACTTAGTAAAGAAAAACTCCTAATATTTTTAGCTTTTTTAACTCTAAATTTTTCTCTATATCTTTATATAAAGCTCTCCTTCTAAAGGAGGTTACTATAGTTGTCCACGACCATTCATCTCTCTTAAGTACAAACAACGAAGTACTTTTACAACAAAATGCATAGTGTATTTGGATCATCGTTAAAGTGAAGAATACGAATTTTGAATGAATATAAATAAAAGAACTGAAATACAAGAGTCTCATGGGTCACATTGCTCACCTAAACAACAATGTTCAAAGCTTTGATCAATGCATCTATATAAAATCTACTACAAAAATATTTGGACAATTTAGTAGAGGATATCTTAACATTGAGCCCCCTTTGTTAGCCCCAGTGTTGTTTCAACAACTTAGAATCAAAACTATATCAAGTTGCTTTAATACATAATAGTATATTACTCATCGTAGCTTTGCAGTTTTTGAAAAGATAACTTTTTAAGATTTTTCCCTATACCAATACTGATATGTAAACCTCTCCAAAGACCCAAGTTTCAGTTTGGTGATCATATTTTGAACAATTTAAAATCTAAACTGTATTCCTATATCAAACTTTAAACACAGGGGTCAAATCTGAGCAAATGGTTTTTGAGAGAAAGATTTAAAAAAAAAATGTTTTTCTCTGTATATTCGTATTTTGAAGTATAATCCCTTAATAAGCCCCACCCTACCCCCGTGGATCATGATTTGAACAAACATAAATCTAAACTTTCCACGTTAACTCTTTTAACAAACTCTGTACTTCTGACAAAGTACATTAAAGCAGACGAAGAAATAAAGCATCATGTCATAAAAACGTAATCAATAAACTAATCACGTTTTAAGATAAAGTTCAAAGTCATTATTTAAATAGAAATGTAATTTTCGTGATCAATTTTTTTCAATCCTAAAAAAATTGAATTAACGTGAAAAAGAATTATTATGATTAATTGTATAAGGAAACATATATTACATAATTATTCATATTTATGAGAACAATCGTAATCTTTGTGTGACCTTCACGCGACAATTAGGACAGTCTGTCAGCTGATCAGAACACTGACAGCAGAAAGTGTGCCCACACTGGAAAGCAATGCTCCTGTTTCTATCGCAACATATGGGACAACAGCTATCATCTCCGACAAATAATGTTTCGTCCTCATCTAAAAGGAATAAAACAATTCATTAAGCAGTGAATTAGAATATACCAACTGTGCAATGTGGAACTACATGGAAAAATAATTGAGAAAATGTTCATAATTTCACATTCAGCTCCCTTACACTGTGTCTTTCTCTGGAATGGTTGGCGAATCGAAAATATTCCAAACAGAAAACCCAGAATCAAAACTATTATGTGAGTTATAATGGTTGCGAATTCCATATCCTGAGAAATATAAAAAAAACCCCATACATGTACTTTTCCTTTTCTTCAATGATGCAAGATAAACAAACAATCAAAATATCTATATAAGAATCGCATAAAGTTTTTCAGAATCTCTTTCAATTGTACGATAGTATACTCAGTATCTAGATATTCACAGTAAACAACATTTTAAAACCGTTTTAAGGCGATGTAATCCTAATTGCTGTATATTAACGAAGTTGTTTCGAAGTTATTTATATTAAATCGATTGTATGACTTCTCAATCATTTCATTCTACCTTTATTGCCAATATCAACGATGTTCATGATACAGTTACAACTTTTTCCGGTCAATTCATTCCACAACTGTCGAAATACAACAGGGCGAAAAGTCTACTTTCACTTTAATCAAAATAAATAAAAGTACGGAAGCCAGTAAGATTTATAAATATATCAAATATAAATTTAATGTAACGTGGTTAATTAACAATTTGTATATACTTAATTTGCTTTATGAAGATTTTATGTTCACGTCTCAGTATTGAAATTTTATTTGAATTATTATTTTATCAATCTTATTTTTGAATACGAAACAGTTAGGTTATGAATACAGTCTACGTATGACTAGCGACCTTGTTTCGTTTAATCTTAATGGAGTAACCAAAGTCAAAATAACAGAGAGAGAGAGAGAGAGAGAGAGAGAGAGAGAGAGAGAGAGCATCTACATGTATGATTAAATGTCTTATTGTGTATATTGTTTCCTTTGCAAAAGTTTACTTAGGTGTTTATGACTATGTGATCAGTCTTCATAAAAACACACGAGTAAATGGTCAGAGATCTAGATCACCTGGCTGAAAGAATCTTTTCTCTTTTCGTACTATACAGTTTTTTGCCAGAAATTTTCCACTTAATCATTTTCCACTTAATCATTACCTTGAAATTAGTCTTGCTGATTGCACTAATTTATGTAATAAAAAAGATGAATCTATTGGGTTTAATTTATTGCAGCTCGGAAGATTGTGTCTGATTGTACCGTATTGAGGTGAGGGGTTATAAATTAAGAATTTGCAATATAAACATCTCGAAAAGAATTCAATAAAGAATCTTTTCATGCAGTGCTCAGCATTTTTATTTTTAAGTAAAACATAACTAATTTTATTGTAAATAAAAATTAAAAAAAAAAACATTTTGGCAACAAAGTTTGTAATTATATTTCAGATGTATATATGTGTTATTGTATCATCTTTTTGTAAGTCAAAATGGCATTTTACTTGCATAATTAGTAATTGTATAAAACGGTGTGTTAGAAGAATTGCTTATGTGGAAAAAATTGGTTGAATGAAAGAATTTTCTGTTTTAAACATAATATTGGATTATTATTTTCAAACAGAAAATGAGTCTGTTTTTTCTAACGTTATATCTGAAAACATCAAACTCAAATTTC
>WFKH01010931.1:8824918-8840804 GCA_016163765.1 Magallana hongkongensis | reverse complement strand
ATAAGAGAAAAGTATCTCATTCATACAGGAATCTAATTCAGACAGGTAGTTTTCCTATTAAAATTTCCTATCAGATTTTAAAACCCTATAGGGCTTTGTTCAAATTCTATCGGAATTTAAATTTCTATAGGAAAATCTTTTATTCCGGTAGGAAATTCAAATTATCTTATAGGAAAATTGTTTTTCCTATAGGAAAAATTATTTCCCTGTAGGAATTTATTTCTTAAAGGTAATATCTCACCGGACAGGTGAGATACATTAATAACAAAAGTGGCTATAAACTCTTTAAGCAATAGTCTATCATATGACATATTTGAATTTTTCGATACATGCACCTTAGACGGGTGCAAGAATGCCACCTTGGCACTGGCATATTGATCCAGCACAGTTCCTGATAAAACTCAGTACTTTATAACTTTATTAAATTAATATTTACAATATGTACTTTTCTTTTAAAACAAAGTAAGCTTTGTTCGTATAAACTCGAAAACTGAAAAGATTTTTACCATGATAGTAATCAGAAATAACTTTCATGTCAGATATAAAAACAACATAGTAAATCCTTGATGGATATATTACAAAACATTCACAGAATAACAATTAACAGCAAGGTCCCTTAATGAAGGTCACTAATAAGTGACCAAGCTCGTGACACAGAGGATTTGTTGACAGGGAACCAAGCAGAGCGTTTAAAGACATTAGCCCTAATAGCAAAGACTGATCATAGCCTGCTATCAATATTCCTCAGGAATCGGCAGATAAATCTTTTACATAAACAAAGCAAAAGGACACAATAACAAACAAGTTATTTCCCCGTGTAACTGTAGAAAAACACATTTGTTTTTCATTTTAATAATGATTGTAATTAATTATACATTATTCTTAAAATTCTTTACTGTATCTCATAAATTTTATATACATTTGTGAGTATCTTGAATGTGAAACGAGATAATATCTTATGCTAAATATAATAGTTTCCCTCCCCCATCTCTTTTCCTTGAAAGGAAATTCAAGGTCACCACTGTCAATTCTTAATTTGAATTCATTTTCATTGACTTGAATATGCAAATCGGTTATGTTTATAAAAAAAACCCACGTGATCGCCTTTTTTTGGTAAATACATTAGTCAAGAGGTAGTTATATAACTAGGTTTTATAACCTGCATACAGTGCCAATTATTATAACAGAAGCACTATCAAGAGAAACAGCTTATATCAGTCAGGTGTAATTAAGCTATTTAGACACGACAGAGCGATTAATTTTCTTAATTTTTTTTCCAGTTTTTAACAAAAATTTTGCGATGCAAATGACTTTTGCTGCGAAGGGTAATTATTTTATTTCAACTTTTCTGACGTTGGAATGTAATATGATTGTCTTTTATCGTTTATCAAGAAATTGTTAAAAATAAAACATTTTGGATAAAGGGATTATACTATAAAATGAAATATAAACCGTGCATGTTTCTAATTCATGGAACTTTAAGCAGGGGATTTTTTGGATCGGTATATCTCCAAATTCTGCAAATGTGGAGAGAAGAGGAATTTGGGAGAGGTGAAACAAGAGGAGGAGTATATGGAGAGCGTCCTTCAGAAACTGTTATCTTGGAGATGGCGAGTAGCCTACATAGCTCTCTTTGGAATGATCACCCAAATAATGCACAGGAACTGTATCAGCTTTGCCTTAGTGTGTATGTGCAAAGGACAAAATGAAAACACAAGTCTTCCGCACTCCCACAATGATAAGGAAGAGATCAATCCAGATGCGGTAAGTGATGATTGACATCTCAGACATAATATTTTACAATTTTTTAAAGAAACGAAATAACGATGTGATTAGAGGTTTAAAAAAACCCGTGCAAAGTCAGGAAATTTATTCTAGCACAGAAATTAAGCTTATATTTTTTAACTTTTATCCATTATAAAGAAAATATTTCGATTCTTAATATTATATTTATGAAAATGATCTTAAAATTGCGGAAGTAGGAATCTGATGTTGTTGGTTTTTTAATTTCATAAGTATCTTTCTTGTACAAGTATGACGTTTTTTCAATTGTTTGCCGTTTTTCTCTTTTTGACATTAACAATCATATAAGTAACACCAATAGACGTGTTTCATAATAAAATACCATAAATGTGATACATATTTGGTTTTTCTAAAAATACCTCCGCACATTCAATTTTGAATCAATTATTTTTTTTTATCCATTTTCAACCGAGAACATATTAAATTAAAAAATGGTTTTATCATATAGACATGCATTTTATGATGGTATGAGACACATAGATATTTCAGTGCCACGAGTATAACATTTTCGATATATAATCATATTTTAAACAATTTTGAAAAAAATAAATTTGACCATAAAAAGCTTTCTAAAACTCCTGCCATTTTCGAACTCATTACTAACAGATCAAAAGCTGACGTTTTTTAATAATTATCATTAACGAATGTCGCTACGCTGTTAGGAAAAAATACTAAATATAAATATTTATAGTGAATGTTATTAACAGTACCTCACATTTAGAAGGTCCCGTATCTTATTAAACTTGAATAAATTAATTTTGCAATTGGACAGAGCAAATAAAAATTATCTTTGTTGAAAGAACGAGTTTCTAGTTTATTTTTTATCACATAAATGATTATACATTGCACGTAATCTTGATGAAATTCTTACACTTAATTATTTCTTATAAGGCGGTATATATGGTTTTTCTATCTTAACATGTAAAATGACGAGTCAGTCCAGGATCCATATTATAACAAATAAAAACCACAAATGCTTTTGCCATATATCACGATAATAACATAAAGACCGTATATCCTGGTTTTTTGGGTTTTTTTTTTTTTTTTACAGATGTCTGACAATGTTTGCTGGGACCGTACCACTCAGAGCCTAGTGCTCTCGTCCTATTTCTATGGCCAGCTTGTAGCCCCCTTTATATCCAGCTTGGTGACACAACGGTTTGGGGTCAAACGCCCAATGGCGCTTTACATGCTGTTATCATCGGTTTTACTGATGGCGACCCCTGCATTGGCGCGAATAAGCTCCAGTCTGACCATTGCTGTTCGGGCTATACAAGGATTCCTAGGGGTATGAAGAAAAAAGAATTGAATTTCATGGTTACATTGAACAGTTAAACACGTTTACATGTTTATCAAAGTTAACATAGAGAACGATTTTAATATATTAAAAAGTAATTCGTTTTATCACGTGTTTTTTTTTTTTTTTTAATATACGATATATATCGCTATAATGTTATTATATTTCTGATATTACACTATGATAACATCACAATGGATTCTAATTGTTACTGTTGAAATGATGATAGGATCGTTTGCGTCAAAAATGTTAATTTGAATGAATTTCTAGATACAAAAGTGGTTAAACGTGGGTAGAAATATCTCATATGTAATGGTATATAACTTTTATTGAACTCGTTGTGAGTTTTCTATTCCATCACCAAAGTTTTAGGGATAGAAAGCTCAAATTTTGATGGATAATATTTTTGTAAATCACAAAACTTAAAACATGAGAAATCTGATATAAAGAATTTAACTTGCATTGTAACTTACTTGGCTGTAAGCAGGTGTTTGAAATACCGCTATGATGGTCGTATTTGGTCCTCTCTTATACTTAGCTCTCTGTTCGTTTGACAGTCTGGATGCCTACCGATGTACTCTCAGCTGTGGGACGAGTGGGCCCCGACCTCAGAAAGAAGTGAACTCCTCGCCTTTACACTCTCAGGTAAACCGACAGTTTCTTTGAAAATACAGCTAAATTTGATTATAACGAACACGGATATGGCAAATTTACTACTGTGACGAGTTTTTTTTTATGTCCGTAAGATCCTGATATGGAGAATTGTCGTATATAACGAACACTTATACAGCTGTGGCAAAGTGATTTTTACTTTCACACTGGAGAGACGATAGTTGTTTAAAGTAATCCATATACGGTCAGCAGTCCGTCAGTTGATTTATAAAAATCGCCTGAAAGACCAGTCGACCCACGGTCAATTTTCGGTCCTCCATCGGCCTGTCGGCCGAATTTTAGAAAAACCCAATATCTAAATGTCGACCGACTGACGACAGACATAATAAGCTGTCTGCCGATGGTCGGACGATGATCGAGGGATGCTCGACAGACTATTCAACGACTGCTTTACTCGAAGAAATTGGCCACCGACGGAGAAAAATTGCTCGGCGACGAAAAAAGAAGTCGATAACGGCCAAGACAACAGCTGACAAACTGCTGACTAATGCCCGAAAAATCCCATTTTTTTCCTCAAAAACCGTCGCCCGTTGGTCTCCTTTTTTTCTAGAAAATGAGACTGGGGTTTAACTGATATACAGTTACACCAATTAGATATATATTATCTGTTTAGTCATTTTCTTGTTTTGTTAAAAAAATTGTAAAATCATTTATTTTTAATTCGCTATTAATATATTACGGTTGTAACAGAGGTTTTTTTCTTTGGTCTCGTTGAAATTCAATATACTTAGTAACCGAGTTTTGATGTACTCAGAGGTTTTTCTTATATAAATATAAGGTAAACGACGAATTTGTTATTCCGTCGGTTCGTCGACGTTTAGATACTGGGTTTTTGTAAAATTCGGCCAACAGGCGCCGATGGACGACCGAAAATCGACCGAGGGTCGACTGAATTGTCAGATGATTTTTATAAATCGACTGATGGACTGGATTACTTTAAACATCAAACGTCTCTCCAGTGGGGATGTAAAATCACTTTGTCATCGCTGTAAATTCTTAATAACGGTTAAGTATGTCCACGGAAAGTTCAGTCTATTTTTTACATACAAAATAAAGTTGCATTTCTCAAGATCAAAAGAGGTAAACTATCAAGTTTCTAACATTAACCAAGAGAGCAAATGGAAACTCGTGCATTTGATGCAAAGTGACAAAATGTTCATAATACGTCACATTGTCACAATTGTAATTGTCTTTGGACGAAGTCTAAAAAAAACCCCTAGTCTTGTGTCAAGACACGTGATAACTAATAACATTTATCATGCAACTAGGGTGAATAAATGACAGATTAATCAAGTGTCTAAAATCATCCTGACGTTTGAGTGTATTTAAAGAAGACAGTATACATTCTCGTATACATTTAGTATATAATTCACCAAATTATTTTTTTAATCTAATACATTAGGACTTGACTTGGGAATACTAGTTGCCTTCGCCAGTTCTGGCTATCTGTGCACAATTCCATTGGACAAGGGATGGCCGTTTATTTTCTACACATATGGTACCCATTTTACTTTGTTTTGAAGAATATCTAAAGTATGTATGGTTGATAATGAATAAATAGTTACATAATGAATGTTACATAAAATTGATATAAACAAAGTTTTTGATAGAAGCCATCATATCCACTGTGTAGGTGGCGTGACGTTGATATGGGTTGCGACATGGCTCTTGTTTGTGACGGATTCACCAAAGACGCATCCTTTTATTAGTCACAAAGAGAGAAATTTCATACGCGGTGAAAGACATGACCACGTCAGCGATATGGTAAGTGCAGCCCTTAAGTGACCACAGATTTATGTTTTTTGCAAACTTTTCATAATAAAATATTTGCTTTGGTTTCTACAGTCAAAGGATAATTCAGTAAAGACGCCATGGCTTTTGATTCTGAGGTCGGGACCGGTGTGGGCGATGATTGCTGCCATGGTTTCTGTTGCTTCCGGAATGTCTCTAGTGTTTTCATACCTACCAAAATACATGGACGACGTGTATCATCTTAACACAAGAGAGGTACACTTCAGAAACACAGAACTTTAACAAATTATTGTCATATTAACAGATAATCTTATAATTACAATTGCTTGATTCCGCATCGTGTGTGGGAGCATAACCTGTTTGAGATGAAAAACAAACTATATGATAAAAAAACATAGATTAAAAAACACTATAAATAGAGTGAAATATCTTTTACAATATAGTAATAAAAAAAAAAAAGCTTCACATGTGAATTATTTATAATAATAAAATTGTTGAATTTATCTTTTGAACAGAATGGGATTTTGTCATCACTTCCCTTTCTCGGACGTGGTCTTTCAATCATCCTAATTGGTATCTTAACCGACAAAATACTGCAGCGAAAGTGGATATCAATAACCAAAATGAGGAAGATTAACCAGTCTTGTTGTAAGAACTTGGCATTAATTATGCACTTTTCAAATCAAATATTCTTTATCGTAATTATGAGGATTAATTTTTGTGGCATTAATGGGATAAATTAATTCCTACATAATATGATTTAAAAACATAATCTAGAAGAATGCTGGACAACTCGCCCCCAAGACATCTCGCCCCCAAGACAACTCGCCACCAGCTCAAGACAACTCGCCCCCAAATTAGGACAACTCGCCCTCAGTCAAGACAACTCGCCCACAATGAAAAAGATATATTTTATACATATTTTATTGACATAAAGTGTTAATTTTTCAATGATTTTCGAAAAAATTAACAGGAAGTCAAATACAAATGTATTAAACTTAATTTTATTGTTAAATACATCGTAAGATTCAGAGCTTGCATACATTAATAAGTCGTCACTTTGAAGAATCAAAATTATACGAGTAAATGTCACTCTAATTATTTACAGCTTGGGTTTCATCATAATTTTACCTAATTATCATTATCACATGAATAATATAACGCGATTGTTTGATCGCTGATTTCATAATTACGTTGGTCATAATTAAGTTATTTTAAAACTTAAAACAATGTGCTCAATTTAAATTGCTCCGGTTTCTAAAATCACAATTTTTTAGGTACATTTACATGTATTTGCCTGAGTTTATATTGGGAAAGAGAATTTATGAATAAAGAAAAACATATTTTTTAGTCAGAATACATACAACCTACGCTGATTATAGATGCTTTTGAATAAAACTGTTCAAGTAAAACTGTGATTGAAAGTTTTGAAAGTCTGTTAAATTTCAAATTTAAATCTATCAAAAATTGAAAAAAAACCCTGAAGAATATAAATTGCGTTGTGTTATATGAGGGAAAAAATTAAATTTTCGTTATAGATTTTGTCGTAATACGAACAAAAATACTGGGAGCAAGATGTCTTTATGTTGGGGGCGAGCTGTCTTGAGTGGTGGCGAGTTGTCCTAAATTTGGGGCGAGTTGTCTTCGGTTTTACTGGGGGCGACTTGTCTTGGGGGCGAGTTGTCCTGATTCCATCTAGAAATATGTCTAAAGGACGTATACAAGTATGCCCCGCATATTGGAATATATGAATATATTTCAACATAAAAAAGGCTTTTGTCGTGTTAATATATTAATTGTATTTAATTATCAATAATTAAGGTACCTCACCACATCACGACTTATACTTTTAAGACACTACGTCACAAGATGGCGATTTAAATGTTCTGTTAAATTGTTTGTATCAACCAATTTATTTGTATATTATCATAGCTGCAGGCCTGTAGCTCCCGGTCCAAAAAAAATCGGATGGACGACATGGGAGCTACAATACCATACGTGTTCAAAAGTTGTTATTAACGGCGCACAAAAAATTGTGCTAGTTTTGGACTGATTAATCTTATTTCCGAAGACATTCTGTGCAAATATTTGATTCCATAATATTCCTCGGACATTTTACTACAGATATCATCACTTTACTTGCCTCTGATATTCTTTTAAACACCATCACCAGCCCCGTAAAGTAAAGTGGTGCAGTTTGTTTACATGTAAAAATGGCGACTCTCGATCTGCACATGAATTTAACATACTTCATTTTCCGAGGTAGGTCAGTTAGCGTGTTTAAGAGAAAGTCTGCGGCAAGTAAAGTGACGATATCAGTAATAAAGTGCCTAAAGAATAAAACAGTACTAATTTTTTTTACACAGAATCTGTGTGGATATAAGGTTAATCAGTCCAAAACTAACGCAATTTTTTGTGCGCCGTAAATTGCAACTTTTTAACATGTATGGAACTGTAGCTCCCATGTCGTCCATCCGAATTTTTTCAGACCGGGAGCCACAGGGCTCAGTGGTTAAAGCATCGGGCTTTGTTATTTTGTTCATATTTACTGAATTAAATTTTTAAAAACCATAAACTTTTATCCAAAATTGCATATTTTTTTCGCCCGTTTGACTTTTAATTATACTTATTAAGCATCATGCTATCAATCATAATCAATTAATTTTATACTGATTTGAGAAACTATTTGAAGGTGTAGTGAGCCACCTTAAATGATTTTGTTTACAGATCTTGTAATTTTAATTCTAAAAATAACGATTTGTAACATTTTTACGCATCGACAGTTTTACTCTAATTTAAATTTAGTTGTGAAAACAGTAATTCCAAGTGTCTCTCCTATCATTTTAGCTTCTTTCACAGCGGCTCTGTCCATATACTTTGTCCAGTATGTACACCGAGCTGATCTGGCAATACTGCTTATAACTTTGTCTACGGCAGCACTAGGAGGAACCATGTCAGGATCATACACCAATGCTTTGGAACTGGCTCCAAGGTGAAATTTAAAATATTCTGATAAAAACATTGAATGAAACAACAATTTAGCTTATATTCTTCAATTTTTCAATACATTGTATACAAATACAAAGGATGACTGCACTTAGCGTCGGGTTTTGGGCCCTTTTCGGTCGCTTCTGTTGCGTTTATTTTTTAACCTAATATCACTTTTGTTTAATTTTTTAAAGAGTCTAGTTAATTTCCAACATGAATTAAGATATTAGACTGTGATACAATAAACTCATTCTATTTTTTTCTCCTTATAACTTTCGAAAAAAGGAGAATTTTCGCTTATCTGCCCTTGATCAAACATAAGATTGATATTAATATGCATGAGAGGTGGAGCTGGTACTAAAATTAGACTAGCATGAATAACAATGCCATGTATAAAAATTTATGTGATCACTCTTTCATCATAACCCTATCTATTCTATATGGTACAAGTATACTATTTACTATGGTTTCAACTATAAGATCACGCCCATGTGAGTACAGAAGACTTTGAATCAATGCTTGACACCTTAACGTGTTCGAAAACATTGTCCTAGTTAGCACATAACATGCTACCTTACACGTCACGTGATAGAATTTTGTATTCACAAAGTTACCTGAGGTGAGGAATCACGTGGTGAATTATAATATTCAACATGCATCAGCCCTTGGTTACAACAGGGAAAGCGAAAGTAAGAAGAAGCAGTTTTTTCTCATTTAAACCATGAGCGCATGTTTGTCTATTAATCTCCTTTTGACATAACTTTGATAATGCAAATATACAACTACTGTTAAACGGAGAACAATAGACAAACATGCGCTGACTATGTATGAAGTCAGTATAAAAGTGGGCGTCCTCATTATCGTATTGAGATTCAAGAAATCGTGATGACCCCTGCCTATGAAAACAAATTCGTACTTAGTAACAACATACTTTTATTTAACGCAATTACGTAAAGTTGCAGTTTAAATGTTGACCATTTCTGCAATTGAAAGAAAAAATCTTCGTTTAAAAGTTTATTTTCTCGCAAATATTGCATGTCCTTAAGTGCAGTCATCCTTTAAATGTTATTACCAAAATGTAGTAAAATTTAAACGTTGATTGATTTAGTTTTTCAAGACAGTTTTTGTCAATTATACACAAACCAGTGATGTATTGTTTCTCGTACACAAGATATATTACCGTTTTTGGCAACTTATTAGGTCTTATCAGTACGTAGTAAATCGTACGACCACCGTAACAAGTTACTACTAGTATTCTGCAGCAAACATTTTTTTCCAAAGATTTAAATGTTCATAATGTATATTTGGAGTTTGGTGCAAATACAAAATTTACAATTCGAAAACTAGTTGTCATTCTGTAAATTTTACAGTAACACCTACCCAGTATATTCATAGATTGTAGAATGACACGATTAAATATCGTATGCCTCGTATTTCATTTTTCATCTCTTTTAACTAAATAATCCGATAATCATTAAAACTTGTATCCAAACTATATGGAATAACTAGAAAGAAAAAAGCCCAAAATGGTTTTTTTGTATATTCCCACTGTTGCGTCCTGATCTGTTTAAAAAACATGTAGAAAATAAAAAGTCTACGGGGATATTGCCTTGCAAACTACATGGACGTATTAAAATGGTGATATTGTTAAAAAAAATGTGCAAGCTTAAACTTCTTCATGGATAAAAATGTAAGATTATCCCCGTAAGAAATTTGTTTTCACTGTCGCCAATTTCCCTGAATGAATAGAACAGAAATGCTAAATAGAAAATGCTTGACTTTGATTTCCATTTAAAAAAAATGAATGTATATTTATCAAGAAAATCGAAAAAGTGACCAAAACGGTAGCTTAGGATAGACTATAGATGTTAGTCCATATCTATCTATAAGAATTGTTGTCTTTCAGGTACGCTTCGTCTCTATCAGGGCTTGCATTCACTTTGAATGGACTGGGACAGATCACATCCCCAATGGTAGGATCTCTAATCATACAAGAGGTAATTATCAAAAGAAAGACAATTCAGAGTATAATATGTAAAGATATTAATATGTTAATCAGGCTTCAGTATTATGTTATTCTTTTTAAGGGAACAACTGCCAGTTGGGGGAACATGTTCATCTACCTTAGTGCTGTATATATCTGTGGGGGAATAGTGTATGTACTCTTAGGAAGCAGTGACGAACTCCCTTGGTATTCACAGGCCAAACAAAGTGAAAAAATACCGGAAATATCTACCATATCGCAAATTGTCATTCACAAAATTAATGAAAAATCAGGATATGGTCATTGAAATGGTATGGACGTTTAGTTATAACAATGATAACAGAATGTTTTTCCAACTCCTCAGATTACCAACACATATCTAAAAAAGATACATGTGTGCACTGAATCTTTTATAAAGATCATTGGGGTTTTTTTTTCAATCAAGGAGTGTGATCAAGATTTGAATAAACTTTGAACAATTTATTGCAGGAATAAATACTAATTCATCAAATTGTCGAGTTGAATGCGCCACAATTTTCTCACAAATTCTGTCTTATTTAAACAAAGTCTTGGGATTATATTGACATATGTTATCCTTTACATGTCATCTTTGCTGGATAAATACACCAGTGGCAAAGTGAATTTATTCCATTTGTCAAATGAGCAGTTTTACCAAAACTCCATAAATGCAATACTAGTATCACATACCATGCGTAGATTGTATGTAACACTTTTGATGTAGTGTGTTCCAATTGACTGGTGAAAACTAATCATCTAAGGAGAAAATAATAATTCCTATTGCAAAAATGATTTTAAAGAGATGTGTAAAATATTGTGAGTGATAATCAAATAGTTCGGCATTTCATTTAGTATTAAAGAATAACGTATTTTCAAGTGATAATTCATTTGATTTAGTAGTTTTTGAAGCCCATGGGACTTTTGTTCGAGTCCTATTAGAGTTTAAATACTTATTCATTTAACTTCGATAGGATTTTCAAATAGTAAGAAATTAAATATATCAATGACAATTATGGTTAAACACTTTTTACTATGAGGTATCACATGGCATATTTGTTTTATCTAAAAATGCATCATAGACTATTGCAAAAAATTAGCTTCTCAACACAGTGTTGTTTGCAAGTTATCAATGAACACAATGCAACGGTTTCTCTTTTTAACTACATGAAGTAAAGTTAAAGATATTAAATTTTCGATTCATTCGATTCATTTATCGTATCAAAACAGTATCATAACACAAACCCTGTTATCATAAAAAAGGTGGGTTTTGTTTGTCGTTGAAACTCGACTACTGACTACCCAATTTTGGATAGCGTAAAAATGTAATAACAAAGTTTGGAAAATTGTCAAAGATTCTTTGATATAACAATCCCTTGTAATCTCCATTTACAGTTGCTTATTTATTTACATGTATAAACTACTACGTGTTAAAGACATCTGGAAAATTTGAACAAAACACTAATTATACTTATTCAAATCGGTGCAATTGTACTCATTCTGTAATTATGTTTCTAAATATGTTATTTTTCCTGTGAGGTATTTTTTGCATTGATTTTTAATGGTGTTGAGTGTGTTCAAACTGAAAGAATGTGTGATGATTGTGTGAAATTTTAACAGTTTTCGTGTCAGTTATCGGAACGAAAGTGTATAAATTTTAAAAAAAAAATGTGAGAATGCAATCATTACTGTCTGGGTTTTTCAGACGTAAAGTTGTTAATTACACTGTGTAAAATATTTCCATTTGATAGTATATGCATGACAGCGTATTGTTTTTATACTATTTTTTTTTCTAATTGAGTTGTTTTTAAATAAAAGCTTTCTTTATACATTGTCTTCAATACTACTCGTCATTATATTTCTTGGACACATTGATTTTTCTTTTGACCGAATTAAAGAGAGTTAGTGTGGGCCATCTGAGAAAGCTAAAGATCATGAAGCGTTTTGTTTTCTGTATAATGACGTCAACAAAATGTATAAACATTCAAAGGTACATGTACACTCCAGAACGGCTGCACTTCGTCGACTGTTGATTTGGTCTAGCGTGTTTCGATTTTTAAAATTTTGGAGTGTTTTGGAACTAGTGGTTTCCCCTTTTACCTCTGAACCTATCATGTTCGTGAAGTTACCAAATGCAACATCATTCATATTATTTACCAGGCCTTGATAAATAACCTGCCATAGGATCGAAATGCCACAATGCCAATTTTCCAAAGTGAAATGTATAACAAAATTAACTGTTATTGAAATTGATAGGCATTTCTTAAATTTTAAATTAAAGAGTAATAAAACAAACAGTTTGTTTTGAGCAAATGTTTATTCCAAACAAAAGCGTTATGTAATTATACAGCATGACAAGTACATGTTATGAATTTACTAGTCGGTATAACAAGAAATAATGTTCATGTAGCACCGTAAAGGTGTTCGCTTTATGATTTGACCAGATCTTTTCCTTGCGACCTGTAGATGCTTTAATGGAAATGAGACCCTGTGGATAGGTGTTCGGTGACTTTCGTCTCCTAAAAGGACAAACTGTCTGTTTTGCATTTGACTGTCCACAAGCGGTTCAGCTAAAAGAATAGGTAGTTCCTTCACATTTTCACTGAACATAACCTGCATTAAAAAAGATATGTCTAAAATAAAACATTTGCCTTAAATTTTTTATCAAAGATTAAAGAAATCCAATTAATCCGTAATTAAATGTATCTAAACTTAAGATAAAGATTTTCGATGCTTAAGCCTCTTATCTTTTTAAGCTACATATATTAAATGCATATTTTCCGTACATGGTACTGTAAAAGTATTGCATTTGGCTGTATATTCTTTTTAGCGATTTAGGCAGCTTTCGCTTAATCAAGAACATCGCTAAATGCCATGCATATATGTATAATGATAGTTACTTAAAAACGCTAATTCAAATCCACGCAAACCTGTTGAAAAGTTAATTTTTGTCAAATATCGTACACGCTAAATATAACACGTTAAAAATTTACAGTATTCTGTGAATTGTAAACAAAATAAAATAATTATTATTTTATAGTCTTTTCATTGAAAAAATATGATCTTAATTTAGATTAACTTCACTGATAAAGGAAGAGTAATGGTACTTTTGTATATTGTTTTACAACGGTTAACTGTTGAGCTATCATGCAGTTACCGCCATAAAACCTGTTGCTTCATTCATTGTAAAAAAATGCTCTAACATGTTCAATAACACAGCAATAACATATCAAATACATGTTCAATAACACAGCAATAACATATCAAATGGGACAACTTTGTAGTTTTGTTATGTTTATTATAATAAATTGTTGTGCTTCTTGATACATGTAATGTAAAAATACATTTATACTCAAAAAATAACTTTGATATAATAACATACGTGCAATTAAAAACTTACTTTCTATGCAATTAAACAAGTAAAATTAAAACACCAATGATTTTATTGCTGAAAGCCCAGAATAGAAAAAATATCGAGAATGGCAATATTGGCATAAAATTGTAAGTCGACACAATGAATATCAATCAAATATCAAGAAAGTCGAACAACTAAACACGGGAAGATACATGTATGAAAATTGTCGTTATCTTTTCCATTTGAATACATTGATAAAAATGGTATATCTTTATGCATTAAAACAGGATTAGTAAACTATTTAAACACACTTGCCTTATTACTTATATTTTTGAATTTTAATTTTAGAATCTGTTAAAGTCAGTTCACTCAATGTTAAAAGAGATTAAGGGGCCTGAATTTTAGTGGATATTTTAAGATTCTATTGGTGTTCTTAAGAAGGAGAGCTCTGTATAAAGATATAAGAAAATACTCACATTTATATGCTAAAATTTATGGATTTTTTCTTTAATGAATAACAGTTTATAGCTTAAAGGAGCATGCTCACGATTTTCGGTCAAATTTCATTTTTCAATTGTTTACAATGCTTTAGGAATGCACTTCTAATGATAAACCAAAATTTGAGTGCCAGTCGTAGAATTATAAGCAAGATGCAGAACTCACAATTCTCTATGTAAACAAGGCTCGTGCCATGTTTTTGTTGACATTGTTTCAACATACCGGTAAAAAGTTCTTTTTCGAACTTATTTTTCTATCTGCTAATTCGTTCTGAACATAAATAAACAGTTCCTAGCGTTAGTTGCATTCGTTGTAGGTCTAAACCTGGAATTTTCTTGTCAACAATGTAAACAAAAACATGACCTAAGCTTTGTTTACATAACGAAGATTTGTGAGCTCTGTATCTCGCTTAAAACTCGACGACTGACTCACAAAATTTTGGTTGACTATTAGAAATGCCTAACTGCAGCATTGTCAACATTAAAAACGGAAAAATAGATTTTGACCCAAATCGTGACTATGCCCCTTTAAGAAATCATATCTAGTATTTTAAGGTAGATTTGATGGGTAAGTTGATCACTCATCCTCCTTAAATTCCTTTTGAATGATTCAACAAATGTACATGTAGTTTATTGAACAGATTCAATTCATAATAAGAAATTAGATAAATTAAATTTGATATAACGAAATGATAAAATATTTCTGATTTATAAAATATAATAGTATTCCAATTTTATAAATGTCTGCGGTAGGGCCAAGTTTGACCCTTCGTAGGCCTAGTTCGAAAATTCGTTACATGAAAGGTAAACGTTATATCAGATGTCCAAAATGGGCTTTCTAAAAATTAAATACTATCTAAAGTTAATATTTAAGTAAATAAAATTAAACGTTGTTATCTCGCGTCTGCCTTTAGTTCTTTGTTAAATTGCAAAAAAATCGGGTATTTTTCAAATCAATCCTAGTATGAGGATAATATTGTCTTGTTTATGCTAGTTATTGGCAAAATAAACTAACAAAGTCAACTTGGATTGTTTTAATGAGTGTTATAAAGGTCGAAATCAATGCGGTTAAATTTTTAGCTACAAATTTTCGAATATTCAGTTACGTTACTTTCCGTCATTTATTGTTCTTCACTTGCACAGAAATATATATACAGATCGATAAACAAATGTATTTTTAGTTCTATCTAACCAAGCACACGGTTTTCGATTACAAAATTTTTCAAATAAGAAAAAGATTGAACGTAATTCTTCTTAAACACATTAAATGGTTATATACCAAATCTTCCGGATTTCGTTTGAAATGACAGGAAATAATATAATAATTCAAAAGGTTTGAAAATCTTAAATAACATACTTTGTGACGCACTGTAATGCAATCATGCCCAACCCTTACCTTAAGGAAAGAAGGAAAAAGATGAATGAAATATTGTACCTTTTAACCTTTTCAAAGAGAAGTCACAAATTAAACAAGAGGCCCATAAGCCACATCGCTCACCTGAGCAACAATAGACATAATAAAA
>WFKH01010931.1:8798887-8819493 GCA_016163765.1 Magallana hongkongensis | reverse complement strand
GGGGGGGGGGGGGCGGACCCCCCCGGCCCCCCTCTAGATCCGCGCATGAAACGGGTGATGTCAAATTGGGAAGAGTAATTAAGAACGATAGGTTCGAGTCTGCACGTTTAACACTTCATATTTATTTACGGAGTCATTCGTAAAAATTGCAGTATTATCAAAACAGTATATTTTACGATACTGATTTCAACCGTATTATACGTCAATGACAACTCCGTATCAGGTGAAAAATAATTTTACACCTGCAATAGTTCCTCAGTTTGTATAATAACTAAAGCTTCACGCAAAACAAACTCCTCCAGTTTAATTCATATATACACACAGTGTTAGTAATTTTTGGGTTAAAACACTACAATCCTTGATTGTATTTTTAATTACATATTAATGCTTAAGCATATAATAGTTTTAACATTCGGTGTATATCTTCATATAAAGAAATGATAAAAATGCAGCTAAGATTTATCCATAGCAGGCTACAGGTGACCAGTAGCAACGCCTTTGGCGTTTTTCAGGTGACTCAGAGTCAGCATCGTCTTTAGAATTGTTTTTGTAACTTTTGAGGAGTCTCAGCAAGAGTAAATTTTCAGCCGCTGACGGTAGTTTCTCCTTGACTGGTACCTACAACAAACAAAATAATGCTTTATTGATTTTTTATAAGAACTAGTCAACGGAAATGTATTAATGTAACAGTTAATCTCTGTAATAAAACCCCGTGTTGAAAAATAAATAGTCGATATTATTAATATTTATGTTTATTTAGAAGCATCCGTTTAACAATAAGCATATATATTGTCGTTGTATAAATCATCACAAAGATGATCATATGATAAGCTTTTCATTTTGATATTGTTAACATATGCCTTTATGACGTAATAACATTTATCCATGTTTACACCCTGAATACGTGGTAGCACAGTAACAAGCACATTTTGGGGAACACATATGACAAAACAAACATTAAACTTTAACACAACAAACTAGACTAAACACAACGTGTATTTTTCAGAACGAAATATAGATGTTTCATTAAATATTTGTTTTGAAATTTACTACACTTCTAATATTCTTCAATAAAGTACGTACTACTTTTTGCAGATATTTTTATGAAATGTGAAGATATATTATGAAATGTGATAAAGTGCAATTCATTTTTATAAGTTTACTGTACATGTATGTAATACACTAGAAAATAAATATTTTATATTTTTGCCACATACTGCTTACAATAGCTGCTGAATGTTGTAAACAAAACAGTATCTAAATGTTCTATGAAATTTGATATTTATGTCATTGCCACATTATACAAATGTAGCTTTGAAAATCTGAGAAAAAGATTATATCAATAGCAATTATTACACTAAAAGAGTATTATTACTTTAACGAGTCCTTTGGTAATATCTTTTTTCAAAATGGATTTATTTCAATGATATGCGACCTGATCATTTCTATACGTTTAGATAATAAAATGTCCGATAACATTTCAATTTCATGTCTTGTTTAGAGATTATTAGTGTGATTTCTAAAATCAATATTAAATGATTTTAGTAAATGAAAACGATTGAATAATACAAAACAAAATTTAAATTATAGTAATGGGAAATACATATGTATACGAACTTTGAACAACGATATAGAAATATATGGAGTAAAATTATAGAGATAGTATCTTACCGAAGAAATCCTTCATGATGGGTTCTACGTAATAAGTTCTAGGGTACGTGTTGATTGTGACGTAGTGTATGTGGATGACGAATACTTCTAAGAGAACAGCACAGGGAACAGACACAGTAAACACACGAAAACAGAACACGCACCTGTCTACTGTCGATCACAAGACATACAGGTATACATGGACATTGAACACATTTGACAACCTTGCAGTTTTATTTTATCATTACCATCATAATCATGTTAAACTGCAACTTTATTTAGTGTCTAATTTCTCGGTTGTAAGGCTTTAATTTGGTTTTAATTAAGTAATGTAGGCTCATTTGGTTTTTTTGGAAATCCATTTTAACTATAGTTTGCATTTATCTGACCGTTTATCTATTCTTACTTGGTTTAACTAAAAGCATTTGTTTGACAATCCATACTATAGTTAGCTATCGTTTAGGAATAAAGTGATTTTCATGAATAAAAGATCAAACAATCTAAAATCTCTTGGAGTAGGAAATCTACCATTGACTGATGATACTTGTTTCCATTATGTCACAATGAATGAGGACAAAATGGCTTGGGAATTCTTATTGTCATTCCAAATCGATGGTTAGATAAACGGAGATGGTCATATTCCAAAGATTTGAAAGTTTATCTTCATTTGAAGCACAAATATTGAGTGGTGAAAACCCCAATCCAAATAATTTCATCAAGAAAATTCGTTAACCAGCGATAGAATTAGATTAAAATAAAGAAAATCCGTTTACCAGCGATAGAATTAGATTAGAATAAAAAGAGGACATTGCTTGTCCTGAAGATACGACATACATTGCGAGTTATGAAAATCCCTTTCGTTTTATCAATCCGATTTCACAATACTCAAAAAGATGTTTTTGTGTTTGAATTAAGATGGGTTAGAACGATTTTCAAACATAACGTTTATTGTTCATGATGTTAAGTGTAGATTTATCTGTTAGTATATAGATTTTAATTTTAAGATTCATTGATTTAAACCGTTTTGTTTACATTTCTATTTTTAGTTTAAGTTTATGTATATATCCGAATCGCCACCAAATAATAGTTTTAAAATCTGTTTTCATACTATTAAAACCGAGGATAGAATTCATTCCATGTACAGTGTATGTACATTAGATAGTCCAACGATGTCTTGTTTATCTTTTATACATCTGATATGATACATTTACACGCATATTTTCTTCAATTAAATGACTTTAATCAGTTTTCCTTGTACATCATTAGAACATTATGTTCATTTTTATCAAACGATATAATTTCTTGCAACGGGAAAAATTAAGTTGCAGGTTGTTATAAATGAAAATAAACATATTTTTATTTCAATGAAACAAATTACGATCACCGGTATTTCTGATATGACTTCCAAGATAATCCGGTAAATTATATAGTGCATGTCAGAAAAAAAAAATCTGGTTTTCACAGTACGTAAAAAGAATAACCCCTGAATGCGTATTTCAACACCAATCCATTTAGATAGAAACGAGAACACCTTACAGGGACGGTCTTTCTCATACGAATTCATCTACATGCAACCAGACACGTAAGTAGTTTGTTTATAAAACCAGAGTTACATTCGTACCAAAAAGGTGTTTGTCGTCAGGAAATGAAGAACATTATAAATGATAAAACATCGCTTTAGGTTTCACATTTGAACAAGGACAGTATAAACTTTTTATAAGGTATGTATACTTTTTTCTGTAAAGCTTCATGTAATCAATAAAGCTGCATTGAAATCATATTGCAATTTTTTTTCTTCAGAAATAGAATACGTCAGAAATGGCGGTAGTTGTTTTGTTTTACTTTATTACAAGCTTGCATAATATATTATTGATCGTTTTTCTTATTAATCTGATAAAGACTAAGAGTGTTATCCGTATAATGTGACTCAAGTCTTTCTGTTCTGTCGCAGAATCTGATTCTTTTAAATGCATCATTAAGTATATATATTTTTGTTTTGATTACATTACAGATTATTTTGGGACAGAACACTGTTTAAAGTTTATATATGTAACAGGGTTTATTTTACGTAAAATATTATCTATCACTATATTTTCCTTCCAAAAGAAGATAGAAATAATTTCATTGAATTGGTATCATAGTTACTTTACTTTGTTAATATGAATTGTCATGTATATTGATAATGAATGTCACACAATATTTAGTGAATTAAAACATTGTAGAGAATAAATAATTCTAATTTCCAAAACCGAAATCATAAAATAAGTTTGTAGTAAATTACAACTTTTTGTTTTGGAATTGTAGCATTCTACAACCCCATTCTGATTATGAACAGTGGTGCGTCACTGGTTAGATACCCTCTACCTATCTCAGAACCCTTGAAATAGATATGGAATAAAATGTAAGAAAATGATTTTAAAATGGTCTTTGCTCACTGTGTTCATTTACTGATTAAATTGAAGAAATATTGGTTTTGATAACATGATATTGATGTGTTAGTTTACTACCATACTCATATAAAATACTGACAGGCAAAGTAATTCTAAATGATTTAATTATTTAATCATTCTTTAATCATTTCGCATTTCTTTGAAAATAAAATTCAATCAATGTAGGTTCTACACTCTTCATAACGGTCTTCTTTAGATTATTTTTAAATAACGACCGTTTGAAATCAAATCAATTGAAAACGACCTTTATGTAGAAGATTTGTACTTTTCATTACGCATTTCTAAGCCTTCAAAGCAACGTTCTGTCTTAGGGCAGATTTGGCTGAAGTAGGATTTAGTTCGCAAAAGCAATAGCATTTTAAAATGTGGTAAATAATTTATGAGTTGTGCTTCTGTAAAATACCAGCAACACGTCTGAATTTGTATTGTCTCATATTTATCACAGTTTCTATCCATTGTAAGCTAGTTATCATGACATTTGGTACAACGATATTCGTCTCCATCGAATTGGATTCACTTTTCCGGACGTGAAAACACAAAAAACATACCCCAAATTTATATGCAGTTTGAGATGACTTAACTTTAAGTTTTCTTTATATAACCCTAAAAGGCTAAACACTTAACAATACGACAGTACTTAACAAATTAACAAATTCATAACAAACACTGGTCTTGTCGTCTTAGTGATACATGACACAAATAAACAAAATGTGACCAGACTTACCTCTGTTTCCGGTAGATAGCTGTCCTCTGTGTCTTCATCTAAAGCTAGATATCTAGTCCAACTAACATCACATACAGCTAGGCAAAGTAACACTGTCCGCACCATAGATACCGTCTTAACCATTGTCGTTTACGTCTGAACTTGCACACAAATGTCGCTTCTGTCTTGCCACCTGGATTCTTCTTCAGACTGGAGAAGTTCCCATCCGGTATGATATAGGTACGATTAAGGCGTGAGTGTTGCAAGGGTCGGTGGTCTTCAGAATGCGATTGGATACAAATTTAAAACGTCATAGCAATGTCATCCGCTCCTTATCGACAGCCCGTCGATAGAATTTCTGTCAAATAGTATTCTCTTATTTCAAACTTGTTTTTATATTTATAATGTATTTCCCCCTATTTTCATGGAAATGAAATTAATTATGCATGGATTTTCACGTTTTCATTTTTTTTTTTCAATAGTACATTGCATTTATTTAACTAAATATTCTGAAAATTTTGTTGGCATAAGGGTAATGTGGATGGTATTTTGTGATGTTCTTATATTTTAAGGGAAATTGATGTTGTGAATATGTAAACAGAACGAATAACTGCACATATACATGTGATTCAAACCAATAATTTTAATATCATTTAAGTTTTGGTTACTGTTTAAATGATTAAAAAAATATGAATAGTTGTTTTAGCCAACGCAACATAATATCATCAGAATCAGAAATAACATATAATATACAGGAGAAGAACCATATGCATGATACATAATTACATATTTTACAGAAACACGTTGGACTTTAACTGTTACATGAATCAAGCTTGCTGATAAATTTCACTCAAATTAACTTCTTTTGATTTACTGTATATTGAGCATATATTTTTGCTTACGTTTAAACTTTCCCTTAACTATTTTTATTTGCACTGTTAGGGGTGTCGCTATTAATGTGTTCATTGTAAACATTATTACGGGGTTTTTTTTACTCAAGTGGACACCAAAGCTGATAAAGATTATTGGTTTTCTAAGAATGATTCAATTTCACACATTTTCTTGAGAATGAGATGATAAGTGACTTTTTATTTAGAGCAGCAACTATGGGCGCTATAGGTTGTTCACAGTATAGGTAGAGTATGACGTATTATCTCACTGTAGAAGTGTCAATGTATTTGTTTTACGGCTTTTAGTTTGTGTTGCATTTAGGATTTGAACCAATTATCTCCCACATTAGTGGCGATTTCGCGATAGATTAATTTTGAGAACTTTTCCCTTCTTATATTTTCTGGTAAGTATTAATGTGTAGGCTATTTTTTTTTTAAATATTAGACATTTACTTTCGGAATTTTTTTATTTAGGATTATCAAAACAAATTTATTAAATAAATAAATGAAATATCATTGCAGTGTTTCATTTAAATTCTCATAAATAAATGGCATTCATCCTATTTTCCAGATTTCGTAGATAATCGGTTGATCTACCCATCAGTACGAGTGTTGTCATTCTGAACAAGCGTCTTCGTTATAGCCTGTAAACACAGGGTATCCAATAGCAATTCCTTGATGTCAAAAAACCAATCCCAACAATGGAAGGGGAAATATGAGATGTCACTGTTAGTCACAAATTTTTCCTATTTCTCAACTAAATAGAAAACAAGATATCAGCTTCATGTATGGAGCAAATATCCTGAAAGATTCTACTGCCCAATTAAATGTTAATAAAGCTGTACTGTTCTATTTCTTTAAACAGACTTTACATTTTTTTTTAAATTTGATGTTCATTCTTACATCATATTCTTTATAATAGTTTTGATATTGATAATATTTACAATTTCATTCCTTTAAAGAAACGCAATCTGAATATTGAAAAAAAAAATCCTTAATGGGTCCACAAACAATGCAAAACGAATTAACTATGCATGAGAAGAGTTTCCAGGCTGTTAAACTAGTTCTACTCTCTGCCATCGTAAGAAACCTACAGAAACCCACAGCCGTTTCACATACTGTAGTGTGCAAGGGACTCCACTGCCTGTGTTCCCCCGCGGGCCCGTACCCGAGATAGCCCTATTTGCTGCGAATATGTAAAAATGCAGACTTAATCACCGCGCCTGCACATATATAGGTACTCTATGTTACGCAGGTAGGGATGACCGCACACCTGCGCACCTCAACAGGTACCAACGTTAACGCAAGCAAGGATGACCGCACACTTTCGCCAACAACGCAAACTTAACGCAAGCAGGGAGTGCCGCACATTGGCTCTAGATGGCCAGAGCACCAGCAGGGATGACCACACATTACTGCTCCGCCACAACCTTAACCAATTCAAGCAGGAATCACCATGTTTACACAGTCCCTAATTAATAATAACTGATTTTAGTTTCTCAGATAAAAACATCTAATTAAACACAGAAAACAGAAAAACTACATTCTACACCAAAAACAAATATTTACATTAACTTTTAAAACATAGAATGATTGTCACTGTATACAAATGATTGTCAAACTCATCGGCCAGTATTGGAAAAATCAAATAAGTAATCAAAAATCGATTATTCAAAGGGCAATTACACTAGCACATAAAAAGTAATAAGCTGCCCGCTTAAATACGCTTTCCGAACAATGCCAAACTTACTGAGCTCCCTTTCATAAAAATACAATTCACAATATATTAATGAAAAATCAAACCTTTTTATTTGTTGTGATATGGAAACGAATATCATATCGTAGTTTTTTTTTTTTAGATTACCTTAAAAACGTATAAAGGAACCAATCGGAATAGGTCATGGATTTATTGATAATGACCAAAAAAACGAGTTGTACAGTTTTTTTGAGACTGACTGTTGGTTTCCCAAACTACCTTCTGATACTTCTTTGCCTATGAATATTTTTAAAAAAAATTGTAGAGTAGTGAGTACATTGGGTTGTAATTCTATATTTTTACTATAAGATAAAAAAAAAAATACAATTTTAATTATGGATCTAGAAGACATATGAGACTACAAAGATAATAAATGATAATTTGAAGTCTTCCATGAAAGATTACACATACAAAAGGGTACCAATATACCAGATAGTGCACCCCTGTGAGTAGTTGCAGCAATTGGAGAGATCCTTATAATATACTTGTAATATGAATATATTGTACAAATAATTACTAACACAAATATATATTTATATGAACTGATATCATATCATTAGAATTTATTAGTTTCATCTATGCAATTTCACAAGACAGCAATTTTTAGAAGGTTTTAATTAGATATTGACTGAGCATAATGATCATCAAATTGTATTTTTTTGTATATATGCCTAGCAAGTTAAAGAATTGATTGAATATGTTTAGAAGAACTTAACATTACAATATCATAAATAGCAAATGTAACAATTCCAGAAAATAAAGACAATATTCAAAGGAAGTCAACCAAAAATTGTCGCTTTGATTCGACGCAATAGAGAGTTTTTAAAGATCAATTACTCTGCTTGTGTCAGCTGACCGAGCTTTTGTTTTCGCTCAAAATGTCAACGTGATCTGAACTAATGTCAACTTGCTTGGAAACATAAATATCTCCATTAGTTATGTAAAAATATCCGCTTGACACCCTACAGGTTTTAACCGTAAAATTCAAACTAAATATACCTATAATTTAAGATGTAAAGTTGTGACTGTTGTTATTCGGTGGATTACGATCTTGTTCCGAACACTCTTGCTTTAAATCACACATTTTTGGAAACCACATTAATATCAAATATTTGTAAGTTGTAACCACATATATTGCAGTCCTAAAAAAAATTAAACAACAATTGTTAAGAGTTCAGTTATACTAGGTGATGTACATTCGATAAGAATAAATGATGGAAATAATATCATGAGAGGAAACCAGGTATTATCAAACTCATCAAATATAATCAATACAGAACGTAACTAATACAGGAATTGTGAAATAAACTATTAAGTTGTTTAGGATGGCTTTCAATAGTAGTCCTTCTATAGATTTTGATGAAGTTTTTTTGTTTTTACTTTGTAATACTGCGTTGGATATTCATGCTAGTGCAAAATTACATTTGTTACATCAGTTCAAGGTGCAGTTTGCAAAAAAATCGAATATACAATATAATTGCTTTAATAAGTTTACAACCATTTTTGTTATAGGCGTATCACACCTTTTAGTTAATTCATGTTTACTGGGTATTTATTATTTACTTTTATAAAAGAATTATTTCCAAAGGAAAAAATCAAATACAATAAATAATGTTTCTATAGGATATGTAGAATTCTAACCGTAATTAATCGACTTCCCATTGAAATTAGATTCAAGGAGAGAGAGAGAGAGAGAGAGAGAGAGAGAGATTGTTTCTCACTATCCTCTAGAAAAAGACACATGCAAACAGAACAAATTATCACAAAAGTCCCCGTGCTTAAATTTTTAATTTTTTTTTTATATATCAAAAAAGAAATTTGAAGAAATAGAAATTTCGTTATAATTAGGCTAATACTAAAACATATACATGTTTGAAACAACCCCCCCCCCCCCCCAAAAAAAAAAAAAACACCCCAGGTCCATGATGATTGCTTTAAGTGGACTGCTAACATGCATATGGTTGTTTTATTGCATCCAATTTCTTGTTGCGTATACTAAAACTAATATCATAATATAGATGTAACCGTAGAAAACCCTTCCTTTTGTATCACGCCTTATGTAACGTAGATAATAACATGCCATTCAGAACAAACATGCAATAAAATCGACCATAGCTCAATTCATCATTAATGTTTCTGTTTAACTTTTACGAGTTGGTTGATTCACTGAGACTCTTGATACTACTTCTGCGCCTACCAATTGCTATATACAGCTACTGTTTTGTTTTGTACCAAACCATTTTTATATGTAAGCAATTTACATTCATAAAAAGACAAGAAATATTTCCAATTTGCCATTGGTTGGTAGTGTTTATTATCTACATAAATCTGTTAGATGATAATAGCTGAACTATACTTGAACTCATCTTTCTTTGATCTAGGAATATTATTTCAAAAAAGTCTGACGTTTTTATTAAATATACAAATGTGATAAAAAGACTAATATCTCCCCCTGATGATTGTTCTTAAAACAGATTGGTTTTAGATTGATTTGAACATTCCTTCCAAGAATCATCTACAGGTAGCATGACTTTATAACAGAGTAATTAATTCTAGTGCTTATTATTTTTATAGCTTGTGTATTGATTAATGTTTCATGTTCTTTAAGTTTGAAAATTATGACTTTTCATATCAAATATAGATTACTTAACTATTTCTACAAATAGCAAGAACACAATAAGATCGCAATTTGGATGTATCCATAATTAATGAAAGCCACTGAAGAAGAACTCTCACTTTTATAAATGATTTGTTTTTTCCTATGCTAATCTAATGCAAGACTGGTTTAAATTTGTGGCTCTCCCGGGAAGAAATTTCATCACTTGATTAAAGCAATTTCGGTACTTTGTATTCTGCTAGCCATTAATTCTGCCAATATTGACTTTATAGTTCATCTTGCTAGATTAACTTTTTAACGATCCCATTAGAACCACCCCAATCAGTGTAAAGTATTTATTAGGTTTGACTACATCCAAATAAAAAAAAATACCGAAATTTCACCTACAATAACCATCATTGAGCTTAAAAAAGAATCTGAGACTTTGAATTACTCCATATCTAAAGGTCATCTGAAGCAAAAGGTGGTTAAAAGAGATGTTCCATCTCGTCGATTTCCTCCCATATACCCGGCGAGGTGATTTTCTCTATCTGCTGTAAGCTTTACATGGGTATTTTAGTGTAAAAGAAATCACAGTGTTTTTGATATCTTGTTATGAAGGTTCTCGTTCACTTAAAACAAACATAAATGAATATATATCATATGATTCGTAACGAGTCGTTTACTTTTAAGTTTAAGATATAGTAAATGAAAGGAGTCTACATATTTCTGAAATTTGAGATCTGAATTCTTTCAATGGTGCTTCATAGCAATAGCTTTGTCTTATAAGGTGTACTGGGACCTAATCTAAGATAAACATTGTGAAAAATGGTGTTTTTAATGAAATATGAAGGAAACCAGCAACAAATCTCGGAGGGTTTTTTTCTCCGTTTTTGACTATTGAAATATATTCAGAATGCCCCCAGTTTCTCTGAAAACGACAAATATGTTCTTGACCTCTTCGTTGAAATGGTTTCAAATTGAATATAGCTATCTGGATTACTTTTATATGATTTCCAATGGAATGTCAAGAAAATGTTTTATTTCTATATAATCCTCTTATATTCAAAAGTAAATGATTTCAGAATAGTTTTTTGTCAAAAGTTAATGATTTCAAATTGGTTTTTCGTGCTAAATCCATTATGACGTCATAATTGATTTGTTATATCAAGGCATTCTATATATATTTCATTAGTCAATTTTGTACAAAACACCGAGATTCGTTTCTTGTTTTCTTCTTATTTCAATGAAAATAACAGTTTAAAAAAAATGATTTTTGTGTTTATTAAAAGATTAAGCCCCGATACACCTTATCAAACCATGCTTTTGATAAGAAGCATCATTAAAAGAATTATCTTAAATTTTATAAACCTGTAGGCATCTTTCATTTACTAAATCTTGACCTGAACCATGCTTTTGATCAGAAGCAGCATTAAAAGAATTACTAAATCTTGACCTGAACGATGGTTAATTTAAAACGAAACGTTTTCCGAAGCAGAATTAATGCTACATGTTAAAAATATGTTTTTCATGTGAACATTGCAAATGTTCGGAGGAAAATATTCATATACCAAATAGAGGCCAATTTCTGAATAATCTATTACATAGAATCGAATATGGAATTACATTCTGTGAATGGAGTAAAGCATTTCAGGTTTGTGTTTTACTGCTGAAGAATCTGTCTCTTTCCTGATTGGTGGTTCTAGATTAAAAAAAAAACCTCCAAACAACAAAAAAAAAACGACTCCCTTTAATCTCGTCTACTGTCGTTTAACTTTAATCAATGGAATTCACAACTTTCTTGTTTTAATTAGTAAATTTTTAAGCTTTTGCTTCTTTGTAAAATGGGGTTTCATCTATTCAAAACAAGTGGTAAAATTAATTAACTACGATATTTCCTGAAGGCAGAGTTTCCTGCTGAAAACTGGATGAGTGACTTAATGTTTAGTATTCCAATGGGAGATTTACCCTCACTGAATTAAACTCCGAGCACTACAGAAAGTGTAAATGCGAACGATAAAAAAGTCGATTTTTTAATTATTCAGTAACTTCGCCGTAATTTTGCAAGCACTTTGGTTTTTTTTATTAACTGTGTTGTTAAACAATATCCAATTACCTACAAATATCGTTACTGGGATGTTCTATTTGAACTATAATGCGTCTGATCATCTGAACTCAGCTGTTTTCTTTAAATTGATTAAGAAGATCTTAATAATGAAGACAATGTTATGACTTTGTATATAAAACTTCTACATAAAGGAAGCTGACGGTGGTCAACAAATTAACCATCAGATTCACCTCATATTTATAAAGTGATTTGTTTAGCCATAAACTATTATTTAGTAAAGAAACATTTGATTAATTTTCACTTTAAACTTTGAATGTTTCCCTATATCTTTATATAGAGCTGTTCTTTTTAAGGAGATTTATATAGTCTAAAAATGGTCACGACCATCCAGCCTTCCTAAATGGCTTTGCCATGATTTCAAATGTACAATATATGTATGGAGAAGACACACGGTGTGTATCGACGACAGTGCCACATTTAGATAATGAATCCTTGTCTGTATTACATTGTATTTTAAATGCAATTAAAGATAATTTGATAGGTAAATACTGGTAACGACTATAAATGGCAAATCGATGCTTAACTATTGATAAAATATAATTTAGCGTTGCAACTGTTATAATATTGTTGCATTTACAGTTGACATTTCTTAACGCTTTTGCTTAATCTTTTTACATTTCCTTTAAACCGCTTAACAATAGGGAAATTCAAATTTTTTAAGCATCTATCTCGTTTATCGACATATTTTCAGCTTTGTTCCTCACCCTGTTGCTCTTATTGACAATCAGCGGTAATATAACAGGTTTACTTACTTTTTTTTTCAATCTCATGACTTAAATGGTTTTTATACATTGATTATTTTCCATTGTAAATGTAAATGATGGAATTGTCATTGGTTTTAATGTAGTAATTCTACAGTTTTCAGATATTTTTTTATACATGTAAGCAACTTGAACATTTTCTTTTAGAAAAAGAAACAGAACCTATTTATTATAACACGAGATAAAAAAAAAAAAAACAACTGCAATCTCACTCAAATAAAGTATCTTCACTTTTCATTCATGGAAAATTTTCGCTCAACGTATTATTTCTGTAATGTTTGATTCTACGTAAACAAAATATCACATTTCGTTTTTACGGTCCCTTATTTATTTTTTATTTGGTACCCTCCTAGAACTAAAAGATGATCTATGACAGATTGACCTCCCCTCTTGCAATATTTAATGGACGGAGTATCAATTTTTGAAAGAGCACAGGGCTCGAGAGACTATCTACCTATCCCAGATTTAAAAAAAATATGTGCCTCGTAAACACCGAGAAATTAGGGTTTTGATACGTCATTGAGTTGATTTTAGATAGGTGTGTTAAAATGAATAATTCACTAGTTAAACTTTTTAAAGTTTGTGAGACTATTCATTAACGTATGTACATGTTAGCTGAACATTCAGCAATCACGTCGAGTCAAACCAAGTCATCAAAACATTACTGCGACGTCATTCCTTTGTCGTTCCTTTATTACTTGCAATCTAAACCTTTGGCAGTTACATGGTCAATAATAGTAAGCTCAATATCAGTTAATAAATTTGAAGGTAACGTTTTTATGTTAGAATTAGCTGCAGGCCTGTAGCTCCCGGTCTGAAAAAATTCGGATGGACGACCTGGGAGCTACAGTGCCTCCCATAGTAAAAAACTGCAATTTACGGCGCACAAAAATCTGCGCTAACTTTTGACTGATTAACCTTATTTACACACAAATTCTGTGGAAAAAAATAGAACCATTAAATTCTTCATGCAATTTCCAACTGATATCGTCACTTTACTTGCCTCAGACTTTCCCCGAAACACGCTAACCGACCTGGGAAAATAAAGTTAAATTCACGTCGAGATCGAGAGTCGCCATTTTTATATGTAAAACAAACTGCGCCACTTCACTTTACGGGACTGGTGATGGTGTTTAAAAGAATATCAGAGGAAAGTAAAGTGACGATATCTGTAGTAAAATGTCCGAAGAATTTTTCGGAATCAAAGATTTGTACAGAATCTGTTCGTAAATAAGATTAATCAGTCCAAAACTAGCGCAATTTTTTGTGCGCCGTAAATTGCAGTTTTTTACTATGGGAGGCACTGTAGCTCCCAGGTCGTCCATCCGGATTTTTTCAGACCGGGAGCTACAGACCTGCAGCTATGTTAGAATGTGTCTCATTCTCTTCTTTAAAAATAAAAATATGAGTTGTTGGCACTAATAACAACCCTTAAACGTTTTATAATGACTATGCAGAGCCGTAGTCAGCATGCATTCAATTCTGAACCCCGATGTTTAAATCAATAAATAAAAACATATTATATATATAAATATTTATAAAAAAAAAAAAAGAAGAAGAAAAGACATCTTTCAAGACATACCAAAAACGCGTACTTGTAGTTTTAACGTGTATGATGTGTTTATCGAGATTATCTTTAACAGCAGTTGGGTTTAAATAATTTATTTATTTATTATGGATGCTCAAGAGTGACATTCATCCACAAGGGACATATAAGGTTTATTTTAGTTGAATTACTTCCACTGCATTTACTCCCAATCAGGTTACAATTACTCGTTTTACAAACAGTAACCGGCTTTATTATGCCATAATTCTATTACATGATTGCAAGCCTATTTAACGAGCATTTTACGTAATGTATGGATATCAAATTCGTAAATCAACGGGCAAAGTAAAAATTGATATATCTTACGACCAATAGCATAGCATTCAATTCTTATAGCATACCATTAGACTTTTCGTTCATCACAGCATAGTATAGAACTGCATAGGATTAAAATCAACCACAATATTTATTGGCGCTGATTACGTAAAATATGACTGATGCCTCTATTTAGCATGACATGGTTTTACGACAGTTCTTCACAAGTAAAGAAAAATATGAGTGTGTCTGAAGGCATGACTCAGTATATTTTGCTACTAGATTTTGACCTGCTTTGTCTTAATTCTTGAAAGTAAAAATAAATTGCAAAACCATAGCAGGAAGATCTTATACAGTGTCATTATAAACTGTTGAATATATCCTTAAATAGTCTATTCGCCCTACATTTTTAATTCCCTATATTGTAAAAGGAATAGAACATCAACTTGACGTAAAATTTTCTGACCTTTTATCTTGACCTTAAACTTTATGTATTGATGACGTGAGAAGAGTGCAATGTAAACTCCATCTGGACTACATTAGCCTTGGGAAAATACAATCGTTGAAAAAATTTCATCTTCACTTTGATCACTTATGGGGAGTTTTGGTGGGAGTTTGACTCAAATAGATAAAACTTCTATCTTGTGTCCATTTGGGTTTACACATTAGGGAAAAGCATTGCGGTTAAAGAACATATAATATTTATTAATGTCTTCTAATTTTCTAATGATATCTTCAAAATAAAACCCCATTGATAGGATCATTTAAAAAAATCCCCGGTGTTCTAAAAGATATAGAACTTAAATCGTTTAATTGAAAAGCTTTAGGCTTTGAAGAACTATGAATATTTCAAACTTTAGCAATCTTAAAATATCAGCAACATAATTAGATATAAACCGAATACAAGTATTAGATATCAGAGCCAGATACTTTTAAGGTCAGTTTGTTCCGAAAAATGAAATTGTCCATGCAGAAGAATGATGAGGCATATATGATCTTTAAACGTTTACCATTAATATCAATACCTTTATTACCAGAGACAGCCCAATTTTGTAGAATAACAGTTTACTGCTATTGACCTCACTAATATCGGACTGTCAGGGTAAATTTAAGCCTGCAAGTAGCAAAGGAATAACCTTGTTTAATACAAGTACTTGCATGAACCCTGACATAATAGGTATTTCGACCTACATGTAGTTCAAGGATAACATTTAGTTTACGTACATAAGATGTTTTGTCTTACAACTTAGGTAAAACTTTACTCGTAAAACTTTTTAACATTTAACATAACACCGGTTAGTATCAAACGACCGATTTTGTTTCGGTAAATATGAAACACATTTTTTCTTTTTAAAACCAAGGATAGGTCGATACGACTTGGAGCCCCATGCTCTTTTACAAATTGCTTCTCATCTAAATATCCATAAAAATCAAAACATCATCGTTCGGCTCTACGAGTATCAAGTATTATTTTAATTATACAAAAACCTGTTCCAATTGAAATATGATAATCCGTGAATGCAGAATTAAATAAGACTGAAACAGTACACCATAAGTGAAAACTAATCCATAAATGCAATGTAAAGATTATTCAATTTGGTAAGATGTTGACAAATATGAGTTATATTATTTTGTCTAATGTTAAAAAAAGAAGTTTCGATTTCAATCCTTGCTTTTGACCGTTTTAACCGATGTATTCAAGAACTTCTGCATACGGTTAAAAACACTTAACTTAAACAAAGACAGAGCCAACTATTAATATTCATTTTTATTTAACACTTTCATATTCTATTATTTGTGGAAAAATCAACTACTATATAAATACTAGATAGAAATATACAGCCAATTATGCGTGAACTTGGTTTTTGTTGTTGTTGTTGTTGTTTTTTTTCAATGGTTTCAATGTTATGCCTCCTTTTCAAAGAGAGATAAAAAGTAGTCAATCTTTTTGCCACCCTTTGCACATGTTATATCAAATCATTTTGCATGTATATAATAGTGATGTGTTGTGCATGCACTGTGCCTAAATAGTAGTCAGGGTTTGATCTCTTACATAGTGCACGATCCGGAAGCAAGTGCACCATTTATCAAACTCTGACTAGTATTTAGGTACAGTGGATGCACAACACATCACTACTGTTAATAGCATGCTGACTGTTGCATACTTATGTGTCTTGCTTAGGTGTGACGTTTAAGTATTGTGTAGTTCATAAAAATAATCATCAGAAAAGCAAGCGTTTGATCTTTTAATTGATTCATTCATTTTGATTAATTATTTATTCAACAAGTTGCTGTACAATGACAAAACCCCGCACAAACGTTTCTTTTCTTTCCAAGAAATAATTCATGATTGTCCTTTCCGAGGAAACTCGAGTTATTTAGCAGACGAAATCTCATTATTGTAAATTCTTAATTAGGCGTCATTTAAAAAAGCGTTTTTCATGATTCCCATGTTGCAATTCCTTTAAAAATGTTTAATCAATTTGCTAAAAAATTTATTAGAAACTTTTACTTTAAAATCCCCGTCTACAATGAGGCGCTCTTGGAAAGATAAATATTTTTAATTGTTTGATGCCAAGTGCATGTTACAACGGTTTAAATATATAAAAACATCATCAACAATTCAAAGGCTGTCGTGGCATATCCGGTAGCACATTAGTCTTATCTTCAGGCTAATGATTTTAGGAATACCTGCTTCCGGTGCTTTTATGATTTTCCTACAAAACATTCGCCGTGCTATATTTCGGCAAAGTATGCTTACGCCACATAAACCCTGTATATACTATGCGAAAATAGATAAATATTAAATATGTAGTGATAAAATGATAGGAAGCATAATAATACACAATAGACCATAAATGTTTAAAATACACTACAATGCATTTGACTGATTAATGCGTAAGAAGAGAAGTCAAATAAAATTTACATTACCTTTTCAAACGTAAATCTACTGCTTCTGTTTGAATTGGCGTTTTTGAAGCCATATTGTTTTTAGCTCACTTAAGCCTTCGGCTCTAGTGAGCTTTTCTGATCGAAATTTGTTCGTTGTCTGTCGTCGCCGACGTCGTTGTCGTCGTCGTTGTCTTAAACTTTTCATATTTTCATCATCATCTCCAGAACCACTAAGCCAATTTCAACCAAACTTGGCACAAAGCATCCTTGGGGGAAGGGCTTTCAAGTTTGTTCAAATGACGAGTCAGGTTTCATTCAAAGGGGGGGGGGGGGGGGGGCGGAATTGCAAAAAAGTGAAAATAGGGTGGGGTAGTTTAAAAAACTTTTATCAAGAACCAAATAGTCTGTAATATCAAAACGTTATCATAAGCTTGATGATATATGGTAGATTTTAATTTGTTCAAATCATGACCCCCAAGGGTCCGGAGGAGGCCCTAACAGGGGCTCAAAGTTTGTAACAGAAATAAGTAGAAAACTACACTTAAATAATTCTTCTGAAAGGTTATATTTGTGGAAATATTAGAGAAGAAAGCTATTATACCAAATTCTGGTTAGCATATTTTAGTATATTGGTTTCGTATGTGTCTGTTGAGAACATTTGAGGCGTGAAGCGGAGGGGATGAATTGTAAGATTATATATAGAAGACATTCTAATGAAGCAAATAGCTAGTAGCTTTTCATATGTAAAATTCTAATAATTGAACTAAGTATTAAGATGATTCAAATGCTATACAATGTGATTAGATAGTGCAGCCTTATTTTTCTTAGGGGGATCGTGAGGAAACAATACATAAGTTAGAAATTAGGTTTGTAATGATGAATTTTTAGTGTTATCTCTTCTTTCAAATGAATATATCAATAGGTAAAAAATATTATAAAGAAGACACATCTTTTTCTGAAATGGAAGTCAAATTAAAGTCAGGAAAGATCCTCAAATGCATAAACAAACAATAAAATCCAAAAGTGAAAATAGCAAAGCCAAGTGTCCTGCAGTCTCAATATGTTTATTGCAGCTGATTACAAGCCATCAACAACTTCTTAACATAGTTTTCCCAGCTTACTCATTTAAGTTTAATTATATTTTGTGCATTTAACAGAAAGAAACTTTCAACTTCAGAAAATACTATTGCAACATAATAATAAATGTTAATGAGTCCTATTATATAGATAACCTGATATATATATATATATATATATATATATATATATATATATATATATATCTTCGTGTCAAAAAGTGCCATGACAGTTCTGAATGACCAACGTTGGTATTTTTATGACAAATTTCTTGAATATTTGAAATTTGAAAATTTTGCTCTTAACTTTCAATGGATGATATTTTATGTTTATTTGAGAAAAAAATAATACCATCATGATCAATTCCAACTAGTTAAAGAAAACAAACTATTTTTTTGGCTCACGGTACACTGGTTGTAAGTACAATTTGATAATATCTTATTTACTATGTTAATATTGAATATCATTAATGGAGGATACATGCATTAAACACACAAGGTGCATTTGAAATTAGCTATCATCAGTAAAGGTAGATAGCTTATCTACAGGTTGAAAAGTAAAAAGTACTGCTAAGACATCTGGGTTTTACTGTATTGTTTGAATTACCGGTACAAAAAAAAAAAAAAGGAATTGGCGAATATTTATATTGGAATTGGAAATAACTTCAGCGAAGATATATGTACATTAATTATTTTTTTCATCAATTGTAATTTATTCAAACTCACAAGTGAACATTTATTAATCTTAATTCTTATTCTTCTTTTATCAGAACTTGTATTAAATTAAAAAATATGACATTAAGCTCTCCTTATATGTCTTTAAATTCCTTTATTTAAGCATTCTCATAAATAAAAAATTCTGAAGAGCACTTTGTTCTGTCAACACTTAATAAGCAATATTGCTTTCATAAATAATTATCAACATTAACATTATCAATGCCTAACTGTGTACAGAGGGTTGTTTGCATGAAAATTTTCATTATGTTTTAATAGCATCTCATTTGCCCTCATTGAAGGTTGTGGAAATCAAAATGGGCGAAAATAACATTAGGTTAAATTTAGGTTAATCTGCTGAAGTGTTTATTCTTTATTTTTCAGCTGTGATCCCTGGACAATTTTAAGATGCCAGAAGCGTTTATGTGTTTTATATAAGAATATATAATGAATTTGTTTAACATCTTCTCGAGAACTTCAATACTACAATATGTGATTATTAACTATGCAAGCATCCTAGCTGATATATAGTGTAGATTCTAAATCGTGACCTATGGACAGGAACCCCAAGGTGATATTCAAAGTAAAATATAGGAAATTCAATATACATGTAGTTTAGAATTTATTTTAAACCATGACCTTCCTCTATCGAACTTATAATGGATCTCAGGAGAAGTTAAAAATTTAGGATAGGGATGTGTGTGTAAAAATCTTTAAAATATATTCTTATTTAGAACTGTAATGCTACATTTGCAATATTATTATGTGTTAAAGCATTCAGATTCTTAATTGTTGACACAACAACCACTGAACAACTCTAACTTAAATATTTGTAATTTACTGTATAAAGCTGTTTTGATTAGAGTAAGCTGCTTGCTTTGATTAGAGTTATGGTCGATATTTCTCAGGTGAGCGATGTGGCCCCTGGGTTTCTTGTTTATTATCAATTTCCATTTGGTGCACCCATCAAAATCAAGAGCATTTTTTTTAGCGTAGATTGACAATATGTTTAACTTGCGTTATAAGAATTGATGAGCGTCTCTGTCTTTTAAGTGTTATAAACTTTAATCAAGTTCATTTGTTTGTCTATCTGCGATAAGGCATGACAAAAAAATAAGGATCGTACTAT